>JAHDVE020012332.1:0-524898 GCA_022606495.2 Halesus radiatus | reverse complement strand
TTTTATTATTTAATTCAAAATGATGCCACCAGTGAACTTGCATTTATTGAAGAAGTGAAACATTTTTCTTAATTATCTGAAACAATCAAACTTTGCTTTAAGCACCTTTTATTTTTAACGCCGACCGGTTTCGGAACAACCGTTCCATCGTCGGGGCAAAATATATACTAAACAATATTACAAAATTTTGGCAGAACATACATATTAGGTGTAACTATGGGAGTGGGGGCGTTACTGCGGATAGTAAAGTGTGGTGAAAGAGATAGAGATTGGAGAAGGGGTGAAAGGAAACATATTTTTAAAATGGGACTGTAAGGTAGGTTTTTTTATTGTTAATAAGAGACTCATTTGGTAGTTAAAACAGAGTCTGTTTCATTTCATTATAATGGATAACCATAAAGTGATAGCTTCATACATCTATAGCGGTAAAGCGGCGTAGAAAGAAAATTGAAAATTAATATTTCTGACTTTTTAGTGCCTTCTTATTGCTTTCGCCCGCTCCCTATGTATTATAATATGTTCATATTGTACGGTTTATAATAATACTGCTGTATGCTTGTTGTTTGCAGATGAAAAGAGCAACAGTAATTCCACACTCGACATGGTGTCGATAAGTTCCGCCTCTAATAGCGGCATCGGCGACAGCACCGTCGGGGACACCAAGATCCCCGAACATCACAGGCCTCTGGTAATATATATACTTACTAACTTCACACTTAACACGTGCCTTAAACCACTAACTTCACACCTAACACGTGCCTCAAATCGACAACTTCACACCTA
This sequence comes from Halesus radiatus, assembly GCA_022606495.2. NCBI lineage: Eukaryota > Metazoa > Arthropoda > Insecta > Trichoptera > Limnephilidae > Halesus > Halesus radiatus. The sequence goes on along the minus strand of JAHDVE020012332.1, from coordinate 524,115 downwards.
ACACATGTCATAAAGTGACATCGGCGACAGCACGATCAATGTAACCATGCTCGTCGTCAATCATATGCCCTTTATCACTAACTTCACACTTAACATGTGTCTCACATAATACCTATGTCGTTTTAAGTCATTAAGCAAATATAGTGGAGGTTCCAAAAGTGATCCTTGCGGTACTTCTAGTGTGTTTACAATCAAAATAATGAATACCTGAGGAATTCTACATAGTTTACAAATTACAAATAATCAAAATTCTCAAAAATTGATGGAAACGTTACTAGATTTACAAATTAATAACATTTTTTTTGAAAATTCGTCTTTACACTCTATCACATCAGTAACTTCACACCTAACACATGCCTCATGCCTTACATAATAACATAGATAATAACTTAATATTTTAAAATTATTAAGCAAAAATAGTAGCGGTCCCGAAAGTCACCCTTGCGGTACCCCTAGTGTATTTTCAATCGAAAGAATGAATACCCGGGAAATTCTGCGTAGTGTACCAATTAAAATGGTCAGAATTCTCCAAAATGCACGGGAACGTTTCTAGATTTACATAAAAATTAAATGAATAACAAATTCTTGTAAATTCGTCTACACACTTTGTCACCATTTGCGTTTGCAGCAGTTTCGCTAATAGGACAATGATACAGCATCTGTTTGAATGCATTTTAAAACAACGAGTGTATCCATTTCTGGTAACTTCGAGGCTGACAAATGCATGCAAACTGCACACAACAAATTTCTAAAGAACATGATAATTTTAATGACTGCTTTAAATTCGCATTAAATAAACAAAAAGGTAATTTCTTACGGCCTGTCTGACTTTGAAAAATATTGTAAAAATTATTCGGACAAATTACGATAATTCAAGATCATCTTTTAACAATTAACCTGTAATTCGTGAGACGGCGACTGTAGTAGTCGTGATCGCTGACTGTGAATGCGGCATCAAATTGGTGGATACTCTCAGTATCGCACCGTTGCTTGAAATGTTTATTTATTTGTAAGTAACAAACAGCTTTTAATGCAGATTTATATACAGAGGAAGTTTAAAAAAAGGTAAGCCAACAAAGTTTCTTGTGCTACCACCAGTGGTTAAGTACAGATGTTTTATTAGAAAAAAAAGGAAGGGGGAGAGGAAGAGGAAGATAGGATCGGGACAGGAGATGCTCCCGATAAATTTTATACTCGTGCATTAATTTATGGTCGTACGTATTACTTCGGTTCGATAATTTGAAAGGGATGTGAAAAATGTCGATATTGTGAAATTGTGCGTTATATTGCGCACAAATGCGAGGAATTGGAGTATTTATCCTAAGATTGGTTCTGCATGCGGGCAAATAAAAAAAAATCGGTTTGTCGGATTGGTCTTGAAGGTATGTGTATGTTTATAAAGGCGAGTACAGTTCATAATTTTAAGGAACAAGATTTGATCAAATATTTAGCGTCGCGTTTGAAGCGTGAAGTTATGGAATTTTAAAGATTATGTATTATCACGTTGCTTTATCCGTGTTTGGTGACCATATTTAAATAGCCAGGTACTTCCCAACCTACCTCTTTCCAGTCTCCTTTCCTTACCCACTCCCTTCAGTCTCAAAACATACTCCATTTCTAGTTGCCACAGTTCCACTGACTTTGGACGCTCGGGAGTAGTTAGGATTCTTGCACGGTATTTACATTTTAAAAATTCAAGAGAACTCTACAAATGGTGTAGTCAGTATTGCCCTAGTGCAAGAATAGAGTTAATGTCGCCTGGTTATATGATAAGTTGTTCATTATGATGTCATAAGGTAAAAATGAATTATTAATAAATAAAATTATTTTGTTGAAACAACTATTTAATAAATAATTATCTACACGTATCGACACCAATCCTTGTCAGGATGCAATATTTATTTTAAAATAATGACAAATTATAAACACAGACAGATAATAACATTAAATTGTGAGAGAATAAATATCAAAATTGGATATTAATATAAAAATAATTATATAAAATAATGAAATTTGAATGAAATCCAATACGTAAAACTGTTAATATAACGTTTTAATATTAGTAAGAAAAACATTGAACCCGCCATGTTGTATTGAGATTAGCCCATAGATAATAATAATAATAATAATAATAATGTTTTTATTTAATTTCTAATACAATTACAAACATGTTATATTTAATACGTAAGAGAAATTACAGGTACTTATTTAATATTTGTAAAACAATGAAGAAATATACTAAAAATAAAAAAATAAATAAATTCAGAGATATTTTAATAAATTCAGGCAGTGGTGAAGATCGCGTCAATGAGAAGAGATTCTTTCAAGAATCAATAGAATTTCCTTTTTGAATCTTTCCTCACTGACGCAAAATATGTCGATATCCTGTGAGATTTTGTTCAGGAGCAATATACTCCTCCCCACCGGGAGAACCATTGGCAGGTTGGTTCTATAGGTAGGAAGATAGAATAATCTATGACGACGCTGATATACCACTCTGGTTAGCCACAGATTACATATCCAAAAGAAGAAGATTTGTTTGAGTAGAATATTTTCCAAAATGGAAAACGCAAGTTGGTACCTACTTAAGAACTTTATTATTTAGATATATTTTGAAAAAATAAATGTTTGGAATGAAATAAAACTATCAAATTGTTTCTTTTTTTAGAGAGAGTAATAGTCGTCACAAGGCATTACTTTCGCTGTCAGATCAATTCACAACATAATAACTATATTAAAAAAAATAAAAACCGAGCAAGGCCGGATACACATCTAGTAAATTATGTTTTAAAACATGGAAATCGATTGATAAAAAACGAATTCACGGGTAGAAAAATTAAATTTCATAACTAATTTGTGAAAATAAGAAATTGCTGGCATGTGCTAGGGACACGGGTTCCGTTAATAATGATTCATTATCATCAATTTCTGTATCATATTTACCAGGTTTTATTGTACCCGCGTATTCGTAAACAATGTACAGGTGTTTTCAATTACGAAAATGAATTTGCAAGCTATAATTTATGAGACATTTATCCGAAAAACGTCTGGTACTTATGTTACGCTGAAGCCATAATGACATTATAGATGAGAAATATTCTAATATTTTTCAAGGATGTTTTACGTAAAACGTCACAATAAATCACGTTGTGTATCTGTGCACAGTATTGTCACATTTGAATTATTATTTTTTTTTTATTTCGGTGTATTTGAGACGTCATAATAATCATTTCGTAGAACTTATAGACATGTTATTGACAGTTCATTCGCTACTTCTTACTCGCAGTTCCAGATTTCCCAGTAGCTCTGTGCGAGAGATATTTATAATTCCTTTGTCCAAAAGCAGTTTTATATTTAGGAATATTCATAATGTCATTTTGGTTCGCTTTTTGTGTGGTGAAAATTAAGTTTCTTCGTTTTTTTTTGAACTTTTGAAATGTTTGATTAAAACTTTCTTAGCATAGATATTTTGGATCCTAGGTACTGCAAAAGATTTGAAAAATTATTTTGTTGGCGTTCTTATGTGGACTTTTAAAATGGTCTTTATAATTCCCTTCTGGGTTTTAGACAATTGTTTCATATGGTTAGTAGTTGCCGATCCCCATCCTAGTATACCATATTCGAGGCGGGAGTGACACAGCTCATAGTAAACTTTTTTAACATAATTTTGACATAAATGAAACCATAGCGGTCCATAGAGTCACCGATCTGTTCGCCTATTTCCGAGCATCTTTCATCCTAAATTGTCTATGCAGGTGCCCGCCCACTATAAAATAGTGTCCGCCCACTTTCGTACACAATAAAATAGTAGCCACCCACTTTTAAGACAATAAAGTGACATCAAAACTTTCAATGTGAAATTAACATTGATGAGTTAATATTGTATTTATTATGAATACATGTCATTTGATTTAAAAACTAATACATAAACCAACATTTTATACTTCACAAATGTGTGTGTCAAAAATATGTTGAAAATAAAGTGTTAGCTTGACCTTTGATAATACTGCAAGGCACATTGTTCGTTTCGTAAATTTGACATTTGAGGTTTCTCGATGAATGAAAAAACAAGACAAACGTGGCTGATAATTAGTTAAATAAGTTCGGTTCTCTTCAATTTTATTTAAAAGATACAAAAAACATGTTTTGACAATCGAAAACGGAAATAAATCTTTGTCATTTAATATTTGAATCGCGTAAAATAGACCGTAAAATAATAATGACATTTGACATTTCGGTGACGTTTATTCACCCTGTTGACACTTTTTATAAGTAGTCTTCTGCTGAGAGGAACTTAATCCATAAAAATCGATATCCTAAATTGATCGTGAATTTGATCGAGAATTTCGTTGTGAAGAGCGTATTAGTGCATTTCAACAGTGTTGAGGCAAAATTTCGGCTCAATGGTCGGTCAGTAGGGTTGGAAAGAACGGCCGTTAATAATGTATTTTACAGTAGTTAGCAATAATGTAATGTTTTATTTCACATTTAAATTTATTCAATATTTCTATTTATCTAGTCGTAACTGGTAGTATATTGTACAATTTGGATTCTATATATTTAAAGTGTCTTTGTCCAAAAATTGTTCTGGACAAAAACACACGGATTGGATGGATTAAGACCATAAATCGACAATCGTAATTTCGCAGATTCGACACCTTACGTTGGGACCATCGATATGTAATTATTCACGGTTGATCGTTAAAAAATAAAATTACCCACATTCTCCATCGTATTTTTTTATGAAAGCCTCCCACACAGTATCCCCAAACAGGTTATAAGCCTCGAGTAAAAAGATTTCCCTCAGAGCCTCTTGTGATGAAAATATAATGGCTGTTTGTTGATTCCACATCTGAAGAAATCCAGTAGCTTAAAAGTGAAGAAGTTGCCACCCCAATTTTGAAAAGCATCGACATTGAGATAAATTTTAGATTGTAAAATAAAAAGCAGAAAATGTGAAGATCTGATGCAGCAAGATCAAGAGAATGGGATGGAATAAACTCTTAACTGAACTCTTTATTTGTTTTGTTTTATTGTTTCTTCACATGTTGTCCTCAGACAAAAGAATACGTCGGAAATGTTGAACATTATAACTACTTTCAATAATCTTAAATAAGTTTTATGTAAAATTATCATTCACAGATTCAATCTCCATCTAAAGCATCCTTCCTGCCACCAATCCAACCCAATCTCCTCCCAGTTGAAGAGATAGACGGTCTTGAAGATGCAAGTACTCCAGACCCTCTAATGAACACTGAACCCAATCTCAAAGCAATTTGCTGATCCAAATTTAGAAAGCAAAGGAAACCCAGTTCCTCTAAAATTGGATCGTAATCCTGGTCCTAAACCTTCCTCGAATTCCGAAACAGATAACGTTGATATTCCTGAAGGAGATCCTGAATATGGAAGAAATTCCTTGAATGAATGGTGTTACCCAATTTTTCATTTTTATTGCATGAAGAAGTATTCTAATATGATGATTGATTTTTAAGTTAGCTTCCTTCTCTTTTAGCCAACGTTTCAGACAGCCTTACTTTGTCCATAATCAGGTCAGATGCAATGTATTCCACTGAATTTTATTAAAGTATTTTAAATTAACCCCACAAAGGATACCCAGTGACTTCTTTCAAGGCTAGTGTCATCTTTTATGATGCTTTGTGCTGGAGTGTATTTTTAGAAAAGGGTATTTATTAGTGAACCTGGGTCTTGAAAATTGAGCTGATTAGTACAATTTCCAGTCGTGAAAAACAACATGTTGTAATGTTGCAATTGTCGATCGTGTACAAAGATTGGGCACGCGTTTGGCGTGATTCCCGACTGTGAACCGGTGCCGAAGAGATCAATAAGGATAGTTCTTCGGAGCACTTATCCACCAGTTTAATTACTGGTAAAACAAAGTATTTACCTCTAACGTCTATGTTCTAAATATTCTTTGTGTTATGATGAACCCTTGGAAGATTTTGTTCGCTTCCGGGAAAAGCCTCCATTCTTGTCATTTTCCTTCTATCTCCTTCCAGTACATTACCTTAAACTGTGGTAAAACCGCCCCCACATCACCCAGCCACCCTAGCTTAGGTTTCCCAATACTCCCTCGTCATGCAGGCTTATTAAAAATAAGTCGATTTAGTGATAAACTATCCTCCGATCCTTGCTGTATTCCCTGACTTTTGTTCGAGAGGTGTTTTTTTTTCCATTAACAACATTCCTCTTACCCGTAATAGATAATTTTCCTTCAGTATTATCTTCTATGCTTTCATCCCCGTTAACCCTTCCTAGCCGATCCTGTCAACCGATTTGATATGTATCTAATTATTTAAATATATATAACACAGAGCTCACATTTTAGATGTTCTTCAGTAATACATTTAAGTATTGGATGAAATAATTAAAATATGTAAGTATTTATCGAACGCAAAAGAAAAAAAATGTTTTGTCGATAAATCACGAAAAAAAGTTGATAACTTGCCGAGTGGTCCGGTAATGAGCAAGGAGGGTACGGGGTTTCGCTCACCGTGCCAACATGCGCGGTCATCAGTACAGGTTGTAATGAACGTATCGTGTGTTTTATGGGTGGCCGATGTTTTTTCTTCGTTTTCAGCACGTGTACACAATATTTTAATTATGTACATATGTACCTATGTACTTCTAATGAAATGATTTACATATGTTGTAATAAGTGTAAATTATTCATTTTTATCCAACTTAAAAAATACAGAATTCTAGATGCGTAGTCTCTGTACTGAGTGCACAGCACCGGAGCTCGGGGGATTTTCTAGCAACGTAATGGAAGGGTTGCCGACCCTCCACATTGGCGATCAAACTCTTGTAAAAGTCCCCGTTAACTTGCTGAACAAAACCTACACCCATTCACCTCTTCGTTTTAAATATTGAGCCAGTCTCAAGCGGTCAGCTGTACCTATAATTAAAATATTATCACGTTAAATTATTCCTTGGCGACTTGTGCATGTGTGGTTAATTTGTATTTCTGATTTTTAATTTTTTACTACAGAAATACAGTTATGTTACAGAAATTTGATTTATTATATTATTATTCCTTAGATTATTCGCACGTAGGTAAGAACATTTATTTATTTATTTACGCCCATTACAGGCATTTGCAAATAATATTGAAATGGTACGTATAATACATAAATGGAGTAAACATCAGTCTTAGAAATATGGGCAACATAAATGAGACCAATTGGCTACATTGAGATAACACGGGCTTCAGTCGATTACAAGCGCTCGCCGGGTATGGATCTCCAAAGATTACTGCAAAATGGCTATATTAGAAGTCGTTCTAGAAAAAATAGAAAAAGTAATGTGTAAACCATTCATCGGTTTTACCATAATCAATTTACTGTAAAAACAACTCAAAGAGCATTGGAAATGGTGCGTTCCGTTCGTTCGCGATCGGAAGGATTCGGTCGACATCGACAACCGCTTCACCCCTCTTCGTACTTCACGCGCTGGGACAACTTTTTAGAGTGATTTTGAAAGGAAATTTGATTCTATTTTTATACCTCCGTGTAGATAATATAAAAAGAAACGACATAATTTGACACTTTCATCCAGAGTTAAGAGAAACGGCTGAGCGGCCTGTTTCATACAAAACTTAATTTTGGATTTGAGACCAAAATACTCACCTTAACCTAATGCTATTTTTTTCATCAAAAAGTATAGTAAATATCTAGTACGGATTAGAAGTAATTTATTTATTTTTGTTTTACATTATGAACTATAGGCCATTAAATCAATTGATTTTTCGAGATTTTAGAGGCACCTTTTACAATTATTTGGGGGCTAACGGTGATCTAAAAAAAAGTTTTTACCTTCTGCTTTGAAAATGTAATGAAATATAAAATAAAATTTAAATTAAAAATTATCAAAATAAGCATTATGGTGGACTTTATATTAAATTTAAAATAACCAAATTAGGTTGGAACACTAATTTGCCGTACATAATTTAAAATCTCGACCCGAAAAGACCTTATTTTTTTTAATGTTTTATTTATATATTTTTCTTAATGTAATCATATTTACATAGCAATATGAAATATATATATATTTAAATACGTTAAAACCGCAAACAATTTTCTAAGTTGCCTCTAAAATGGTGAAATTTTTTTTTTTCATGGTCTAAAACTGATTTCATAATTTAAAACAAAAATGAATAAAATATTTTAATTAACTAACTAACTAACTAACCATCACGCCGCTGGCAGATCGCCAAACAACTCGATCTTGGCATACTTTCTTGCCATTCACACATACAACGCTCGCTCTTTCAGCAGCCTGACTTTCGACATGGCCTGACTGGCGGTTTGATCGTGCCATGTCTGGCGTCCCGGTTCTTCTTCCATTCATTCATTATTCGCGTCATATATTCTGTTAATCGTTTTCTTCGTTACATGCCCAAACCATCTAAGCGTCCCTTTCTTAATCTTTCTCACTACGCTTACATCAGCCTTGCATTCTTTACGAATCTCAACATTTTTTACTCGATCATACATGGTTTTACCACACATTCGTCTCAGAGATCTCATTTCTGCAGCATTCAGTCTACTTTCATCCTTCCTCTGCCAGTTCCATGCCTCACTGCCATACATCAAGGTTGGTATCAGCACTCCATTGTGGACTGCTAGCTTCGCTTCCATGGACAACTTTTTGTTTGCGCCAACCGCGTTCAGTCCTCCGTTAATGGAATTTCCTGCATTCACCCTTCTTTCAATATCCCTATCAGTCTTTCCATCTCTCGTAAACATACTTCCCAAATACACAAACTCATCAACCTGCTCCAAGTATTCATCATTCACAACTATATTGCCCATTGTTTTCGTACTCTCTCTTTCAAACACCATGACTTTGGACTTATTTACATTCATCATTAGCTCATTCTTCATACATACTTCGTTCAATTATTAATTATATAATTAAAAATACACTTTGTATACACCACTTTCATTAAAATATATAAATATTTCTACATGTTTCGATAGCAATGCTATCATCCTCAGGAATAAATGAATACTAAAAAATAATTTCAAGAATAGAAAAATGATAAAAAGTTAGAACAATAATTTAAGAATATACAAAATATGAGCATAAACAAAAATGAATAAAAGTAGGTAAGTAATTGTTCAAAAATGCAAATAACGAAATAATTATAAAGCATTTAATAATATATAATATATAATATTATTATTAATATTAATATGAAAATAAATTTAAGAGATAGCTATTTTAAAAAAATATTTGATTATTTATTAAATTTAATTCGCTATTAACACTTTTTCTTATTTCTAAAATTTCAAATTTATCTAATTGTAAACCGGTTGTATTTGTGTGTAAAACTTTTAAACCTTTATTTATATCAAACAAATGATTGGTTTCTAAAATATGATTTGCAAATTCAGAATAGTTGTTATTATTTAATTTTTTATCGCCTTAGGTGTTCCTTAACTCTAATACTGAAATTTCTACAAGTCTTTCCTATGTAAAAATAGTTGTAATCATAATATTTATATATTTTAATGAAAGTGGTGTATACAAAGTGTATTTTTAATTATATAATTAATAATGACTCCACAAAGTTATCAATCATTTGAAGAAATTATAAAATATTTTAAGTTTATTGGCCATATTTAAAATCTATGGAAATAATTATAAATGTTGTAATATGTTCAGTACCTTCCTCTCTCCCATATCTTTCCCTTCCCCACTCCAAAATACCCCAATAATTGCGGGGATGCCGTAGTTTCACTGGTTTAGTACAAGTGAGTGCGATTTTCATGTAAAACAAATGTTCCTGGTTGAATTGTGCTAATTTTTGATGTTTTTGTGCAGGGAAAAGACGAAAAATGGTGGAGTACCCTGATGCAGGTGGCAGTGCCATTCTTCATTGCTGGCATCGGCACTATCGGGGCCGGACTGGTACTAGGACACGTCCAAGTAAGTTCTATTTCATTTTCATTTCCTTAGATAATAGAATCAAAAGTTGTTATGGCGTGGAAGCGTACCGTTTGTCGCCGAGCTACGACCTAATTGCACGGACTATCAAAGCGGCACGGCGGAGTCATTGAAAGTTAGGCGTCTGGTCTGTAGATAGAAACAGAGGGAGATATGATGTGGAAGGTTTTTTTTATGTTTTTTATTATACACATGAACAAAACAATAATGTGTATGAAATTATTCGGAATGACAAGAGTTAAAATAGATTTTTTGCATGTCTCTTGAAAGCTTAAGAGGAACAGCTGCGCGACCTGTTTCATACAAAACATAATTTTGGATTTGAGGTCAACATCCTCACCTAAACCTAATGATCTTTTTTCTCAGTAAAAATTATAGTAAATATCTAGTACGGATTAAAAGTAATTTATTTATTTTTGTTTTACATTACGTATCTAGGATGAACGAAGTATGTATGAAGAATGAGCTAATGATGAATGTAAGTAATTCTAAAGTCATGGTGTTTGAAAGAGAGAGTACGAAAACAGTGTGCAATATAGCTGTGAATGATGAATACTTGGAGCAGTTCAATTAGTTGGTGTATTCGGGTAGTATGTTTACGAGAGATGGGAAGACTGATAGAGATATTGAAAGAAGTGTGATTGCAGGAAACTCCATTAACAGAGGACTGCACGCGGTTGGCGCTAACAAAAAGTTGTCCGAAGAAACGAAGCTAGCAGTCCACAATGGAATGTTGATACCAACCCTGATGTATGGCAGTGAGGCATGGAACTGGCAAAGAAAGGAGGAAAGTAGACTGAATGCTGTAGAAATGAGATCTCTGAGACGAATGTGTGTTAAACCATGTATGATCGTGTGAAAAATGATGAGCTTCGTAAAGAATGCAAGGCTAACGTAAACGTAGTGAGCAAGATTAAGAAAGGGACGCTTGGATGGTTCGAGCATGTAGAGCGAATGAACAAAGAAAGGAGTGTAAGGAGAATATATGACGCCAATATGAATGGAAGAAGTAGCCGGGGACGCCCAAAGAAGACATGGCACGATCAAGTGAATCAAATATTTGAGTCGGACCATGTCAGAAGTCGGAATAACAGAAGAGAATATATGAGACGATGTATGAATGTGAATGAAGCAAGAAGTGTATGCCAAGATCAAGTTGTTTGGCGGTCCATCCTCTCTGCCTACCCCTGCGGAGAAAAGGCGTGATAGTTAGTTAGTTAGAATTTTAGCGATTTCAGAAGCAACTTTAGCAATCATTTGGGGGTTAGTGGTGATTTGAAAAATGTTTGGAACACATATATGCCGTACATTATTTAATTTCAATTTGAAATACGAGTATGTATAATTTTGAGAATATTTATAACATGACCTTAAAAAGCGTAAAAAGTTTTTAACAGATATATTTTTTTTACACTTTTAGTTATTTACAGTGTTGCGGTCTGTGGACGCATTTGCACACCGATGCGCGATTTTTTAAAACTTATTCTATAAGTGACTTTAGGTAAGCACTAGCCGGCTAGCCAACCTAAGAAATTTACGTGTGCATTTCTTCAATTTATGGATATGATTGTCTGAAAATATGAGTTTTAAGTTTAGTTCTGAATTCTGATGTATTTGTTTCAGACATGGGCAGTGTTCCTGGAAGTATCGTCCATTTTTGTTCTCGTGCCATCACTATCAGGCCTAAAAGGTGAGTCCTCCTTTTTTTCTCCTCGACTATACTGGAAGATCTGAAAAATAAATGATTACCTTTTTTCCGTGCGATATTATTATATTATGCAAAAATCCGATTTAAAATATTTTCGTAGCTTTTTTTATTTATATATGAATACCGCACAAGAGTCCCAACTGCTCCCAACCGTCTGGAGCCAGTGAGACTATGGCATTCCCAATTGGCGAATGTTGTGAGGCTGAAGGTATTGGGGAGCGGAAGGAGAAGGGGAAGAGGAAGGTGGGGAAATACCTTGCTATTCAGGTCTGGTCACCAAACACGGCTAAAAGCCATTTCAAGCAACGTTTCAATTCTGAATGGTGGTCTTTCACCAGGGCGATACTGAGAGTATCTTCCACTCTGGGAATTAGCTAATGGCACACAATTAGCTAATTAGCACTCTGGGAAGCTAATTTCTACTAGCCAATATCGATCAAATTATTGTATGAAATAGATTATATTACGATGTCTAACGGCCTTTCTTCCCAACTTTTCGAAAGAACAATCTGATTCACCGATCAGCCAAGTGTTTTGTTAAATATTCGCTCTGTTTGCCTGTTTCCAAGCATGCTTTATCCTAAATTATCTATGGAGGTGCCCGCCCATTATAAAATAGTGTCCGCCTACTTTCATATACGATAAAATAGTAGCCGCCCACCTTTAAGATAATAAAGTGACAACGAAGTAAAAAAGTTCAATGTCAAATTAACAAAGATTAGTTGATATTGTATTTATTATGAACACATATCATTTGCTTTAAAAACTAATACATAAATCAACATTTTATACTTCACAAATATGTTCGTTAAAAATATGTTGAAAATAAAGTGTTAGCTTGACTTTTGCTAACGCCGCGGAAGCACCTTGTTGGTGTCGTACATTTGACATTTGACATTTCTCGTCCATAAAAAAAAACAAAACAAAACTTAGCTTACAATGAGTAAAACAATCTGGGATCTTAATTTTATTTTAAACATACAAAAAACATATCTTGACTTTGGAAAATAGAAATAAATCTTTGTCATTCAATATTTGAATCGCGTAAAAAAGATTGCAAGCTAATAAAGACATTTGACATTTCGGTGCCATATGTTCAGTGTTGAGGCAAAATTTCGGCTCAACAATTGCTCAGTATGATTGGGAAGAACAGCCGTGAGATTCATTTGAAGATCTAAGCTAAAATCGCAAAAAATACAAAGAACTCCAGTGAAAAATATTTTGAATTTAAAAAAATATTTGTTATATTTCTATACATTATTCAGTATCATTTTACATATATGTAATATGAATTTTTAAAGTATAATAAAGGGGCTTTATAAGGTGTTTTATAATGTGGAGTGTAAAGTAGGTTTGAGAAGATAATACTGTGAAGAATGTTATATGTGTCGTGACCACCTCACTAGGAGAAACTGTGCTGAGGTGTTCACGTGGATGTGTTAAATGTGGTACAAGTATTGATGCGTACTGGTTAGGGGTGTTTTAAGATTTTTGTTTAAAAATATAGATTGACAAAATGCTGATTTCGTATATGTATGAAAATTTGGCTTTAAGGGTGAAAAAGGGTGGGATAGGGGTGGTTTTTCGAAATCTCATGTTGATAGTGACCTTCATCCTGTTTCTAATGTCAGCTGTGCAAAATTTGCAAATCAAACACGGAAAAAATTTTTAGATTTGTATACAAAACAATCACAAACCACTCGGGACATTCCTCTTTATATAATAGAAGAAGAAGACTAGCCGAAGTACCCGGTGTTGCCCGGGGTTATTAATAGCTCGAAGTAAAGATTTATAATCCCTAACCCTACCCAGTAATTTACCTCTTATTCTGAACGTCAAGTGTGCAAAATTTCATCAAGGTACCAAAATTTGGCTTTAATTGTGGGAAAGGGGGGTGGGGGTGGTTTTTTGAAATCGCATGTAGACAGTGACCTTCCTCTTGTTTTGTAGGTTAAGTGTGGAAAATTTCACGAAGCTCGGAATAAAACTGTAGATTTTTATACAAAACGAATACACACTGCCCGCCCGGGACATTCTTCTTTATATAATAAATAGATTTAGTTGTTATATTACTGTTGTCTTCGTCTTACACGTAATACTTTCCAATTGTTGTCTCCCTCTAATATTTTGTTCTACTTTCTCTTTTTTATATTATCCTGTCTCACTCTCTTTCTGTACCTATATATACGATAACTCTTTCTGTACCTATGTGTACGATAACTCTTTTTGTACCTATTTATACGATAACTCTTTCTGTACCTATGTGTACGATAACTTTTCTGTACCTATGTATACGATAACTCTTTTTGTACCTATTTATACGATAACTCTTTCTGTACCTATGTATACGATAACTCTTTATGTACCTATGTATACGATAACTCTTTTTGTACCTATTTATACGATAACTCTTTCTGTACCTATGTATACGATAACTCTTTTTAATAATATTTACCGTGTTGTCTGGACTCGATAGGTTTCAAATGTAAACTTTATCATTTGCAATAATAATGCACACGTCATCAGAGATAGCTACTTATTGATTTAATTTCTCTTCAATTTATTATTAGTAAATACTGCAGAAACATCTAGAAAGTAAATATTTATCCAATCTTTCTGCACGATATTCGGCACAAGGTCGGCGGAATGAACTTCACATGGAGTACTTTTGACTAACAATAATTAATAAAAGGTAGCTGTAATTAGTTAATCAGTTATCAATGATCACAATCGGGTAATGTCTAATCTAGAAGATGTTTTCATGACAAACAATAACTACAAGATTATGAGTCATGTTTACGAGTATTCGTAGTCATCAGACTTTGCCTTTCCGTAGAAATTGTTTTTTCTTGTATCTTAAAGTTGTTCTTGAGCTCACCAGGGGTTCTAGCACGGGCAAATCGGTAAATTAACAATATCGGATCGATAGGCTTAAGAGGAACGGCTGCGCGGCATGTTTCATACAAAACTTAATTTTGGATTTGAGGCCAAAATACCCAATGAAACTGAATGTTATTTTTGTAAAATAAGGTAAATATCTAGAACGTATGAGAAGTATTTTATTTATTTTTGTTTTAAATTAAGAAATATGGGCCATTAAAATAATCAATATTTCGTAATTTTAGAGGCAACTTTGACAATTATTTGGGGATTTATGGTAATCGTTTTCTTAATATCGATTTCCCGAGCACGGTTGCCCTCAGGCGTGTCGATAGCCAAGTCGATATTGACAACGACATAAATGAGAAATCGCCCTACTATGGCAAACGTCAAACGTACACACGAATAAATTAACAATTTCAAATAAATGTTTACTAAGATATGATTATTATTATTAAATACACTCACTTTAATATACATTGGTAGTTCGCCTGTACTTTTTGACACTAAAAGGGGAATCATTAAAGTATTTAGCCATAACTCGTGATATTCTGAACAACTGGCTGAATTCCATTTCTCCCAGCTCGAACGGATTCAATTGATCGCGTATACGACGTTTTTCAATTCTACGAGCTTCGCTAGTCTTCCTCTGATTAAATAAGCCAGTAATTTTGCATAAAGAACAACATTTTTTTTTTAAAGTTGTGTATATTGGCAATCAACCGAAGTTTTTCCGTCAGCTAAGAGGCCGCGCTAAATTAGGCGGGCCTTTGTCTACCGGCTGTCAGAATATTTTATATCAATTGTTGACTATGCTCACACACATCGCCTAAAGCCGCTTAATAACCATAGATGACGAATTTAGTCAATATTTAATATAAGTTTACCCATCTTTAAAAGATACCTATAATGATATTTTTATGTTGCAACAATTATAAGAGCATCGCACAGGAGCTATTGTATTTTTTTTTCAATTATCTTTTTACTTATCTACAATCCAAAAACGTGTTCCTCTTTTTTTATTTCTCTATTTCATGTACTATATTATGTATTATGCAATTTCATACATTTTTAGGTCATCCGAAATATAAAAACAGGTTAATTTTTTTTTTCACAATTTCATGCACTCACATTATATTATATTACGCACTTGTACATTATTTATCATGTACATCAGGCAAAAAAAATCTATTAAAAAAATTATCTACAAATCGATCGACCTTGCATCGGCAATACATATGAGGGGGCACCAGAAGCCCCCTACTTCTGGTGCCCCCTCATATGTATTGTTATAATAACCTCTGGTAGTGTTCCACGACGCATATTATTACCTATGTTTTTATAGCTTCAATAAAAATACTGCATTGCTTCAGATTTGTGACGCGGGGTTTACTGCTCCGAACGCTTGGTTTAATCCAGTGATGCACAACCTTTTTGGCAGGAATGTTAATTTATCAATTTTCGATTTATTCGCGGACCGCAGGCGGTAAGGTACCTTCAGCTTGAACTTTGCGGTCGGTGGCGTAGCTAGTGTAACTTTTTTTAAAATATTAAAACCGTACCTGTAAGAATCCCAACTTAGATGACAAAAAATAATGCGCCGCAGGTGAAATTTTTTCTCCATTAAACCAATAAATACTGTCGATTTTTATCATTCTGATATATTAAAGGCGTTGTAAAAAATGTTTACAATGTTACCATTTCGCATTTTGTGAATCAGAATGGAAATCTTGGAAAATTTCGATCTTAACACCCGGTAATCAGAACGATTGATATTAAATTGATTCAGAAATGATATATTGCCGCGTACCTACCAGGGGTGGCTCGTGACTTTTTAGTGTGCTAGAATGCTAATATATAAAAAAATTACGTTATCGATGTTTTTGTAGCCGAAAACGATTTTTTGAACTATAAAAAAAATGCATGAAAATGTTTTTGCCGCTTAAAAAACTTCGTACAAAAATTAAAATTTAAAAAAAATATCGTTTTCGGCTACAACCAGCATCAATAATGCAGTTTTTTTCATTCTTAGCACTCTATTACACCAAAATGTCACGAGCCGCCCCTGGTACCTACCTACGCCTATAAAATGGAATCCCTTAAACATCATTCACGATACATGTAAAGAAAGCGCCGCAGGCGATATTTCGGCAGACATCAAATCAATAAATGCTGTTGATTTTTATCCTTCGAAAAGTCACATTCCAAACATAATTTAATAGCGAAATCTTTTGAAGTTTTATAAAAATAAAATGCATCAAATTTTCACGCATCAAATCTTTTTTTCTTAAATATTCAACAATTTTTGTCCCTCCACTCTTGTTGAAAAGTTCGTTCTCCTTTTTCTTCTCGAGAATTACCGGAAACTTACGAAAGGGCCGTGGGCCGCACAAATAAGCTCGCTGGTCGGATACGGCCCGCGGGCAGTGGGTTGGGCATCACTGGTTTAATCCCAGCATAATATTATCTGTTTGCTCTTTTAATCCGACTTGAATTGCTATTTGCAGATTATTAGAAGCCTTTGAAGCTGATAGATTAAAAGCTGAATGCATTGATTTTTTTAATTGAAATAACTTTTATTTCTTTTTACAATCGTGAATCAATTATCAATTCATCATACTATAATACAGTGGCCGGTGTGTACCCGGCCTTGCTCGGGATTATTTATTTTTGGAATAAAGTTATGAAGTTGCGAATTCTTGTTTGTTGTTTGGGTGCCATAATTGATTTGACAGCGAAAGTAACGCCTTGTGACGACTATTGCTATATCTAAACAAATAAACATTCATTTGAAAATTTTATTTATTTCCAAACATTCGTTTTCTCAAAATGCATCTAAATTTCCATTATGAAAATATTCTACTCAAACAACCTTCTTCTTTTGAATATGTAATCTGTGGCTAACCAGAGTGGTATATATATGGGGTAACCTCAATGCAACGTGGCAGGTTCAATGTCTTTCTTACTAATTTAAAAACGTTATAGCAGCAGTTTTACATATTGGATTTCATTCCAACTACTCTCTAAACTTTCCCGGCACTAATAAGAGCAAAATGTGCAATCGGTCTAGTAATTTTCGAGAAAATCGAGGACAGACAGACAAACAATCATTTTTATATATAGAGTGAAATTTAAAAAGAATTTTTATTTGGCCACAACATTTATTAGAATTTTTATTTTTTTTATTTTATCTGAGTACCGCACAATAGTCTCAACTGCTCCCAACCGTCTGGAGCTAGTAAGACTATGGCATCCCCAATTGGGGTATGTTGTGAGGCTGAAGATAGTGGGGAGGGGGAGCAGATGCGGCAGAGGAAGGTGGGGTAGTGTCTGTCTATTAAGATCTGGTCACCAAACACGGCTAAAGCCATTTCAAGCCAGATTCAATTCTGAATGGTGGTCTTTTAACAGGGCAGTACTGAAAGCATCTACCACTCTGGATTTGGATTTGACAGTGAATAAATGTGGAGATCCGGAAAGAAAGCAATAATGTTAAGAAAGGGAAGCTTATGCGTTGGACTATGGACTAGAAAAGACCATCATTCAGAATCGAAATGTTGCTTGAAATGACCTTAGCTGTGTCTGGTGACCAGGTCTGAATAGCCAGGTACTTCTTCCCCACCTTCCTCTTTCCCATCTCCTTCAACGAAATTACGCACTCCCTGTGCAGGTGGCGAAAGGGTTGAAATTCCCGCTTAACACCTGCAGCATGTTTCGATTTACGCAAAAAAACACCACCAAAATACGTATTTTATTTTATTTTGTAAAGCTCAGGCATAAATATTAAAATGTTTTTGGGTCATATTCTAAAACACTTCATTTGTCATAATGAGCATTATGACAATATCGGAAAAGGGGTTCGTAAGTGGGAGATTTTGCACCTTTTTTTAGGTCTGATACTTTATTTTTTTCTAGGCTTATAAAAAGACGCACCCAAAAAATTTCCCGTCAAACGAAAGGCCAAGGTGTTTTCTACTTGCAGTATTTAATTAAATCATCTATGATGTTTCCAGGCCATCAATTTTTGAAACCAAAAGTACTTGACTTTGAATTACTTCGCATTGCATCGCCTTAATGTGTTGTTTATTTTTTGCAGGTAATCTGGACATGTGCTTGGCGTCGCGCCTGTCCACGCAGGCCAACCTGGGCAACATGACCAGCACACGCGAGATCCTCACAATGGTCATCGGAAACATCTCGCTGGTGCAGGTATAGATTCCACTTATTTACCACACACCTTATCTATTCTACGGTCTATCCACAGAGCAAATAATACATGCAGAGATGCCCTAACACGCAACGGGAAGAAACTAAAATAAGAGGGGCTGAGGCGAGCTCACCAGATCGAACAAAATTCTTAGCCTTCCTCGATGCAACACTAATTCTTAGCAAAACTCCTTCATTTATCGGGAATCACACTCACAATTTGACAACTTTAACTCATCACACTGGCGATCTATCGAGCCTTTATAACTTCAGATACCTACTCACCTCATACTACCACCAGTCTATTAACTTTCTTCTTTATATATAGTTTCTTGTTATTTTATTAATATAAAATCAAACACATAAATTTCAATTAGATCGACCCCTTCCCCCTCCCCCCTACCCTTTTCCTTTCCAGATCCCATAACAAATTACGTGTAACTTTTAAATTAATATTTTTTCGTTATTTTATTTATCTTTTTCTAATTTTAATTTGATTTCTTCGAAAATCACTATATATGCCAAATTTATATCACTTATTCATTATACTTTTGATGTAAATTGTTGGTCTCCCAAATAAATAAAAAAATAAATAAAAAAATGAAATAACCATTTAAGTATAACGTGTCTAAGGTGTCAGGTGACCATTGTCTTCAGCCGTCGAAAGCATACTTAGGCCAAGTCTATTAATTCTGATGTATTTCCTCTAAAATCACACTCAGTATTTTCCATGGCTTTCCTGTTTGTTCAAATATAATATAGTTAAGGTTGCCCTGTGGTTTTTGTCCGAACCTTTAATGTGAGTATGTAGATTTAGTTTGGAAATAGAAAATAGATGGCAGTAATGATCAAATTAGCGATCTCCGAATACTACTGTTACCTATAACATATGATGAGAGATAATCGTCGTACCGTTCGCCATCTAAATTATCCACCGCCGCCGCATCGACTAATTATCGAAGCAATATTACAATATTTCGCAAAAGAGAGAAATTCGTTAATAAATTCGCCGGTGATAACACGGAATCGATCTAGGAACCGCCAGAAAACCAATCAGATCGAACCAATAAGACCAGCCCGTGGATGATCTTTGCTTTATATTTTTTTTTTTTCTAATTTATAAAATTCATGATTTTTAATGGAGACATTTATATGGAGTAGATACATTAGATCACCATACTAGGCGGCTTCCTGTTTCATGGTGACCAATGGAGTATAGTTACTTTGTATGAAGTCTAGTGTAAACATATGGATTTAGTATATAAACGTGCTGAAAATTGGAAAAAATTATAAAAGAAAGTAGAAGATATAAAGGAGAAAAAGAAATGCATAAGATCATAAAAATATACATAGCTTTTTTTCTTTTATATATGTGTGCATGCATGCACACATATATGCATGCATGCATGCACACATATATGCATGCATGCATGCACACATATATGCATGCATGCATGCACACATATATACTTATATGTGCACATGTATGTAAGCACATATTCACATATGTTCACAAATATACACACAGCTTTACGCATATATACATGTACACATACATACATATTCATATACGCATATATCCCCATAGGCATTTAATTGGGGAAGTTACAATTGCCGTAAAGTTTTCATCGATTCTAGATTTGCACAAAACTAATTTAATGATCTCCCAGATTAATCGTGATTATCCTTTTACATCAGAAGACCGACTTCCACGGAAAATACGTTGTGCAAATATGTCAAACAAAATAAAATAAGAACTGTTGATTGTTTTCAAGTGAACGTTATAAATGAAATACGGTAATTTAATGATAGCGATAAAATAATGTTGAAACATTGATAAAAATAAGATATTTAATCAGACTGGTTGCAATTAGCCATCCGAGTGTTCTGTTAACAATGAATTATTTAATTCCCGCGTTCATTCTACAGTGGAATCCAGGTAAAATGACCCAAATATTGTTTTGTACTTCTTCATTGTACGCCGTGCTCCTTCTGATCTCCAAACATGCTTCTTAGTGACAAAAATCCTACCGATTTATTCCGATTTTTTCACGTTTTAATTGATATTTACTAAATATCTTATAATTACAATTTCTTCAAAAGATTGGTATTCACTTTGTGGCGTCATTATTAATAAATGAATTAAAAAAAATACTTTAGTAAAAGCGTTAATAGTGAATTAAATTTAATAAATAATCAAATGTATTTTTTTAACATAGTTATTTCTTGAATTTATTTTCGTATTAATATCAATAATAAAAATAATTTATTTTTTAATTTTTAATATAAATTGGTTATTCAGTGTTTCATAATATTTTTTTATTAATTACTTACTTACTTTAATCAATTTTTGTTTATGTTTATAATAAATGTGTCTATTCTTATATTTTTGTGTTCTATGTTTATCATTTGTCTATACTTGGCATTTTTCTTTGTTAGTATTCTATATATTCCTGATGAAAGCATCGCTTTCAAAACATCTTGACCATCTTTGTACATTAATAAAGTGGTGAATAAAAAGTTTTTTTTTTTTAATTCATTTACTTTATTATGTATTAACATTTAATATACGCCCATGTAAGACCACTGTACATTATGTAAGATAGTTACAGTTTTTAAACAATTGTTAGTAATAAAAATTAAATGAAAAAAAAATTATTTTATTGAATTTTTTTCGGTTTCAGTTTTCATTCCAGAGTTTTTGATAATATCTTCAATGATCACGAACAAATATTTACTTTCTTACAAGTTATTAAAACAGTGGTTGCATTCAATAATAATTAGTTAACACCGCTTTACAAATTAGATTTAACCATAAAAATTGTCTAAAGTTATCGGAAACAATATTTTGAGATGAAAAAATTGTTCAACGTTGAATTTGTCATGTTAAAAATGTCGATATCATTTGTGTATTCGTTTGTTAAACTATATGGGCGAGGAATTGGCGATGTTTATTTATTTGTAGTAAACAAACCGTTTACTCTTTGAATTCAAAATAAATAAAAGCCCAATAGGCAGCCCGCTCACTGGGTAGAGAAGATTATCTTCACATTTATGCATCTCTAGCCGTAGTTGACACGGGAAGATGGAGAAATGTTCCCGGGCACTGTACACAATTTTTTTTTACAATACGTTATGTATAAACAAACAGCATTTTTATCACCATTATTATTATTATTATTGGGTGGAAAAACAAGGTTAAACCAAAAAAGTTTCTTATGCTGAAGTTGACGGCCTTCATGGTCGAGTGGTAAGGCTCTCGACTACGAATCCGAAGGTCGCGGGTTCAAATCCCGGCGTGCGCAAGTAAATTTTATTTAATTGATTTGTGTTGTTTCACAATTAATTTTAAAATAATATATAGTATATTTGCGCACGTTCCAGAGTGGAAGATACTCTCAGTATCACCCTGGTGACAGGCCAACATTCAGAAATGAAACGTTGCTTGAAATGGCTCTCAGCCGTGTTGGTGACCAGATCTGAATAGCCAGGTTCCCATCTTCCTCTTCCCCTTCTCCTTCCCCTACCCAATACCTTCAGCCTCACAACATTCCCCAATTGGGGATGCCATAGTCTCACTGGCTCCGGACGGTTAGGAGCAGTTGGGACTCTTGTGCGGTATTCATGTAAAAAAAAAAGTTGGGTAGATACAGGAGTTTTATTTTACATTAAACTAAGGAAGAGGCGTAGGAAGGGAAGTGGAATAAAAAGGGGAGAGGAGTAGGAAAGGAGTTCACTAAAACAATATTAGTTTTATTTTCAATATAATTAAATGTTATTTTTAATATAATTAAATATTATTTTTGATATAATTAAATGTTATTTTTAATATAATCAATTGTTATTTTTAATATAATTAAATATTATTTTTGATATAATTAAATATTATTTTTAATATAATTTAATATTATTTTTGGTGTAATTAAATGTTATTTTTAATTTCTTTAAATTAAATTTTTGGTGGTTAAATTAAATTTAATTAATTATTGTTGAAATATATTCTTAGTAAATTTGAAGTGAATTTATTATTATTAAATATAAATTAAATTATTTTTAATTTTTATAATTTAATTTTAAAAATATATTGCGACATCGGAGAATCGAACCCCGATCAACTGCTTGGAAGGCAACTATGCTGTCCTGACCATTACACTGCCAACTATTGTAAAAATGGCGGCCTAAATTCAATTTATGTACTGAAAATAAGAATTAACTATGCATTTTGGAATTTGAATGTTACGTACATCACATCACAAGCAATAGAAATGTACAAAAATGTTAGGATTTTTAGGCAATTTATTTATAGCTCAAAGTTTCTAATGAATTATACATATGTAGTAATAACGGTCAAACTTCTAAAGTTCTAATAAAGGAAGTTACCTATTATAACTTGTTGTGTAATCGTTAAATCAATCATTTGTTATTATAGGAAAAACTGTATTTTAAATTCCAGCTTTTTAAAAAATGGTTCTTATTATCGAGGTATTGATGTACATATTAATTAAATACCTATCAATATTATCATTGGTAGATCTTCCACCGTGATACGGTGTATTTATAAAGCAACGTGACGATCATTGTTTTTTTTTTGGAAATAGCGTTAATATTATTAACCAATTAATTATTATTAATAGTTATTCATTATTGCGCGTGTCAGTTGTTTACGTATGTAATTTTCAGATCAGACAAGATTAGACTGGAGGAATTTAAGGAAACCTATTTATCTACAGAGTGTAAAAACAAGTACCGCACAAACTTTAATCAGTTGTTACTCAGTAAGTATATTTGTAAAAACAAGTATGAAATTTTTTAGATATCACACAACGTCACTGGTCACTCTGACCCTAAATGCCCAACATCTACTGATTTTTTTTTTATAGTTTACACATTTTAGGTATCTGTATAATAAATAATTAGATTTCCGGAAACCTATATTTACACGTCTTCATAGGATGGTTTCCAGAAATTAATTTTAATATATTTTTAAAAATATGAATATCGAACAAGAGTCCCAACTGCGTCATGCTAACCGTAGCCTGTGAGACATATTGGCATCCTAAATTGGGGTGTGTTGTGAGGCTGAAGGTAGTGAGGAGGAGAAGGAGATGGGAAAGAAGAAGGTGGCAAAGTACTAAGAAAGATATTGTACCACTTACATGTCTTAATAATAAAATTTTTGGAAACCTGTGTTTATGTGTCTTCATAATGAGATTTCCGGAAATCTTTTTTTTTTATGTATACGGGTACGGAGATCAGAATATTCTTTTTTAAATTATTGGTAATGGACATAATGGTATGCATATTTCTGAGAAAATATAAAAAGCATACTCCTCCATCTTTATCTTCCTCTTCCTCATTTCCTCTATCTCACCACTCCCTGCTCTTCTGCTAGCGACTTATTAAAGGCAAATTTCATAACACAAATCCAACTTGTACAGACATATAATTTTATGTCGAAACATAACATTGTCACCTGTATGTACATAAAAACCCTCACAATCACAGAGCAAATAACACGCAAGAAGGAAGAAACCGAAATAAGGGGGGCGAGCTAGGCGTAAAACAATTAATAAGTAAAAAGGTTCGGCTTCTTTACAAAAATCGAGTATTTAGTTAGAAACTTTTATAAATATTTCATAATTTGCTTACCGCAGTCAAAGCAAGCGAAACAAACGTGGACGGTAGTTAACTAGGCTGGTGTCAAAATGGGTGTCATGTGACCTTTGTCTACAGCCGTCAAAATGGTATGTTAAAGCAGGTCTATTCATTCTGACGTCAGTGGTCCCACTACATTTTATTTTCACAATTTTTTTTTCCTTTTTATAGAAAGATGATACGATCTCGGGTTACGATAATCTGATAATATTTTATTTCGTCCTACTTCCATCTTCTATCATTATAAGGGGAAAATATTGCTTATACGATGATGGAGGACTTAACTAACAGAGGACCGAGCCCATGACGATGCCTGGTTGCATAAAATGCATATTTATCGCTGCATGTGAAGTGTTTGTTTCGAGTGCAGCACGATTGCAAGCGCATCTTTCAATGCAATTCATTGCTCCCCATGTACAACTTCACAGATAAGTGTCTACTTCACTTAGTATCATTATTTATATAAAAACGTGTTGCTTTATTTATAATGTTAACTCTAGTACACCTAAAGTAAATCTAATTTATTTATTTATCCATTTATTTATTTATTTTTCATAGTCCCCATAAAACAGTTGTACATCAATATATTACAGAGATTACAAATGTAAAGTGCATTGCAGTAAATGAGAAATGGTGAAAAATATACTCATACATAGACAAGGTTGATAGAAAATGTATTTAATGTAATGACCACACGAACGCCCAACCTTCCAATCTATGTTAAACGTTTGGGCGATCGTGTAGAGGGGTAGTTCGTCCGCGTTGGGCCAACGTTGGCTCGAGTTCGGTGAGTTGGCCCGAGAACAAACTAGAACTCGCACGAACCAGCCTCCACACACTGGCGGTTCAGTATGAAGAATGAAACATGACTGAACTTTTTTTTTTTTAAGAAAAACAAATATTCCCTGGTTACTAATAACCAGACAATATTTGAAAATCTCCTACTACCATCACAGTAAGCGGAAGATGTTGATTGTGTCGTCAATAGAGGACTTAGCCAGCCGAGAAATTGAACTCACGACGCCTGGATGAGACCCAAATGCGATGCCAACTCAGCCACTGACTGGTCGAATGTTGATATTGACAAAAACAGACTCAAATATGCAACTAACCCCCAAATAAATGTCCTAATATGCATTAGGCATATTATGCTAAAAATAATAATAATTGGATAATTTGCATAACGCCGTTTTTAATGAAAAATCACCTAAATAGTGAAATGCATGTAATCCGATGTGTAATCGGGGCTAGTTGTTATATATTTTTTTGCGCTGCAATCTGACTCAGGCTGTGCGTTAAAATAAAATACGGTGCTGAAACAGGCGCAACAGCTATCGACAAGCGGTGGGGACTATAAAATTGAATTTTGTCATATTTCTCTAACATTTTGAAAAGCATGTGGCAAGATATTTTTTTATTGTGAAGTACAAGAAACGGAGGATGGGTGATTTTTGGATTCACGATAATTATTATTTCATGGATAACTATTATTTATTTTCAGTATTATGAGAAACGAATTGTATCAATAACATTATAAATTTTTAAATCGATAGATTTTAGCTAAAATGTCATCACTACTTTGGAGTTCATAGTTGGAACGTTGCCCGATCGTGTCGTGGCCCGATATAAAGTCAGTACACGATTGGCCAATGTCCCAACTCCGAACCGAGTTCAGGTTGAGACGTTGGGCGATTGTGTGGTCGTAGCATTAAATATATACTCCAAATGAGATCAGGAATCGCTGGTTAAAATCGATCTGTAATCAAAAACACCATCATTTCTAGTAATTTAAAAACCTATGGAAAATACTAAATATGTGGAAAGACAAGAAATAATCCAATAGAGTTTTTTAAGAACAGAGGTTATATTATCTAGGACATTATTGTTCACCTGACAACAGGTCCTGAGAAACCTGGCTAGGTGTTGTAACACCGTAAAGAAAATGACAAATAAAACTATTAATCCATCTATAAATCAATAGAATGATGATTTAACAGTTAATTTGCATGATTCTTTCGACGATGTACCTACGAAAAATTTTAATTCATAAGTATTTTTGAGGCTACCACTGCCCCCTTGGGTCTCTCCAATGCCCCCTGGGGGGCGATACAGCCCACGTTGGGAATCTCTGGTTTAGAAGATTAGCAACTGGCACTTTTATGAAATCCTCTTAAGGGATTTGTCAGTCAAACAGTATAAACGAATTATTGACTCAGTGTCTCAACTACTTCAAATTTTATCACTGTGGATTATCCCGATACCTGTTATTTTCCTACAACTGGGGTCTTTTCTTGTTCATTCACATGCTCCACGAGTACACTGCGTTAGCTATTAATTGTTATTGTGTGTGATTCATGGAACTCAATTTTTTTTATTATTGTGACAGCTGTTTCATTAGGCCACATTGCAACAACTTACTTAGATGATTTTATTTCCCCCCATCCAATTTTATTTTCTATAGTATTTGAAATTGTATAAATATTTTTGGTAAACACAGATTTACTCAGAAAATAATTGTGATAATTAAAATTCCCTTTTCTGTGACATTAGACTGTGTTAGAATTGAAATCTGTTTTCCCGCTTTTAATGATAGCAGATTTTTCTTAATTGTTTTATAATGACATGAATGCTATTAAGGCAACGAATTTAAATGTGTGTTGTAAATCGGTGAATTATTTTTTTAGATTTCGTCAAAATACCAAGAAGTGGTTGAATAAATAATTTTTCTTATTTTATTTATTAACGTTATATTAGGATCATTAGTTCGTTTGTTTATCTCTAGTTGCTCCAGTAAATTTAATCGAAGACCCTTTCTTTATGTATGTTAGGTAATTAAACACAATAACAATTAATAAACGAATTATTGACAAAGTATCTTAACTTATTATTTTCCTGCAACTGAGGTCACTTTTTGTCCATTCACTCGCTCCGCATGTAAACTGTCTTAGCTACTTATGTGAATGTATGTTTCACTGATTCATAATATTTATTATCACAGACACAACATCCTTGTTAAATTATGCCCAATAAAGGCATAGATTTTATCTCTTGTTGAACTTGATAAAATTAAATGATGTTTTTTTTTAGTCACTTTATGTTGCGAACTGATCTCTTGGTTTTGTGCAACTGTGTAAATTAATAATGAAACGTCACGGCACTATGTCCAAGGATAGGATTTAGTCTTCCGCACAGCTGCTCTCCATTGGTTCCAGTCCCTAGACTTTTTTCTCCATTCCTCAAGCCATCCCGTCTTGCTCCAATCGTCTTCCATGCAGTCAGTCCATTTTTATCTTCCACAAAGAACTGCTAGTGTCGAACAGACCAAATTGAAAAAAAAAACTACTTGTAAACAAAACGATAATCAGACCATCGGTTGCCTCTTATTTAGATACATGGGACCTAATCCAAATTAGTGATCTTGGAATGCAACATTTTCGGATATACTAGAAAATAGAACATCTAGAATTATCATGTTGAATTAATTCTAATTGACAATGAAACCTACGTAAACTTCTGTAGGTTCCAAAGAATGTGATGGGCTGGCAACGGTAAGAGATGAACTGAATGCGTGGAAGAGGATTGGACCAGGATGGAAAGACCTGAAGACTAGAGGCGAATCGTCTAGGATCGGATACAGTAGAGATGATTTATGTTGAAAAAAATCTTTTCAAGTCATTGCTGAGGATCGTGACCCTCCACTACAATTGCCATCATGAACCAGACTCTTCCACGGAGAACATGGATAGCCACAAACACCGACGTTCCGGACGCCTATGATACTTAATCAGTCCGCAATATCGCTCATCTTCCTTTGTTTCTCCCGCCCTCCATTATTCCAGTGACCATTAGCTTCCCTGGGTTCAAGTTCTCAGTTTGGCGAACAACTTGTATAGCCTATTGTGGATGGTTAGATCTTCCAGAATATATATTAGCGCGCCTTGCTATCCATGGAAT
The DNA here is from genome assembly GCA_022606495.2 of Halesus radiatus. Taxonomy (NCBI): domain Eukaryota; kingdom Metazoa; phylum Arthropoda; class Insecta; order Trichoptera; family Limnephilidae; genus Halesus; species Halesus radiatus. The sequence continues at coordinate 495,743 of JAHDVE020012332.1, read as the reverse complement.
CCTGAACGTTTTTCTCTATCATGAACATGTTTCCACGTCGTATGAAAGTATAGGAAAAATCACCGCCTTGACAAGTCTTATCTTGGTGGTCTTCGTTTACCTCTGTTACTCCATACCTTTTGCATTTTGCTCATGCTCAATCCTTCTTTCACAATCTCCTTCGTCACATATAGACGAGCCTCGGTTTATGAAGTTGTACACCGTTTTTAAATCTGTCAAATCATTTTTTTTACAATGATGTTTCCACTGTCGATCACCATTTCTAAGACTTTATTAGTAAGCCTAGATTTACAGCTTTGATCCTCTATTTTAGCAAGGGGTTATATCATGTCATCTTCAAAAAAGGCAATGACGGTAGTACCATCAGCATATCGGAGAATATAGATTTAAACAAACTATAAATGGATATTTTTAAACAAATACATATCCGAACTTAATAAATCATTGCTGCAAACTGAACTATACTAATTGGTTTGTTTTTTTGTTGTGTCCAGGTGCAAGCCATCGTAGCGGCCATCGTGGTGGCCCTGTTCGCCATCTGCGTCAACGCCGTGGTGGACCAGGAGGTCGACCTCGGCAACGCGCTACTACTGACCTCCTCAGCTGTCTTTACCGCCACCACCACCTGCTTCGTGCTGGGTAACTACAGCCTACCTATCCTTACCCAACTTACCCTAATCTCTAATTTATCCTAACTTAACTTGCTCTAACGTGACTAATATAACCTAACATAAAAAATCTTTCCTTACTTATAATCTAGCCCATCTTGCACAGAGTCTTTAATCAGGTAATTTTAAAAGTGTAGGTTGATTTCTTGCAATAATTTTATAAAATACTAGCTGATGTGTACTTGCTCGTCGTTTGGGCGCCATAATTGATTTGACAGCGAAAGTAACTATCTCTAAATAAGAAAAATTCATTTGAAAATTTTATTTCTTTATAAACATTTATTTTTCCAAAACATATCTTAATAAAAAGTTCTTAAGTAGGTACCTACCTACTTGTGTTTTCCATTTTGAAAATATTCTACCCAAACAAATCGTCTTCTTTTAAATGTGTAATCTGTGGCTAACTAGAGTGGCATATCTATGGGCTAACCTCAATGCAACATGACGGGTTCAATTTTTTTCATAATAATTTTAAAACTTTATAGCAACAGTTATACATTCAAACTACTCTCTAAACCTTCCCGTCACTAATAAGAACAAACTGTGCTATTTTCAGCACAATCGGTCTAGTAATTTTTGAGAAAATCGAGGACAGATAGACAAACAAAAAAAATAGATTGTAATTATTCCAGAATACATACAATTTTCATATTATTTCAACAGCACAATTGCGCGAGAGAAAGCCAGCAAAACGTGCTCATTATTTCGTTAGTAAAGTTGCTAATCAACAGAGGTACCAACAAATGGCACTCATTGGGTATATGTGCTGGCAGTGAGAGTATATTCATACCGAAAGGCAAGGCCTTTCAGACACTAATGCATACGAGAAGTCTCTTGAATGAGAATCACGCACACATGAACATTTTTTTGTGTCGATTGTTTGAGTATGATGCATTTGTCATTTAACATTTTTTTTAAATGTGAATACTGCACTAGAGTTCCAACTTCTTCCAACCGTAAGACTATGGCATCTCCAATAGGAGAATGTTGTGAGGTTGAAGGTAGCGGGGAGGGGAAAGAGAAGTGGAAGAGAAAGGTGGGGAATTATTTGGCTATTCAAATCTGGTTACCAAACACGGTTAAAGCCATTTCAAGCAATGTTTCAATTCTGAATGGTGGTCTTTCTCCAGGACAATAATGAAAGTATCTCCTACTTTGAGACGTGCGCAAATATACCATACAATAATTTTATAATTAATTTGCGAGTAAGAAAGGATAGGCAGTGCTTATGTACCCATGTGGATGGCACGCTCCTGCTTTTATTAATTGTATCGACGTGAACCGTTGAATCATTTAAAATATTGTTGTTACAATGTGAGTGTTTGTTTGCAGACTTTGTACTGGTGTCTGTGATCATAGTCTCCCAAAAGTTCAAGATGAACCCCGACAACCTGGCCACCCCGCTGGCCGCCTCCATTGGAGACGTGGTCTCCATCACGGTGCTGTCCATCACAGCATCCTACATGTACAGAAATATAGGTGAGTTCACCGTCTGTCAGTCTGTCAGGACTTGGAACCTCAAAACTTACACCCGTTGGATTTTATCACCCGATGTAACTTTTCTCTTGCAGAAGAGAGCATCTGGCTGCCGTGCGTGGTGATAGCCATCTACCTGCTGATCCTGCCCATGTGGGTCTACATCGTCTATTACAACAAGTACACCCGCTCCGTGCTCACCACCGGGTGGACGCCCGTCATCGTAGCTCTCTTCATCAGCGGGTGAGTGATGAAGCGATGAAGTGACCCATCCTACCTTAGTGATGAAGGAAGTTATGCGATATACCTCAGTCATTGGTTAACCTTACACCAACAGATGGTGAGTTAGGGAGACGTGAAGTGATGAAACAACCCGTATTACAATCTGTCATTAAGGAACATGTATAACATTCTCTAACCGCATTACCTTTCCTCCTGGAATCCAATATATGAACATAATTTTAAAAAGCGATTACTATTTCCAGTCTCGGAGGTCTGGTGCTCGACCAGGCTGTGGACCGATTTGAGGGTTTCGTGGTCTTCCAGCCCATCGTGAATGGTATCGGTGGAAACCTGGTATCGGTGCTCGCCTCCCGTGTGTCCACCATGCTACATCGGAATGTCGTTCCCGGAGTACTGCCGGAGGGATCTAGGATCATCGAGTGGCCCTGGAAGGTGCTCTTCCGTGGAAGTAAGTGTCACGATAAAAGTTACACCACCGTTAAACACACCACAGTCAGACATGGAGGAACCTGGTTCATCAAATTAAAGGGTGTCACAACCCTCAGTATGGAGGCAACGACTCGATAAGATTGTATCAATATTAACCTCTTCTTCTTTTTCCAGCTTACACATCCAAGACGGCCCGTCTGCTGATCTTCCTGGCCATAGTGGGGCAGGTGGTATTCATGTTTGCAGCGGATTACATGTTTATGTCACGTGTCACCATCACCTTCGCTTTCGGCGCGGCCTACCTCATCTGCTCTACGCTACAGGTAACCTAACCTAACCTAACCTAAACTCTCCTAACCTCACCTAACCCAATCCAGCACTACCAACCCAAAATTTTAAGGAATGTAACAATTTTGTGATTTTCTTTAGGTAAGGTAAATTTAATAGGCAAATCTTCAGATTCGGTATTTATAAATGAAGCTGCGTGTGAATCCACCATTAAGATGAAGGATGAATCATCATATTCAGTATTTGGCATGAATTGGGTTTTGAAGCTACCCGCAAAGGTGTCTTCCTTATCTGCAACAGAATATACTACTCCATTTGGGTCATTTGCAAAAGGTCGTTCACCTGTATTTATATCTTAACTCCCACTCCCCGCTTCCGGCGGAGACCCTTCTTTCAGTCCCGGTGTCTGTATTTGGACTTCCTTTGAATTAATGGGTGTTAATTTGCTTCTAGAAGTTTTACCGGTAAAATAAATAATCCTTTTCTTGTTCCAGGTCATGGTGCTTCTATATGTAGCACACGTCATCGTGCACAAGATGTGGAAGAGCAAAATGGATCCCGACAACTCCGCAATCCCGTACCTGACCTCCCTTGGCGACCTCCTTGGCTCAGTGTTCCTCGGCCTCGCCTTCTTCATCCTGCTCGCCCTGGGCAAGGAGTACGGGGGCGGGGGCGAAGACTAAACCCGGAGCTGGTCCTTTAGGGGACCTACCTCACCCGGAAAGCGACCTGGGAAGGTTGGACAACCCGACAAAGCGACCTGGCATCGATAACAACTTTTTGTAGCAGATTATTTGGTCTCAGTGAGTGATTTATCTTTTATCCGGAAGGATTGGATAACCTCTCCAAGTGACCTGGAATTAATAACACCCTTTATTAGCAGACCTTATTTGTCTCAGTGAGTTTGTAACCAGTGATTTATCTTACCCGGAAGGATTGGATAACCTCTCCAGGTGACCTGGTATCAATAAAAACTTCATCTAGCTCACCCGGGTGATCGGATAACCACTTAAATTTGTGATTTAACTCCCCTGGAAAGATTGGATAACCTCAACAAGCGACTCTGCATCTTTAGTAACTAACTGACCTCACGGAGCTCAGTGATAAACAATTATTATCTTCATTATGTATCTTACCCGGAAGGTTTAGATAGCCTTTCCATCCGATCTGGCATCCATAATATCATCACCCACGCAGTGGGCTCAGTGATCGGGTAAACAGTTTTTCTTGTGATAAATCTTACCCGGAAGATTGAATGTTCTGACATCAATAACAACATTATCTAACTTACTTCATCAAGCTCAGAAATTTGATTACCAATTACGTTTCTGATATATCTTACCCGGAAGAATCAGTAAACCTTCCCAGCCCAGTAATTAGGTACCCGGTGACCTGAAAAGATAACCTCACCAGGTTAACTAAAATCAATATTATCTCCATCTAGGTGACTCGAGTGATGAGGTAACCAGTTATATTTATGATGTATATGACCCGGAAAGATCATAAAATCTATCCAAGCGACCTGGCGTCAATAACAACTTCATCCAGCTTACCTCACTGATCTTAGTTATCCAGTAACCATTATTGTTGTGATTGATCTTACCTGGATGGTGACCCGGAAAGATTAGATGAACCTAATTTTTTCCTGGTTAAGTGAACTAGTGTCAATTACTTACTGTTAGCTGGAGGTAAATCTATTCTGGTTGGATTCAATACTTAATAACGAGATGTATTTGTAACTTACTTCATCAAGCTGAAGTTTAAGTTCTAGAAGGTGATAAAGTTGTTGAGTTAGCAGTTAAGTTAGTGCCTAACCTTGTTACATGTTCTTAGGTTCTTCTAGCTGAGCTCGTCGAGAGCTAGGCTTAGATTTTAAGTTAGTTGTTTGACAAACAAGCTAATAACTAATTAAATATTGTTTTTATTGATATGTAGATGGCCTACATTGCTCACATACGCACTCACTCTTCTATAGAGTGCATGGGCACGAGGGGTCTACCCCTCGTGCTCATGCATCTCCCATTATTCACCTTATTGCTTTAAATGCAGGTTAGTCCCTTTAGGACTGGTTTTATAACCATCCGTTCGTAACGCTTGATACCATTTTTAAGTAATATTTGGTCTACCGCCCGATTTCGCTGTTTTATAAACGTTCGTCAGATTACCGGTCGTTTGACAGCTGTCAGTTGTTGCCCGACGATCGCTTATTTGAAACTGTGCACCCTTTTAATTAAAAAGATAACATGTAATTTGCATTTATGAAATGGATTCCTTATCGAGCAGTGAAGGTGATGACAAGCGACAAGATAAAAACGGATGGATAACGGGCCGTTAACGAAACAGTTCGTTACATAGTGGAAATTTGGTATTTAATTTATAAAGTTCTTAAAGCCCTTAGTAAAGTTCACCAGGGTTTACATTTGGTATTCAGCCATGTCTCCTTCCACAGAATAACATCGCAGTATTTAACTGCCCAGATATCTGAGCTTAGCAAGGTGAGACATTTGAATCATAGATGGTGTTTCTTCATACTTTACACACTTCCTAGAGATATTAAAATGATATGTGTCTCCTGTGGTGTGGCAGTGCCCCACTTGCTTAAAATTAGTACCTAACCTCAAAGCCCTTTCTTATTTTACTTAAGATAACCAAACCTTGTATACTTACTTTTCCAGTTAATTAATTAAGATAAACAACTAGTTAATCAACATTGCCGGTCTAAGGGTGATCGTTCAGAACTTGCCATATTAGGACAGTAATCAGATGCGGAAGTAATATTAATAAATAATTAAATATTACACCTAATAATAATAATGTCATATTTTTAATTACGGTTATTTTTTTACGTGATTATTTTTTTAAGTATTAAGAATGAATGTAATATATATATTTTTTAATGTTTTTAATTAGACTGCACTTGGTCCATTATGATTAATTTATAAAGGTCCCGAATATAGTCATAAAAAATTTCAAGCATGCAATTTTTATATTTCAATACATGGTAATTGACGTTTTTGTGTATTTTTTCTCTGGTGCATCAAATTTTTATTATGAAGAAAGTTTTCGAAAATGAAATTTTAGATACTAATAATATTATTACATTTTAGAGCAATTTTTCTAACAACGACGAGCATTTAGCAATAATTTGTTGAGCTTTATAATATTATGTATTAAGTTTTAATATTTTTTTTTAAATGTTCCAAATTTTAACATATTTTAAATTAATTTTCGAAGCAGAGAATATTATTTCTGCGATAATATCATATTATTTGAACGCTATTCGGATAAATTTCTTACTAACCTTAAGATTGAAGTATAATTTCATCAAATAGGGCAACAATCTGAATCAAACTTTCATATTTCCGTGATAGTTCTTGCAACAGTGTCAAATTCGAGTACATTTATTTCATTAAATATTAATAAATTTCATTGAAAATTGCAAAGCTGCCATATTCCCACATTATTTCTTACGGCGATGTTAAATTCTACTGCAATTTCCTATAGCAGTGACAAATTTCAATACTGTTTAACTTAAACTGTCATATTTCCACACTATTTCTAGTAATAGTAACAGATTATTTTTTTTAATTACTCCGGTTGCCTCCTGAATAATTCCAAAATTCGCCCTTTTTTTCAATTATGTAAAATTTCGACCCGGTTTTTAAAACATATTTTAATAGCTTTTTTTTATTTGTACTCTCTGATGGTATAATTATAGAATGATTCATCAAATTACTTTTAATTGTCTTCATTTATTTATCTATCAACATTCTGTGGTTGATATCAAAATATGTCATTCTCAGTTGATTAATTACAAATATCAAATATAGAATCTACAAGGTACATTTCTGTTTTCATTGTTTTAGCACAATGCCGTACATCATAATATCAGCAAAATCATATTTTAAATTACGTATTTAATAATTTAATTGGCCATCTATCAAAACATGACATTATCTTGTACATCAAAAACATATCAGGAACATTATTCGATTCAGTCCGTGCCAAGGAGATTTTTTTTTAAATTTTCTATGTGCTGTATTTCAAGATTGAAGAAGATAATATTAACAAATCTCAAATGAAACATGTAACAGAGAAAGACACGGAAACTTTGCAATCATTCAAAAGATAGCAGCTAATAATATGGAAATTAATTGTGAATAATATTGGTAAATCTTAAAATTTTAAGTATGATATTAGCATACTGGTTAAAGCGTTGTCCCGGTAAGACAGAGGTCCTGAGTTCGATTCCCAGATGCGATTGATACCTTTTATAATTCTGTGTCTTTTTCTGTTTCTCGTTTCATTTGAGAATTATTAATATTATCTTCTTCAATGATTAAATATTACAAAGGTTTATGCCACAATAAGTTATTCCAATAAATTAAATACAATATTTCACATTATAATAATTCCACTGCGATAATATGAGTTTCACTTTCGATAAGAGCTGATCAGTGATCGGAGTATGTCAATAAAATTAATAGAAACATTCCTAACTTAACCTAATTAATAGCAATGGTAGTTTTACATTTCCGTGTATACGCACTGAACTCTTGTATTTATCACTCCCTCTAACCAGGGCCACAATTTAAAATTCCAAGTTACCCAATAAATGTAATAACCTTCATATTAACAACTTTCATATTAACTTATTTTGCATTTTCTGAGCTTCTTTCTAGAGCAGGGATGGGGAATCTTTTTGCCGCCGAGGGCCATTTGGATCTTTGTAATATCACCCGCGGGGCGGTCCAAGATTTTCAGAAGAAGCACGATAAAGGGAGAGCAGGGGTGATTTGGGGGAGTCCTTGATATAGTTATTATAACTTCACCAAGTACCGCTCTCAGTGCTCTTGACGTGATTATTCACAAAAACAGCGCATTACAAATCATCCAATTATTATTATTATCGATTGAAATTGTTTTAGATTTTTTTTTTTGCACGTCTCGCAAGAATTTGTCGAATGATAAAATAGAACAGTGCAATGCATGTCAAAACTTTATATTCATACATGATAAAGCGGCATATGTGTCTTCAACTAGAATTAACTGCACTCGGAACACGAGAATGGTTTTCATGCAAATTTTGCCTGCAACTAGAATTTTACTCTGTACTCGGAACACGAGAATGGTTTTTTTACCTGTAACTAGAAATTTGTATGCAATCGGGACACGAGAATGGTTTTCCTCCAAATTTTGTAGCAGATGGTCTGCATCATATTTTTATAACTGCACTCGGAACCCGAAAACCCTGCACTCTGATTTCATTGAGTTTTGAGTACCATTTTTTCGCCTTCGGTGCTTTTAGCCGGTCCACCCACAAAAGTACTCGTTAAATGTTATAAACAGGAAGTTTTTCTACTTTAAATTAATTTCATATTAACAAATTCCTGAAGCTGAACTTCAGATTTTCGTTTTAGTCATAATTTTTTTTGAAAGGTAATTTCTATACTGATATTGATTATGATATTAATGGCAATAAAGACGAATTTTTACATGTTTTTTGATACTGCAATTAATAATGTCAAGCTTCTACATCATAATTATATAATATATAACAGATACTGCCGCGCCTATGATATTTATGGCTTCGCCAGTCATTTTATAAACCGTGACATCACATGCTTTTCGGCCGGCCGGCGAGATTATCAACATTTTGTCGACTTATACGTTCGGTGTTCTATATTCGTCATTTTTTAAAATTCAATTATTCTTTCCTCAACATGCTCTAATTAAGAGGAATGTCTGCGCGGCCTGTTTCATACAAAACTTAATTTTGGATTTGAGTTCAAAATACCCACCCAAACAGAATGATCTTTTTTTTAATTAAAGGTATAGTAAATATCTAGTACTGATTAGAAGTATTTTATTTATTTTTGTTTTAAATTATGAAATATATGGTATTAAAGTAAACAATTCTTAAAGATTTTAGAGGAAACTTTGACAATTATTGGGGGGTTTATGGTATATTTGATTTTTATTACATAAAATAAAATAAAATAACAAATGTCTTTAAAAGGATCTTTCTTCGGGTCAATATTTTAAATTATGTGTGGCAAATTTGTGTTCCAACGTCGTTGGTCGTTTTTAATCTAAATTCAACTAACAAACTAACTAACTAACCATCACGCCGTTTCTCCGCAAGGGCAGAGAGGATGGGCCGCCAAACAACTCGATCTTTACATACACTTCTTGCTTCATTCACTTTCATACAACGTCTCATACACTCTCTTCTATTATTCCGACTTCTGACATGGCCCGACTCAAGTATTTGATTCACTTGATCGTGCCACTTCTTCCTTGGACGTGCCCAGCTTCTTCTTCCATTCACGTTCGCGTCATATATTCTCCTTACAATCCTTTCTTCATCCATTGGCTCTACATGTCCAAACCATCTAAGCGTTCCTTTCTTAATCTTACTCACTATGCTTACAATCTTTACGAATCTCAACATTTTTCACACAATTATACATGGTTTTACCACACATTCGTCTCAGAGCTCTCATTTCTACAGCATTCAGTCTACTCTCATCCTTCCTCTGCCAGTTCCATGCCTCACTGCTATACATCAGGGTTGGTATCAGCAATCCATTGTGGACTGCTAGCTTCGCTTCTTTGGACAACTTTTTGTTTGCGCCAACTGCGTTCAGTCCTCCGTTAATGGAGTTTCCAGCATTCACCCTTCTTTCAATATCCCCATCAGTCTTTCCATCTCTCGTAAACATACTTCCCAAATACACTATAATTCAAGTCGATCATAATGCTTATTCAAACACTTTTTTTTAATTTAATTAATATTTCATTATATTTTCATAGTAGACTGGGTAAAACTTTATTTTTATTCATCACTAGCCCCCAAATAATTGGTAAGGTTGCCTCTCAAATAGCGAAAATTCGGTTTCTTTAATGGCATTTATTTTGTAAGTTAAAAAAAAAATTAAAGTACTTCTAATTCATACTAGATATTTGCTATACCTTTTGACGAAAATAAATTTCATTAGCTGTAGATGGGCCTAAAATCCAAAATTATGTTTTGTATGAAACAGGAACGGCTTTTCCTCTTAATATGATACCTTTATAAATAACATGAAATTCCGTTGTAGAAGACAACCTCGTTATTCATTATGTCAAATTTCAGTGACTTTTTTCTGGAATGTTGCTTTTTCCATACATATCAGACTTTTCCTCTCAGCTGCAATTATCCATTTGAAATCAGTATTAAATTTCAACATTTCCACCATCAATTTTTGCTTTAAAATAATATAAATTTTTAGTTCTATTCGATCTAATAATATAAAATTCAATTAAATAATATCAAACGTTATTTCATTGCAACAATGCCACATTTTAAAAATATAGTTGTGAGAAAATCCCGTCAAAATTCAACAGTATTCTATTATAATTTTTGTAACTTTATTTCTATTTGTTAAAGTAGTGTCAATTTTTAGCTCGGTACAATTTAATAATGGTAAATTTTAACTCTAATATGGTATTAAATTGTTGCAAGAACACTAAACTATATTTATAGAAATATTTTTATAATGTTTTCTTATTTTTTGCAATATTCAATATTTCGTAGTAATTGATATATTGATACGAAGCATTTTTCCTTATATTCAAATTCTTGTGAGATTAACGCCCCCCTTATCTTCAGGTAATTTTCTGAAAAATAGGCAAAAAATAATCACTTTTTTTCGGTCTAGATTATGAATACCATGTTAGTCATACCCTGATAATATTTTGTCAAACAAGTGACCGCACGCTTCGCCTGTCCTTGAAGAACTACTTGTTTAAACTTGATGTCCCTTGTTGTTGGGACGCGCGCGCGGTCATTACGGTTTGTAGTTAAGAGAAATATTATTTTTTCTTATGGGCGTACGTGATACGGGATAGCGCAGAATGGTACAATCAAAGTTTGTGTATCATGTACGTTCATAGGCATAGGGCGGTTAAAAAAGAAAAACTCTGAAAACGACTTTTTTTTTTTTCTAATTTCAACAATTTTAAAAAAAATGTCAACATTTACAATTAAGTGTGAAAGGATTTAGTGCATAAGCAAAGATCAACAGTATTTTTTTTTCATACAACTAATGATATTATTATAAATATGTATTAATTTAACAAATTCATCTAATATAGGATTATTTCCACATACGAATTGACAGTGACCCAAATTTTTAAAAAATTCCTATCATCATTATTTGGGTGTCCTTTGTCTGGATGTTGTGATGTCGAGATTGTTAAGTTTGCTCCACAGCACCTTCGATAAGTAATTAAGAAAGAGTCATTGTCGTTTTAAATGTGTGAAGTACGTACTCATATTTTTCTGGGCTGTGTAAAGATTGAAAGTTATGGACATATTTTTATATTAAATTTAAATTGAATTTATAATATATTTTTTATACTAGATAATGTGAATACACTGTATACACGTGGAGGGATTGTGTGGAATTTTGAAATTGGACGAAGAAAGAATTTTGAAGCGGCATCTCAAAACTATTAGAAAAATTACATAGATGATTTATCTTCAAAGCTTAATTCCATAGGCACGTAAAAACTTTTTTTTCTATTTTATCAGATACCTAAACATTTATTTGTCTTTTTTCTGTATCTATATTACATATCTATTGATACGTGAATGGTCTGCAATCTGCATGGATAGCTCCCGTGGGCACTCAGGCTATAGAACCATTGTGTTATTCCCATATCTCACCTTATTCGTTTGGCAATAGGCCAGTCCCTTTAATAAAGTTCAGCAGGGTGTTCAGCCATGTCTCCTTCCACAACATAATATCATACTCATAGTATTCAACTCCCAGATAGTGTGATAACCTTCATCTATAGTCTTGAGTGATTTGTAGGTAAATGAGAATACGAGATGTCTGTATTTACAGTATTTAATTGTCGCTATGTTGCAAGGGTTATCCTAAGTAATGAAGTACACGCCAGACAACCTTTCGCTCGTATATATTAACTGAATCGTGATATCTCTTTCATAGTCGGCTGTCCCTTTCATACGCTTGGACATACGTTCACCGCACTAGGTCTTCTCCCCATCATGGAAAGGCATTGGCACCATAGATGAATGAGTATTTCGTCATCCACTCCACATTTCCTACAGCTATTAGTGTTTGCTTTCTTCTGTACCCTGCTAACAGTTGTACAAATTCCCTTACAGAGTTTCTATTTATATCGGGTAGTTGCCTATTTCACGTATAACGTAAAATATCTACATGGTTCCATTACAGATTGTCACAGAAAATATCTAATTACTCCAAAATTTCCACACCTTAGCTCCGATAAGTTATTGGCACATGGATCAATATTTAATCCACATTGATAAATTTGTTGAAGCCCAGTCAAAAATCATTGCAAAATTTTATATACTCGTACTCATTCATCTATCACATTTTATCATCTATTTTATCGTAATGCTTTCAGTAAAATATACAATCAGTGACATTCTATAACAAATTAGAGTTTCTTTTTAATTAATTCTGTATTATAATGATGATAACATCGTAAATTAGACAATAAAGCTGTACATAATTATTTAATATTATGGAATTTACCATATTTATTTAAATTGTTAACATTTGTAATTAATAAGGAACTCCTGCCCATTTTTTTTTTAAATTTATATCAATAATGACGTTCAAACTTAAATACCAGTACATTTCGTATTTTTCTTTCTAAAGTTAGTTTTCATGTTTAAAATAATTTTCAAAGTTTTAATTTTTAAAAAGCCGCCAAAAAGCTCCAAATCTATGGCCGGTCGGTTTTGATCAGTTTTGAGGTTAGAATGTCAAATTTCAAAACAAGGATGAGCTTTACCATACATAATTGTATATTCTATTCATGGTAAACCATAACTAAACATAAGTAATAAAATTATTAACCTTTTTAGAAACTTCAACACAAAGAATAATAATTGTATTGAGCATTAACATTATCATAATATCCGTATTGACAATTGGTTTTATCACAAATACCCTAATTTCTTTCATGAATAATGGTTGTTTATATTTAACAGCAATTATAGAGCTTAAAGTCACCCAAATTAAGTTAAAATTTTGCCAAAACTAAAAAAATACATATTAAAAATACAAAACAAAATCGAAACATATTTTTTTTCATACTAATTCAAAAACAGAATGTTCACTTGACGTCAGATGTTCCAAATGCAATGGTACCAATATATCACGGTGTTTTGATGAACTAATTTTTATTCACTTTTAGATAACGATTTATAAATTCTACTAATATTATATACGAGTATAATGAAAGTTATATATTCAGAATCGGCGTTTGCTGATCTATATGAACATATATTTTTCACTGGAGTTCCTTAATAATGAAATAATGAATTAAATAATAATTCTTTGATTTTAAAGCTTCGTTTTAATACTACTGAAGCTCGCTCTCAGAACTTTGTATCTGGAATGTGCTCTGGTTCCTTCAATCTTCCAATAGCTAATATTTTAACGAGTAGATTTTTTTTAAAAATATTTTTAGGAAAGCACAGTACAGATATTTAAGTCGGGACCACTGAAGTACACATTGCATAATGTATCGTAAATTAATATAGGTGCAGAAATGTATATTTGTATCAAAATAATATTTTTATTTTATTGTATCAGTTATCAGCTTAAACGGGTAAACATTCCACAAGTACTTAATTTTTACATTCATCATACAACCATCTTCTAGTTTGCTCTATTACTCTACATAGTCATAGAAGTACTCGTATAATATAAACTGATACCTATTAAATTAAGTATTGTAAACTGTTAATAGTTGTGTATATTTTTATTGTATTTGTAAAAAAACCGTAAAGTATTATTATTTTGTTATGAAATTCAATTAACTTGTGTGGATAATACAACTTCTAGTTCTATAAAACTGGACTAAACTTAAAATAGAACAGTCGAAGGCCTAGATTGAGCATAGATATTAAATTTAAATTGTTTAAAGTCAACAAAGAGTTACATTAGAATCGATATAAAAGATTGTTAGGTGAACATTATGTTTGATATTAAGTTCTCTCAGTCGTCAATAGTTGTCAGCCAGTCAATTAAACTAATGATTATTATAAATTAAATGGAATGTGTCTTCAATTAACGGATTGACAATAATGTTGGGCCAAACGAAATGAACGAAAAAGAAACCTCGAAAAACGGGACCTTTTTGACTTGTGAACAGAAAGTTATATAATATTAGATACATTATGATATTTCATTCTATTTGGGGTTCTTGTTCGCTTGATTTGATTTTTATTTGAAAAGTATTTTGTGACATTTGTGACATTTGCGACATATGTGACAGTTGTGATATTTGTGACAGTTGTGACAGTTGTGACATTTGTGTGTGACATTTGTGACATTTGTTGCATTTGTGACATTTGTTACATTTGTGGCATTTGTGACATTTGTGACATTTATGACAGTCGTGACAGCTGTGATAATTGTGACGCCTCTGTTGAAATAATTGAAAAGTTGTCTCATTTAAGAAATGATATTACATAATATTAAATAAATCATACTGTAATATGTTAAAATTGTAAAAGGTTTGGTTGGATTTGTGTGGAGCAGGGCATAAATGCTCTAATATTGGTCGGCCTTCAGAATGGTGCTCATGAAATCATATTGTGTTTATATTTTAGATAGAATTAATCATTTTTTAATTAAATTATTTCATAGTAAATCATATTCTTTAAGAAAATGACCACGACGTGTCATTTTCTGAACACGGAGATAATTTTAGTTGAATCTCTAAATATTAAGTTACATATTTGGAGTTCGCATAATGTTATACTTATATGTATTGTCCTGGCAGAAAATAAGTTAAATCAAACAAGTTAAATCATTGAAGATAATATTAACAAATCTCAAATGAAATATGAAACAGAAAAGACACAGACATCTGAGACTCGAACACAAGACCTCTCGGTCTATCCGGAACCTGCGCACTAACCAATTGATCTAATGCCACCTCATTGCTATTGTCTCATTTTTATCTATATTTTTACTTCAATTTAAGAACTGTTAATATCATCTTCAATTAATTCCCATATATTGTTAGCTGCTACCTTTCTATATTGACTGCAAGATTCTACCTGAATTTATTTGCAACCTAGATAGTGTCTCGGATATACATATCCGATTAAAAATACAGTGCTTCAAGCTATAAGCTTCAATAAGTTATTCCAATAAAAATTTAATATAATATAAAAGTAAATGATAAGGTATCACTTTTCTGCCAGAATATCATGTTAAAAAAATTGATTTGTTACTTAGATAGTAATATATATTTTAAATTGATTAGAAAACTTTAAAAATTAACGTAATGTTACTTGGAATACTTCTTTGTTATTCTGTTACAACACTATATTAAATAGAGAAAAATAAAATATTCATGTAAGGTACATAAGTACTGTCAACAAATGTGTGAAAAATGTCAAGAGAATTTGAGTCCTTAAATTTTGCTCACAGGTGGCGCTGATTCAACTGTTTCAGGAAAAAAAAAACACTTTTGGCACTTATAAATATCGAGATGAATTGTTTGTTGGCGGTATACATACGGAATATGAAATAGAATTTTTTTTTGTAAGTTTAAAGCTGAAGTCCTTCAAGAAACTTATAAAATTTCGGTATATGTAAGTTTTACAATAATTTATTAATAAGTTTCCTGGAGGATCTAAAATCTACGATAAACTTTATTCCATTTCATAGCCGTATGTATACCCGCTAATTTCCTATATCTGTGAGTGCGTTTTACGTTACGTTTAGCTTTAAATAAATTAGTTTTTCCACTGAACAGATTATAAAAAATAAAAATAAATTGTTAAGTTATCTTATAACATTATTTTTCAAAAGTTTGTATATATTTTTAAGCTAAAAATTCAATTATAATAACACGCTGTTTAAATCCTAGCTATGTGCTACTGTCTACCAAAAAAAATATTGCTATGTGACGGGCAATCAACAGAATTCATTGTGATTGGTTTTTTTTTTCTTTAATGTGGTCATCACTTATTATATAATGGACAGTAATTGTTTATTTTTATTAATATTATAATAATTCATATTAATTTATTGTTTAAGTTGCCTACTTATGTATTATTAAATCATGTTCTTTATTGGTTGACTTTTCTATAATTATTATAACTGAGCCTTTTTCGAAGGAATTAGTTTTTATTAAAAAAAAAAAATAAGATGCGCTTGTAAATAATTAAATATGTTTTTAAATTCCATTAAAATCTTTAGTAATTGTTAATCTATTTGGATATTACCTCCATTTTTCATAAATCTTTAAGGGCCGGTTTTGTAACCATCCGTTCGTAATGCTAGATAATATTTTTAACGAATATTTGGACTACCGCCCGATTACGCTGTTTTATAATTTAGATTACCGGTCGTTTTACAGCTGTCAGTTCTTGCTTGATGATCGCTTTTGAAAATCGTGCACTTATTTAATTAAAAACACAATATATAATTTATATTTGTTGAATAGATTCCTCATCGAGCAGTGAAAGTCATGAAGTACGAATGATAATTTAACAAAACAAAAAAAATAAGGATTCGAACGGATGACCCGTTAATGAAAAACGGTTCATTAAGTAGTAAGAGAGTTTTTACGGTTCATTTATAAAACTGGACCTAAGTCCTTTGTTAAAGTTTTTTTTTTACTTTGTTAAGAGCTACTAGGTATTAAGATTGGCTGAATGTTATTTTGATAGCCTTTGATAAGATTTTTGAGGATTGTTTTAAGAGCCTTTGAGGAATTTTTGATAAAAATGCCATTAATAACAATGTTTTTTTTAAACTATCAAATCAGTATTCTAATAAAATATTTTGTCTAGTTGTTAATCAATTAAATGTGTAATAATAATATAAAGTAGACTGCAAATATTTTAAGAAATTAAAAAAAAATTAATTATAAAAATATATCATCATTAAAGATCTATTCACATCTACCAACAAATAAAAATAATAAATTCACTGACGTTAAACTTGCCCCAAGCACGATAAATAAGGCTGGAGGGTCACATGACACCCATTTTGGCACCAGCTCAGTTCACTGCCGTCCACGTTTGTTTCGCATGATTTTGACTGCAGTAAGCAAACTAAATACTCTTAACACAATATTAGTTTTTTTGTAAACAAGCCCAACCTTCTTAGTTGCTGTCTTACTTAAATTGGCGGCACGCCCAGCTCGCCCCCCCCGTCCCTCTTATTTTAGTTTCTTCCTCTTGCGTGGTAGGGCATTTCTATGTATTATTTGCTCTGTGGTTAAATTCATTCGATATGATACCAGGGCGGTTTATAGTTGACCCAGTCTATTCTTGGTGGTGAAACTAATATTTCAATAATAAATAAATTTCAATAATAAACTATACTATCTATGTCTTTTCATGTACCTACACATTATTTCGATGGCCTAGCGCACACATCGTCGCCTGAATGCAGGACTATCGTATGTCGCTTTCAAGTCCATTTCGTTTTGATTCTTTAATTGTGTTGTGCAGAACAAAATGGTCGTATTTCCATCGATTTTGTCGACATGTATAGAAATATTATCATATGAGGGAACCCACTTTCAAAGCGTTAAATGCCTCCCCTGTAAAGTTTACTTAAATTCAGTTAGGAGAGTTCTGCATTCAATGGCCCTAGTCTGTATCCTTTTGCGTTAGCAAGTTAAATCGTCCATAAACGAATACATTTTGACATTTTGGTAGTCCGTATCGTGCTAACAAGCTAAGGTTTGTGTTTACGAGAGACAAATCCGTAACGCAAACACAAGAGACGATGATGCATTTATGAAAATTGTCAAAATGTGTATGTAGTGCTAGCTGACGTAAAAGATACAGACTTGGCCCCCTGGTGGCGGCATGTGTTAATAAGTGCAGTTAAAAAAATACTATTACGTATTTTGAAAGGCATTTCTCAAGATGATTTATTTTCTAAATAGACGTTTCGTACGAAATTTACATTACATATGTCACATCTAGAATGCATAAAAATCCGATATTCACATTAATTATGTTTCTTTATATCTTGGAGTATTCTTTTAACGTGAATTTTCAAAATGTAACACAAATAGTGTACGCTGGGCCATCGATTTATTCAATGGTAGGCAAAAGGTTAATAATTATTTTTAAAAAAAACACACACTATAAAGAAACTTTCTAAATGCCAAATAGATACTATTAACCAAAACTAGTCATATATAAATGTAGAAATTTGTTTTGAAGTTTATTTAAGGATTTTTTAGTTCACTTAAGGATTTGAGATTCATTTAATATTTTTTTTATGTTCACTTAATGATTTTTAAGTAGATTTAATGATTTTTAAGTTTTCTTAAGAATTTTTAAATTCACCAAATAATTTTTAAATAGGCACATTTAAAATAATTTCAGTTCAATTAAGGATTAAGTTCACTTAAGGATTTATAAGTTCGCTTAGGGATTTTTAACTACATTTAATGATTTTTAAGTTCCCCTAACATTTTATAAATTAACTTTTTATAAGATTTTTGAGTTCACTTAAATATATTTCAGTTCACTTACGCTTTTTTAAAGCATTCCTTAATTTTTTAAAACGGAATATATTTAAAAAATATATTTAGATAAAGCCAAATCACTATTTTTATTAACATGTTTATATAAATTATAAATGCTTTAGATTGGCAGCTAAAAAAAAATGAAATATGACCTTGCTTGTAAAAATAGTTAAACGTAATATTTCAATTATTCACTTTTAACTGATTTTTAATTTTTTTACTTATTTAAATCATCACAAATTGTAATTATGTACAATATTATGCATATTGTTAATATTATGTACTTTTTTGTTCTTGTTCTTGTTCTAGAATGAACAAGTTGTATATTATTAAATTAATTAGTTAATAATCATTGCAAATATTGTAAATATCAAAGTGTATGTAACCAAATTAAGATAATAAATGTATTATTTATTCAAAAAATGTTTTCATTTTCTCTATGCACCAATACACAAAATCCAAATTTTTTTTTGCACCATCTCTAATAAGGAACTCCAGAAAATTAAAAAAAACACTTTTATCAATAATGACGTTCTAACTTAAATACCAGTATGTTTCGTTTTATTTTCTAAAGTTTGTTTTCATAGTCAAAATAATTTTCAATTTTTCAAAGAACGCCAAACATACCGATCATTTTTGATTAGTTTTGTGGTTAGAATGTCAAATGTCAAAACAAGAATGAGCTTTACCATACATAATTTTATATTCTATTCATGGTAAACCATAACTAAACATAAGTAATAAAATTATGTATATTTTTAAAAACTTTTAACTCAAAAAATAATAACAGTATTGAGCATTAATATTATCATAATATACAAGTACGTATTGATGATTGGTGAACTCATGAATACTCTATTTCACAAATAATAGTTTTTTTTTTTTTTTAACAACAATTATAGAACTTAAAGTCACCCCAAATTAAGTTAAAATTTCGCCAAAACTAAAAAAATACACATTTAAAATACAAAACAAAAGTAAAAAATAAAGACGTCCATACATCTAAAAACAGAATGCGCATGTGACGTCGGATGTTCCAAATGCAATGGTACCAACATAACAAGGTGTTTTGATGAGATAATTTTTTATTCACTTTTAAATAAGAATTTATAAATTCTACATAATAAAAGTTATATATTAAGAATCGACATTTGCTGAACTATATGAATACATATTTTTAAAGCCATTTTCGCACTGGATTTCCTTGTTGGGCAGACCTATACCTGTTTTATTTTTCAATAGTATTTTATTACAGTACCGTAAACTGGGGTAGAATTAGTTTTTGCTCAAATCGAAGTAAGCTCAATTTTTCCTTACTTCTGTCAAAATTGGTAAAACCTATTAAAAAATCAAAATTGCTTTTTTTTATCACATAAGAATAGATAACTACCTGCTTTTTTTTAAATACAAATCTTTACTATATGAATGTGTTGGGTAAACGGTGATTTTACGGGATGGTTTGACATCACAAAAGGAGTTAAGCAAGGCTGCGTAATGTCATCATGGTTATTATAAAAAGAATAGTATGAAAAGACTTCGTGTACAGTACAATACCGCCTTCCCCATAATGTTTGGCCTCCCCAGATACTGCAGCGCTTCCAGTATGTTCATGGAGTTTCCGGTTTTGCAGCCCTTATAAGATCCAGGGTGGCTGGAATGAGAGAAAGAATAAACAGCTCTGGGAATATCCTCATCATGGAGGCCCGCCTCGACATATACTGGAGAAAGATATTGGCGCCTCACAATTTAAATGCCGCAGCTCCTTAATAATAATAATAATAATAATAATAATAATCGGATGATTTTTATAGCGCCGTTTTTGTGAAAAATCACCTCAAGGGCGCTGTACAAATATTACTTCCTATTCTTATATTATTCTTATATTACATCTATTCTACGATTTTATTTTATTTTTTACATTTATTTTCTCTTTTTGGACAGGCTATCATTACACATTATTTATACACCATATAAATAGATGCAGTTAAATTATCAAAACTAAATACGGCTTGGTCTAAGTTTTCATACATGTTAAATTGAAGAAAAAAAAAGAAGCTAACTATATTTATTCCTTACGAAATATTGCAAGACGCTTACACAAATGACAGAGTGAATATATTCAAGAATGTATTTAAACTAAGACAATGAATTATTATCCATATATTTTTAGGATAAATAACAAACTAAAAGGCTTTATTTTCATGTACTTATTTTTTTTATGTGTCTGTATCATTCACCTTATTATTATTTTATTTTTTAAACTTTCATAAATATTTTGTGTATTTTTATAACTCTTATATGCATATTTTGTACGGAATGTGTGGGACTGCACTAACATCCCCACATACTAGAATAAACATTTATTATTATTATTATTCAATCGATACATGGATAATTGTGTACAAGAATTGAAAGAAATGGGCTTGGGCGCCAAAATGAGTGATCTGAAAGTATGTTGCCTGTTGTATGCTGATGATGCGGTGTAGCAGTGAGTCGTTCATGGATGAACCGTTCATTTGTGCCGGTTCATTTTAATGAGCTGTGAGCACACGACTCCATACCACGGCTCAATTGAACTGTGACTCTTTTTGACAAACCTTGGAACTACTTAAGAAAGATTGGTTATTTATCTAAAAAGCGTATTTACGGTGACGCTTATTTAAATAAGGTCCTTTGTTCTAATTTGTTTATATAAAATCATTGTATAGGTGTCTAACTTCTACAAGGCTAAATTATGCCCACGACCGTGAGACTCGCAATTGATATCTGGCACCATGAAGCGTCTTAAAGCAGTCGTTTTCGAGGCTTCACACATTCATGTGTAGAGATAAGAATAATTACTGAATTTACACGTGTGTCGTTCAATTGAGTCGTACTTTTGAGTCGTACGAAAATGTTGAGCTGGTACTGTGACTCCCGCTCTTAACAAAACGAGTCAAGGCTCATCGCTAATGCGGTGCTGATTATTAACAGTATGAAAGATCTACAGCCCCTCTTATCTAGGATGAACGAAATATGTATGAAGAATGAGCTCATGATGAATGTAAGTAAGTCTAAAGTCATGGTATTTGAAATAGAGAGTACGAAAACAATGGGCAATATAGTTGTGAATGATGAATACTTGGAGCAGGTAGATGAGTTTGTATATTTGGGAAGTATGTTTACGAGAGATGGAAAGGTTGATAGGGATATTGAAAGAAGGGTGAATGCAGGAAACTCCATTAATGGGGGACTGAACACGGTTGGTGCTAACAAAAGTTTGTCTAAAGAAGCGAAGCTAGCAGTCCTCAATGGAGTGCTGATACCAACCCTTATGTATGACATGGAACTGGCAGAAGGATGAAAGTAGACTATATGCTGTAGAAATGAAATCTGAGGCGAATGTGTGATAAAAGCATGTATGATTGTGTAAAAAATGTTGAGATTCACAAAGAATGCAAGGCTGATGTAATTTTAATGAGTAAGATTAAGAAAGAGACGATTAAATGGTTTGGACATGTATAGCAAATGAATGAAGAAAAGAGCGTTAAAAAAATATATGATGCAAATGCGAATGGAAGAAGCCGGTGACGCCCGAGGAGGACATGGCACAATCGAGTGAATCAAATACTCGAGTCGAGCCATGTCAGAAGACAGAATAATAGAAAAAAATGTATGAGATGATGTATGAATGTGAATGAAGCAAGAAGTGTATATCAGGATTGAGTTGTTTGACGGTCCGTCCTCTCTGCCCACTCCTGCGTTAGTTATTTCCTAAAATATTTATTTTTAGGTATTCATATAGCTGATTAGTCAATAATAAAGTCTGAAGTCTGTATCTAAAATATCTTTAGCTGCCTCAATTTTGTGAATGAAAAAGTATCTCGATAAAGTTAGCCATTCCGTTGATGGACACTTGCTGGGAGACAAATTTGTTCGTTGTAGACCAACAAAAGGTAACAAGCAATACTTCTTGCGATCTTTCGACTATGAGAAAATATAATGCATTTTCTTTTTGAAAAATGTTTTTGGAAACCAACTCATTTTGGTTCGGGCGTCAGTTTAAAGATCTACACGCTTTTGTAATATTATGAAGATTGCCTCATTGCTCAGGATCGTGACCCCCACTCCAATTTGCTCTGATGTACCAGACTACTTTGATCCTAACGGTCCTGCATTGGGTGGGGAGCTGCAGACACTGACGTTCCGGACGCCTGTGACACTTGATTAGTCCAACGCATCACACTAATTCTGCCTTACACTTTGTCAGTGAAGACACTTCCACCCTCTCCAGATTCGGGTAGATTTAGTAAGTAACGTGTCCAAAGTAGGCGAATTCCTCTAACGTGTATTTGTTCAGCGAACTCTCATAAAAAGAAAACAAACATGTATCATAATTTTACCATACTTTAAACAGTGCGACATTTAAATTTTGTGCTATAAAATCCATCCCTCCGTATAGGTAATACTGCCCAAGAACGAGCGGGAAACCATGCCGAGTGCGCAATCCTTCGGAATCTACAAGGTGACCGTGTGCTACTATGGAAGGAATAGCAATTTGCAAGAATCAACAGATTTTGTTTTTGTGATTAACATGTTTACAGTCGTTATTAAAATAAGTAAATTGCTGAAGATGACACTTTTTTAGATTAAAAATAACTAAGAGTAACGTTTCTTATGTAAACACAGACAAGAAAATGTAAAGAGCAGTTGAGGGATGTTAGTCACTAAACGCAGGGGTAGGCAGAGAGGACGGACCGCCAAACAACTCGAACTTGGAATACACATCTTGCTTCATTCACATTCATACATACTCAAGTATTTGATTCGCTTGATGGTGCCATTCCTTCGTCGGATGTCCCCGGCTTCTTTTCCATTCACATTCGTGTCATATATTCTCCTTACTCTCTTTTCTTCATTCATTCATTCTACATGCCTAAACCATCTAAGTGTCCCTTTCTTAATCTTAATCATTACGCTTACATAAATCAGCCTTGCATTCTTTACGAAGCCCAACATTTTTCAATCATACATGGTTTTACGACGCATGGCACCTCACTACAGCATTCCGTCTGCTTTCATCCTTCCTCTGCCAGTTCCATGCCTCACTGTTTTTGTTAGTGCCAAATTTATAGATTAAGTTATATCAGTAACGACAGAAAACCCTGTCTATTTAACATGCATGCTTGCATAAAATCACATGCTTTGATGTACTATTATTTATTTTTATGTATTATTATTGTAGCATAAGGACCGTATTGCCTTGCACTTTGCACTGCCCCTGCATACCTTCTGGAAAAAAGCTTTTTTTTTATAGTATTTTTTCTGGGTAGAGATTATCTCCACATGTATGCACCTCTAACCGCAGTTGAGACAGGAAGAAAGAGAAATGTTCCCTGGCAATATTCACAAAAATTTAACAACACAATATTATTTTATATACAAACGAAATATTTTTCTCATTTTTTTAATCTCCCATTGAATTCTCAATGAGGTAGACCACTAACCTCCACTAACACCTTGTAGACAGACAGTTAAGAGGAACGGCTGCGCTGCCAGTTTCATACGTAACTTAATTTTGGATTTGAGGCCAAAATACCCATCAGAACTGAATGATATATTTGTTTTAATTAAATGTTTAGTAAATATCTAGTACGGATGAAAAGTATTTTATTATTTTTATAAACAATAATTATTAATCTAAAACACTCATCCAAATTGAAAAAACCTTCCGAGCAAAGATAAATGTCGCCGGCAGGACTCGAACCCGCACCCTTCTAATGTCCGGTTAGATGCTCTACCGTTGAGCTACGTCGGCTTATCGCAAACCCGCCAAGTTAAAAAATATAATATATATTTACTAATAAAGTTGGTTGTTTACAGGTGAAAATATAATAAAAACAGTAATTATTGAATGGAACACTAGTATATATTGATTAACTTGGCGGGTTTGCGATAAGCCGACGTAGCTCAACGGTAGAGCATCTAACCGGACATTAGAAGGGTGCTGGTTCGAGTCCTGCCGGCGACATTTATCTTTGCTCGGAAGGTTTTTTCAATTTGGATGAGTGTTTTAGATTAATAATTATTGTTTATAAAAATAATAATTGTTACCCTTTGCACTATGCACAAAAATCATGTCTTAAGTTTTAAAGAACTTTAGTTTATCAATTAATGAAAAGTATTTTATTTATTTTTGTTTTAAATTATGAAGTATATGCCATGAACAGGCTGTGCAGCCGTTCCTCTCAATAGCCTGTTTCGAATACCTGGCTCTTCCAGATTGGATAAATTGCACCTGTGTCTATCCATTACTTATATTTTTAAATCCGCCCATGGTGATATGTATGTAAATTGTAGAGTGGGGTACGAACAATGAATAAAACGAGCATTTTAAAATTATCAATTTAATTACAAGCATCCAAGTTAACATACAACCAGAGTGGTCTGTCCTTATACATTATTATTCCTTTAAATACACCGAGTATCGCGGGGCGAAACAGCCGTCGCGCGGGCGGATGTCAGCGGCAACGGCGACCATCAATCGTCAATCGCCCCACGCCACTAGCCGATGCCGACGCATGGCGCAATAGCTGGTCGCCTTCTACCATAGACGCGATATTTAAATTATACTTACATCTGCTCTAAAAACTGACAAATACAATAAAAATTATTATAAAATACATCCAAAATCATACGGAAAACGTGTCTTGTGTGCGCGTGATAATTTTTAAAATTATTAGTCAATCATTTCAAACAATCGTCGGGTATTATAATTTTTAACAATTCTAGTAGCTTTTATGGCTCGGTTGATAAAGCAGCTTTCAAAAAATTAGACCACTCAAAATGAAGTATTTTCTTGCATTTTTTTGGAAAATGATTTTAAGTTTATTTTTGTTGGTTTTGAAATGATTATGAGATATTATTTTATACGTACCAGAAGTGGTTTGTTTGATATACTAGTAAAAAGCGATTTTATTGTTTATTGTTGCTATGTACGTACAAATCTTTACATTTCGTCATTTAATGCCGCCATTTTTCTGAACCCACAAAACTGAAAGGGATTAATAAATTGAGTTTATTTAAGATAAATCAAACATTAAAAGCAAAATTATTAACAAAGACAAAAATGTCCACAAACACAAAAATGTTGATAAAAACAAAATTGTCAACAAAGTCAAAAATGTCAACAGAGACAAAATTGTTCACAAAAACAAAATTGTCAACAGAGTCAAAAGTATCAAACAAAGTCAAAAGTGTCAACAAAGACACTATTATTGACATGATAAAAATGGCGGCGTTTGACAGTGATCCGTGGTAGGTAGGTCAATAAACCAATCGTTTCATGTCTACCACGATTAAGTGCAATATTATTAACTCAATTTTTTTGTTGTTTTCGCTTTCGTAATATTATCACTTCTAGAATAATATAATATATATACTTATCTTACATGGACAGGGTTCTTAAACTTAAAAAACTACTTACTAAGTATATTTATAAACATATAATATGTGTAGATATTTTTTTTTCTAGAAAGTATTCAGCCCAAATCGGCCATTTTAGAGAATTTAAATTTAATTTTCCCTTTTTTACAACTGACAGGATAATGTAGAGAAAATATACTTTTTTACATTTATGTATCCCGAGCAAAGCGTGACAAGTTAGCGCAAGCGATAAACTATTTTATTTTAACGTTAGTGGAAAAAATAAATGCCTTTCTTTAAAAGAATGTTTTTATTTTAAATTACGAGTTAAATGCGAGTTTAAAAAAAAATTACGACCGACTTCATTTCATATTTTGCGGTAAAGTGTTTATTTCTGTGAAAACATTTAAAATTCAGATCAACGAGAAAACTTAAATTATTTTTAAAACAACTTATTTCATTAAAAAAAATGGCAGGTTATCGAAATGTGCTTTAAAAAAAGACACTTAAATTTTTGCCAATTCTAACACAAAATTTCGATAATTTTATTTTATTTATTTCAATAATGAAAAATTATGGCAACATTTTAACACAAGTAATGGTACTTAAAATTATATTGAAGTATTTATTTTGATTGTATATAATTACAGCAGAAACCCAGTAATCTGGCATGATCTGAGACAATATTATTTGATTAAGCAAAATAGTCGATTAGTAGTAGGTTAAATTTACATTCAAAATCAAACAAAAGCAAAAATACTTCATATTTTCCTTTTTTTTAGTTATCCATACATTCCAGTAATACAGTTTTACATATAGTGCCAGACTAGTGAGATTTCACAATAAACATATTTTGATCAGACTATTGTAACAATACTAATTTGATCCGACATTTTGTGAAACGGTTTAACATCAACAGGCAAAATTCAACAAATTCAATTCAATTTAAAACAATACTTCGTTATTTATTTATTCAACATTGAAAAAAATTAATCTCAAAACGTAAAGTTGCCATTTCACCAGTTCTAAAACTACATCAAAGAATTATTAATAATAATATGTAATTAATTGGGTATATTTTGTTACGATTAAACATTAAAATTATGTTCAAAATATATGAAGTTTCATAATTATAACATAAAATCTAATAAACATTGTGTTAAAGAAGAAATATTATGATTGTTTACTGGTATACTAAATTGCGACAGAAAAAAATGCAAAAAAATAAAAATGGATGAAAATAAATAAATAAAAATATTGGGAAGAAAAATAATACAAAGATAAATACTGATTAAAATAAATAAATAAATAAAAGTAATACTTGGAGAATACCAATTATGTATATTAAAAAAAAAAATTAAAAAATTGCGAAATATTTTATAAATATTCTGTTTTTACAAGCACCACAATAAAAATATTACAAAAATCAGATTGTTGATTTATTCGAGTTGATACAAATTATGGGTTTTATTTTCAAAATAAGAACAGTATGTCAGAATTGTGTCAAAATTTAAAAAAATATTGCAATGCAAAGATTTTTCACTTAATGTTACTATTTTTACCACTCTGTCCTGTGCGTCAGACATAGCCCGACAGCGTATAAATTCATTTGAAAATATGGTAAATTGAATTCTATGTCCTGATTTGATTTGACAAAGACAGTAAGGTAAAATTAAATGTTTTGTTGTTGTTGTATCGCGTATCAGAGGTATAATATCAAAGATGGTTCATATATTTGGTAAAAAAAATTATTTTTTTTGCGTAGGTTATGTAGAATTATCAGTTAATATTACCATCGTGAAACAGCTTTTTCTGCTTGTTGTAAAGTTGGGAAAAGCTTGGCAAACAAGAGAATGCGCCTGATGACCGATGCGCGGAAATCGATTTTGGTAGGATGCTGCGCACTAGCGATGGGTCATGACTCATTTTGTTAAGAGCGGGAATCACGGTACCAGCTCAGTATTTGTCTGACTCAATTAAACAACGGCTCATTTAAGAACCGGCACATATTAAGTAAGAGCCGGCCGTGGCTCTCACGACTCCCAGCTCATACGACTCCCAAATCCCAGCGTATAGGTGTAGGTACATAACGTCCAGATGCCAGACTGTCACGCACCGTTCAAGTACTGCACAGTATCTACACATGTGTAAATGTGGTAATTATTCTTATCTCTACACATGAATGTGTGAACCCTAGACGACAAATGCTCTAAGATGCATAATGACGCCAAATATTAATTACAAGTTCCAAGGTCCTGAGCACAATTTAGCCTTGAAGAGGTTAGACACGTATATGATGATTTTATATAAACAAATTAGAACAAAGGACCTTATTTAAAGAAGCGCCATCGTAGAAATGTGTAAGAATACTATTGAACATCTGAATTGTCCTTTTAGATAAATAAACAATGTTTCTTAAGGGTTGTCAAAAAGAGTCACAGTTCAATCGAGCCGTGGTGCGTTTTAACAAGAGTCGTACGCTCACGACTCATCAAAATGAGCCAGCACAAATGAACGGCTCGTTCATGAACGCCTCATCGCTAGTAGCGCAGCACACGAAGGTCCAGGTGCATTCTTCAGTTTTCCAAGCTCTAACTTGCACTTGTAAAGTAGGGCAAACTTCTCAATAATATACCTCAGATATTTAGATAGTAGTTTTAAACATTCACACAGCATTGAAACCATTGCATCACAGAAGAAAATTCAAATTTAGTAACACCGTTACTAAAAAAAATGTTGTAGTTTTTATTTTTAAATTATAAAAAATGTAATATATATATATATTATATAAATATACATCAACATACGACATACCTACAGCTATGTTTACTTTAATCCAATGAACGTATTATTACGATATTACATAGTAGTGTTATATTTTCTATATATTATAAACATAGATGATTATGTGGGTTTTTTTTGTTAATAAAATTGCTTCATACATTTTTTTTTATATACTTAAATTCTCATGCATACGTTTTAAATGTTTTTAAATTTAATATTTAGAAGATATACAAAATATCGTGGAGTTCACCGCAAACTGATAGGATGTACAAAAACCTGCCAAAATAATATTTTTTAAATCTCAAAAAATTTCAAAAGCTGCCATCCATATTATTAAGTTGCGCGTGAAGGGTTTTCATTAGAAAAAAGCTTTCGCTATGTTTTCCCGATCAGAAAATTGATAATTCCGTTAAGATATGTCATATTTTTACATAATAAATGATTTTTTTTCACATATCCTACCGGCGCGTTTGACCGTACGATAACTTTATAACACTCGAAACAAAGATACGTCCAAATGCGGCATTTTAAGTTGTTGGAGACGTCGCATTACGTAAAACAAAATCATTACTGAAATACTAATTTGTGCGCACTCAACGTTTTTGAGTTCATAATAGCAGATTGATTCCAACGTAACGCAGCACTTCGAAGAATTTTTTTTTAAGTTACAGTATGAGAAACTCTTATGTCAAGTTACGATAGCAGAAAATACTACAGTTAGTTTAATATCGAAGTGGATTCACGAAATTATTTGCGCAATGCCTCGGCAAAAACTGCAGTTTACGTGACAAAAATTAAAATAACCAAAAATATTCAATCCAATAACCGCTGAGTAACTTTATAAAAGTTACGTACATGCATAGATGTGACATGGCAGCAGAAGGGTTAAATTCTGTCAGATTAATTCAAAGGGCTATCTTTTTAAAGATATTTTTACGCGAGGCATTACGCAGAATTTAAACGATTCCCACACAGCAGTGTGTGTAACGTATACATACAGAATATGCATTAAGTACATTTAGTAGAAAAATTAGCCAAAACTTACGAATACAATAGCTATACACCATTTTGATAAAATGTTGATATGAAATTTAAATTGTCAAGTGTCAAGTTTCATTTAATATCTTTTTTTTACATTTAGGGTGGTTTAAGACTTAAGAAGCTCTGTTGTTATTCATTTTCAGTATATTTACGAACAAAAATAGTTTATACTTATTGCATTACTAAGTACAGAAAATGAAAATATGCAAAAACAAAAATAATAAAATTATTTAAAAACTTTTTAACCCATCGAGTGCCATAGTGGTTTTTATCAATAAAAAAATTACGCACAAGAGTGCATATATATATTTTTTTTAGCTGTCGCTATTCTTCAGGGTTTTATATGTGAATCAATTCATTTGCAAAGTAAATGTATATATTTATGTATAACTTGTTATTAGAGATAGATACATACTATGTAAAATAGAAATATAACTAAGTAGATAATATTATACATTTCAATATGGAAAATTACAACAAGTCATCGTCTAGTGGTTTAGAGTTGGTTGTTCAATTGTAAAAAAAGCTGCTAAGGTGAGAGGATTTTTACTTGCATCATATATAATAATATATATATATATACTTCATTTTTATTATATCATTATTAATATTATTATTTATTAATTACGTTTAGTGTGCAAGTGTGACGGTGTTTATAAGACAATCTTGTGTTTCACTCTAACACCAATATTAAACGCACACGGCGAAAAAACTTTGTGAAAAAATTAAGGAAAACCACAATTTTTTGTTCGTAAAACGCGAAAAAAAAAAAATACTGTGTAATTTTTTATTGCACTCGTTTAGATATTATAACAATCAATAGATAATTTATTTCTTCGTACTTTCATCATAATCATCATCAGCCTTTTTCATCCACTGGTGGATGAAGGCCTCCCAAAGCTGCGTAACATAATTTAGATAGGGTGATCATACACTGGAATGTGTTAAGTATAATAATAAAAGCATAAGTATTGAATACATTTCTGTACAACAGTTTTTGTAAATACTTTAAAAAATCGTTATTAACATTGACATTCAACGTAACATTTAAAAAAATATTACAATACATAAAAATGTTGTATTTCAAAACAAGTAAAAAAAATGCTTAATAATCAACAATGTTACAACTTGATCATGGGAAAAGGAATCCTTCGTAATGCGGACAAAGTTTAGCAATATGGCACACACAAATTTTAAAAAATCAGATAAAATATCAACACAATTCAGATTAAAGAACACAATTATTATCAGAATAAAGTTTCCCTTAATTTTTTCACGTCATCTTTGACGCTACTATCGTCTCCCATGTTCGAGAATGTTTCACAATGTTTGACGGGAAATGTCACATTGATTATGTAATGTTACATGAAATTACGTGCGTGTAAAACAGAAGAAAAAACAAAACACATTTCCCGACAAAACCAAACCTGGGTGAGTTATAATAGTGTCCGGTGTCATATTATTATGAAAGAATTCTAATGTAACACTTTGTGCTTTATTACAGAAAGCAATGTAACGCTTCATGTTACATTGCATAAAAAATGCAACACTCCATGTTTTAGTTCAGAAAGTAAAGCATCACTTTGTGCTTCATTACAGAAAGCTATGAAACACTTCATGTTTCATCGCAAAAAGCAATGTAATTTCATGATTCATTACAGGAAGCAACAAGTGAGATGTAAAAATATCATGCTACATTACATTCGGCATTTTAAAACATTGTTACATTACAATCCTGAATGTTACAGGTCAACGTTACAATAACATTTCCACTAAATATGACACTGGACACCCCCGTAATTCACATCAAATATTATTTTTACATATATATTTTGTAAGTTTTAAGTACACAACATTCACAACAATCAACTGCCTCTTTCCCCCTCTAGCCCCGCCCCTCGCCACTTGTCTTCGGACCCTACGACCGCCTATGCTACGAAGAAATGAGCGCTACAACTAGCCGTCTACATCGTAGAGTTGTCCCACTCCAGCTGGTTGACGTTCTTATACTTATTGCGATTCTTAATTATAACTGGAAAGAAACAAACAGAATATATATTACATCGGCATGGTTGCTATCATGGATAATAGAAACAAGGGAGACAGGTCACGAATTATTATTAGTATGAAACCGAGCACACAACATGCGTCGCTCAAATTGTTTGCCCATACTACTGCTGCCAATCTACGTGCAGCCTTTACACCAAATGCATCACTCTCATTGCCATAGTCGCTTTGATAGTCCGTGCAGTTTGGTCGTAGGTCGGTGACAGTCTTCCTTTGTTTCTATTATCTATGGTTGTTATAATTGTTACAGTACTTGGAAATTGAGTTCATTTTTAATAAATAACACTTGGAGTTACGATTATCTCATTTTAGAAATATTTTTCTAATTAAGAAATTTATTCTAACTGATAAATAAATTTACGTTATTTTTTTGGAAAAAGTGGTATCATTTTTTGGTGAAATTATCATTATTTTTGATGAAATTCGAGTCATTTTGGTGAAATTCGCGTTATTCTTGGGAAAATGGGTTATTTTTCATGTTCCCTTTTTTGCGCACTTTTTAAATCGAAAAAAGAATGTAGGTATGCGGCCTTTTCAACAAGAAATTGGCTGCGTTGCATTTTATGGCTATTCAAACTTGTCAATAAAATAGACAAAGAAATATTTAGAAAGCAAATATTAGGTACTTACTTTCTTATTTTAAAATAAAAGAATATCACGTGAAAATTTACTCGAAAATTGCGAATTTCGTGTTATTTGCGTGAAAATGGGGAAATTCATGTTTTTGCATAAAATAAACTTACAAAATTTTCAGGTGTCTACTTTAGAAAATTTGATCAAACACAGAGACCGAGAATCTACAGTAAATGGGGAAATTCAAAATTATGCCTAATGGTAAATTTGATGACAATGTCAAATATGAAGAGGGTTTAAACGGCTAGACGACCCTTAGGTTGATGTGGTTCAAACTAGCATTTGAGGACCAACAGCGCCAATTAGAATTTTTGACATTAGAACGATCCTCGTTAAACGTCGATTCTGGGCTTTGATCAGCGGCCAAGCGTAACGGTCATGATGTTATGCTAAATGACTGATAAAATTTACATCATAATCTGAAACGGGCAGAGAAACAGCATTTAACGGGGATCATTCAAATGACGATTGTCGATTTGATGGTTACCAAATATGACAAAAGTTAAAACATTCCAACCTTATTGAGCAATTGATTACCGCTGTGCTTTACAGCTGACTAAACAACCCAACTTGAAATTTGATCAAATTGCTGACGGGGCGAGAAGTGGCAAAATGCAAAAAAATAATTGCAAAGCTAGGGGATTAAAAAAACTGGGCCTTAGTAAATATCAAAACGTGACGAACCGTCGTGATCTTCATCATCCGAAGAGTCGTGCTGACAATCCGAATCCGAGTCGGAGCAGCTGTCTCCCTCCGAGCTGTCGACCTCTCCCCCTTCCTCCTCGTTCTAAAGAAGACAGAAAAGACATTGTTAATAATATGCAAATAAATTTAGAGAGAGGCAAGAGACGTGGCTGAACACCCAATGACAATCCTGGGGAACTACAATATGGAACTACTGTCAGGAAAATGAGGAGAAACATGCGGGAGAGGAGTTAAGTTCCTTGGCTCCAGATTCAGATTTCGCAGGTCAATTCAAGAATGTTCTTCTTCACAGTGGTGTTGTTATCGGTGAAAATGGTGTTATTTTTCGGTGAAAATCGCATTACTTTTTTAAGGAATTCCCATCATTATAGTGCTATGTTCCCTTTTCAGTATTTTGAAACAAAAAGTGGTACATATTTTTATTTTATTTTTTTATCTTTATTTTTTTTATTAATTGTTTTTGTGTAATTCGTAGAACTCCATTTCTCTTTTTTTAAATGTAATGTAAATCAAATTTAATAATGTTATTATTAATGCAAAACTTAATAATAACATTATTAAATTTGATTTACATTAAATTTAAAAAAAAAAAATTTTAAATCAAACAAGATGTGTTCCAGTTTATGGCTATTCAAGCTTATTAAAACCATAGACAAAGAAATACTTTCTCATTTCAAAACACTGGAATATCGCATGAAAAATACGAAAATTTGCAGTTATTTGGCAGAAAATTGCGAATTTTGCGTTTTTCACGTAAAAATGACAAATTTCACATAAAAATTCGCATTATCGCAAATGGAAAATATTCAGGTCTCTACAAATTGAGGATGCCACAGCTCCACTGGCCGCGGACAATTGGGATTCTTAATTATTAATAATCACATTATAATGTGTACAATAGTACTCAGGCCTCCTGTGTGTAGTTAACATTTAGAAAAAATCTTACTATGAGTATACCTATGAGATAGCACACTTATGTTATCTTCATAAGGCTACCTTTATAGGTATAGGTTATGCAGAAATACAAATACATTCCAATGCAATAAATTCACTACCAAAACTGATTGTCTAGTGAGGCGGGTAACATAGATACATTCAAATTAAAAGTCAATAAATGCTCGGGTTGCCAGAAATGAAATTTAAAAATGTTGTAACTGGATTCTGGTGGAACTGGTCACACCAGAGGCCAGCAAAACTAAGCAGGGAAAGGTGGCTCACCGTCTCCATGGGGTTCACCGTGATGGTGAGGGCCGAATCGTCCCAGGTCATCTCGTGGTCAGCGGAGGCGGGGGGCACGGGGGCCATACCCGGGGGCGGGCAGCGCGAGCGTCGGATCCTCACCAGCCCCACTCCGGCGCCCAGCAGCAGGAAGCCCACTCCGATCACACCGATTAGCAGGGCCACATGGTCTGGAATAAGGGAATAATAGTTAGTTCAAAGCGTTGGCATTTTTCAGCCCGGTTCGCAAACTACTTTCCAGGCCCATCTTTTGTACCACCAACAGTGTTAAATATAATTTATATTGCAGAATGGCAACATGATCTGAAAAGGGGAAACAAAAGTTATATCTAGGCCAACATCAGGGATTATACAAAAGAGTTCATCCCTGGCCTGTCAAAATGGGATATTGTGTTTTATTGGACTCATTTACAGTCCGAAAACAATAAAGGATACCCCTATTTTACTGAAATCAGGAATAAAAATCAAAGGGTTACATGACAAAATAAGTTAAACAATTATTATTATATCATGTTCCGTTATTATCATCATTCTGTGTTATCATTGATTATATCCAGTTCTCAATCAAAGGATGCCGCCGGTGGCAATTAGTTTTGCGTTTTGAAACTTATTAAAAGTGTAAGAGTTTTGTTGGGAAATCTTATCAAATGGGAAACATGTTAGACGGAAATGAGGTTGAAAAAACACTTCTTGGGGGGAAAAACATATTAAGGGGGA
Organism: Halesus radiatus; assembly: GCA_022606495.2. Lineage (NCBI taxonomy): Eukaryota > Metazoa > Arthropoda > Insecta > Trichoptera > Limnephilidae > Halesus > Halesus radiatus. The sequence continues at coordinate 460,488 of JAHDVE020012332.1, read as the reverse complement.
ACTTCTTAACACATTGTAATCGGATCACGTATTGATACGTTTTTAGCAAATTAATGCTAGAGAGCGGATCACGTATTTATACGTTTTTGATAGATTGTTAGTGGAGCGCGGGTCACGTTAAAATACGGGTTCCAATATACTTGAGTTTTCGCTATATAGCGTCTGTAGGGTTGTAGCTATGCAGGTAAAAACCTTTTGAGAACAATAGATGGGGTGTACGGTGGGTACCGAGGTAGTGTTATAAATCACAAAAATAGTCGAAGATAACGGTACATATAACGGTATACATGCAACACTAAGACGAAGAATAATATTTTTTTTAGTTTATTTCACTACTCTTTGGTGGTCGGACGTTGCTAAAAGCTAAATATCGAGTACATAGATATTATATATATATTACGTACATATTTACATTTTATTTTAGTGGTTAAAAGTTAAAATACTTTTGATAAATTTTCGATGAAACAGACATTTTTACCACGATTGTGATTGAAAGTTTGTTATTTTTTTTAGTTAGTTATATTATTATATTGTGTTTTATCCCATAAGAAAAATGTCTCACCACAATGAAGATAGTGACCAAGAAATATACGCCGACAATTTATCCGACATATCGTGTGAAAGTGATTTTGATAGTGATGATAGCGATCAAGTTGATGATGAAGATATTATTCCACTGCCTACAACATTTACCCGCAGGACCATTTCGTCCAGTTCTGACGAAGAAGAGGTTGATGGTTGGTCTATAAATGATAATCCCCCAGTTCTTGAAGATTTTTTGGGTATTCCTGGAATTACCTTGAATAATCCTCCAAAAACGCAGATGGATGTGTTGAAATTGTTCATAGACGACGATTTTTTTAAGTTTTTGGTTATCGAATCCAACAGATATTATTATCAAAACATCGACCGACTAAAATCACATACCAAAGGTATCAAATGGAAAGATATCACCATTCCGGAAATGAAAAAGTTTGTAGGTCTCATAATATTCATGGGGTTAGTACGGAAAGATAGACGGAATGAATATTGGACCACAGATCCTGTTTTAGAAACGCCGTTTTTCGGTAAAACAATGTCAAGAGATAGGTTTAACCAAATATGGCGCGCTTGGCATTTCAATAACAATGAAGATATTACTGACCCATCTGATCGTCTGGAAAAAGTAAGACCTATAATCAATCACTTCGTTGAAAAGTTCAAAAACATCTACAAGCCAAAACAGCAAGTCTCATTGGATGAAGCCATAATACCGTGGAGAGGAAGACTATTCTTCAGGGTGTACAATGCTGGAAAAATCATAAAGTACGGGATTCTCGTGAGAATATTATCCGAGAGTGATACAGGATATATCTGTAATTTTGAAATTTACGCTGCGCAAGGATTACGATTGATTGAAACAATCCAAACTGTAGTTTTGCCATATACTGATGTCTGGCACCATTTGTATATGGATAACTATTATAATAGTGTCGACAATACTGTTGCGCTTTTACAGAAGAAAATAAGGGTTTGTGGAACCATTAGAAAAAATAGAGGCTTACCTGAATGCCTAAAAAAAACGGATTTACAGAGAGGAGATACAATATTCCGTCGGAAAAATGATATATTGTTACAAGTTTGGAAATCCAAGAAAGAGGTATCTCTCATATCTTCTATCCATTCTGCAGAAATGAAGGAGAGCCATAACGTCGACCGAATGACGCGACAAAAGATTATCAAGCCAAATGCCCTTATTGATTACAATAAGTATATGAAAGGCGTCGATCGTGCCGATCAATATTTATCGTATTACAATATTTTGAGAAAAACCACGAAATGGACAAAACGTGTGGCAATGTATATGATAAATTGTGCCTTATTCAATTCTTTTGTTGTATACAACTCCATTACAACTAAAAAGATTAAATATAAAAGATTTTTATATGACATTGCCTTCGAATGGACTTCCGATTTGATTCATGAAGAAGTTATTTCTGAAGATCCGGGGCCATCGACATCTTCGTGGAAAAGGGCTCCTTCTCGTGACCCTCCTGGAACGCTTTCCATGGACATGCGCAAACATGTGATAGCCAAAATTGAAAGCAAGGGAAAGAAGAAATTTGTTCAAAGGAAATGTCGTGTCTGTTCAGCGCGCAAGGTGCGTAGTGAAACATGCTTCATATGCAAATTTTGTGAAGTTCCCCTACACAGGGGCAAATGTTTTGAAAGATATCACACCCTAAAACAATACTAATTTTTATTTTACATTTAGAAATATTTTTTGTGTATAATTTGTAAAATAAAGGATGTTATGTAAAAAAAATTTTTTTTTTTTTTTTCAAAACTTTCCTGCTTTATGTGAAATTCTGCACTAGTTTAACGATGAAGAATACATTTCTAAATATAATAAAATAAAATAAATAATTTGCAAAAAGAATTATTGAAATCAAACAAATATTTTTGAAGTTATCGCAATTTTTCTAGAGGTCTACGTTAGCGCGAAATTACGCGAAAAATCACCCGTTCGCAGCACTAGTACGCGGCCGAAAACTGCCCGATCACATTGTGTTAAGAGGGTTGGACTGTAATAATAGTATATGATGAAGTATGAAAGTGCTCACTGTTCTGCTTTCCCTGGTTAGTTTCCATGACGCGCGGCGACAACATCTCTACGCTGTGCGCGTTGAGCTGCGCATGTGCAGCGTACTGACGCAGGGGAAGGTTGTGCTTGTTTGCGGCCTTTGCGTAGCTTTCGGCCGAATGTGCGTGCGACTCCTGTAGGGCGGACAGAATTATTAGTAACTGAAAAGTGCTGTTACGAATTTAGTGGTTAAAATAATTTCATGAGGAAAGATCATCAATTTAAAGTGATAGTAAACACTTACAGAACTAGCGATCCTGTCGAGGGTGTCCATCTTGTCAGCCATGCCGGTGTGGAGCTCCGCGCTGTGGTGGAGGTGCGCCTCCTTGGGCTTCTGCGGCTCTGAGTTCTTCAGGTGCGGGTGGATCACCGTCAGCTGCGCAAAAAAAATCATCAGTTGACATAATATAACATAGCGAAAAAAACAATATTTGTTGCAAAAATTCATTAAAAAAATTTATACACAAATTACCTTAATTGCGTTGTAAATATTATGCAACGCGTAAGGTCAGAAAAGCGAAAACCTTGACTTATAGGACAAATAGGATTCACTCAGAACGTATAAATCCGCGTCGCCTTTGGAACTCGGTTAAGACAGTTGTTGCCGATGTTCGTGCAGAAAATACAACTGACATCGCTCCGGATATCTTTTCCAAGTTTTTTCTCGAAAAAATTGAGTCCATACGCGCGCTAACAATCGCCGCCCCACCGCCATCTTTTACAAAAAATAATGGCGGAACCTTATCTGCCTTCAAATCTACAACCCTCGAAGAAGTGAGGAAGTTAATACTCGCTTCACCGAACAAACAGTGCGCACTCGATCCTATACCAACATGGTTACTAAAGAAGTGTTGCAACGAATTAGCTCCATTCCTAGTTCAACTCTTTAATAAGTCATTTAACATTGGTGATTTTCCAAAATCACTAAAAGCAGCTGTCGTAACTCCATTATTAAAAAAACCGCAATTGGACGCTGAAGATCTTTCAAATTATCGACCCGTTTCAAATCTTCCATTTATATCTAAAATCTTAGAAAAATTACTGCTGTACAAATAATAAGTCACTTAAATTTAAATAAATTGTTAACTAAATATCAATCTGCATACAGAAGGTTCCACTCAACGGAAACTGGATTACTACGCGTTTTGTCGGATATAACTCTGGCCATAGAGTCGGGTAAGCTGGCACTTCTTTCAGTCTTAGACATGAGTGCCGCTTTTGATACGATTGACCACGATTTTCTTATCACACGGTTAGAAGAATCCTTTGGTTTAAACGGTGGCGTTAAGAATTGGCTGACATCGTATTTAACCAATCGTTTACAAGCAGTGAAGATAGGGCAAAACCAATCAAAATATGCAACCCTTTCATCTGGAGTACCCCAGGGGTCCGTTCTGGGCCCTCTGCTGTTCATCATTTTCACAAATGATGTAGCTAAAATAATAAAATCGTTTGGTCTTCAATCCCACTGCTATGCTGACGACCAGCAAGTTTATTTCTACTGCTTACCAGAAGAAATAGACAGACTAAAAACTCGCATAGCTGAGTCTAGAAGCAATAACTCGCTGGATGACCTCAAATAGACTGAAGCTGAATCCGTCAAAAACTGAGTTTCTCTGGACCGCCACAAGCAGACGTCAGCATATTATTGATAACTCCCCAATAAATATTTCGGGAAATGACATTACTCCCAAGACGTGTGTTAAATTACTCGGTGTCAATCTGGATGCAGACTTTTCCCTTAAAAGTCAAGTAAACAGAACTGTAAGTACAGGGTTCTTTCAACTAAGGCAAATAAAAGCAGTACGGAGAAACCTGCCAACAGAGGCAACTAAACTGCTTGTCAATTCGTACGTTGTGTCACGTCTAGATTATTGCAACGGAATATATGCGAGTCTCCCCAAATTAACAAATCGCAATCAGTATTCAACGCTGCAGCAAGACTTATCACCGGCGTATCTAGATATTCTCACATTTTAGAGCATCTCAAAAATCTCCACTGGCTCAAATGTCCTGAAAGAATCCAGTTCAAGCTCTGCTGGATGGTATTTAAGTCACTTAACGGAATGGCTCCGGCTTACTTATTAGAACTGTGTATTCCCGAAAATACCAACTCACGACAGTCCACCCTTAGGTCAGCAGCGTCATCAGCTATCGGCAAGTTGAAGGAACCAAAGCGCACACCTAATACTAAGTTCGGTGATCGTGCTTTCGGAGTGTCAGGACCTAAAGCCTGGAATGAGCTGCCGCATGACTTAAAAATTATCAAAGACTCGACAGAATTCAGAAATAAACTTAAAACACATCTTTTCAGACAATCGTATCCATAATTTCACCTGTAAATTGCTTAGCTAGGCTGGCCGGTTAGAACTTACCTAAAGTCATTAAATAAAATAAAAATATAATTAAAAATTCACGCATCGGTGCGCAAATGCGTCCACAGCCCGCAACACTGTAAACATCCAAGGTGTAAAATAAAAAAAATAAAAAAAATAAAAATAAAAACGTTAATATTTATTAAAAGCTTCTTACGCCGAGTAAAGTAATTTTATAGATATTTTCGAGTCCTAAAATTCATTTTATGAATACTTTTCAGTCCTAAAAATTAATACCAATAATTCAATAAATACCAACTCTTCTTGTGCCACCGATCATCTAATAAATATAACATCAATAGAAAAGGAGAAACAAATAACCATGTAAAACTATCATCTCTATAATTAAATTAAATTTTTCTAAAACTGTGTTCATCTGAAGCGACCTGCCAGGTAAGTATGTTTTCTGTATCTGTCTGTACATAATTAGTTAAGAAATATTTGTACAGCGCCCTTGAGGTGATTTTTCACAAAAACGGCGCTATACAAGTCATCCAACTATTATTATTATTATTATTACCACAGCGTGGGTATGGTTAAAACGGCCTTAACACTTCCTTTGCGGTGCCAAATTATAACGCACTGCCCGGTGCAGGACTCCGAGTTACCCCATAACAAATTCATAAGAATATTGCTTTTAAGCGAAAAATAATAATACAATCTATCAACAGTTATTAATTATGGTTGATTATACTGCAAAATACTTCTTAGGGTTATAAAAAAATAATAAAAATTAATATGTTAGGAGCAAAAATGTTGGCTCAGGTAACCGAGTGTCTGACACCATAAAGGGACAGTTAAACCAGACCCAACGCCAGTTAACTACCAGGGGTGTTAGTTGAAGTTTGCCAGCTTTTTCAATAAAGAAAACGCTTAATTCTCAAGAGAATCTCAAAATGTTTTTATTCAAAGTATTGACCATCGGATTTTATACATTTTGCCCATCTTTGAGGCAAATCATGGGTACCATTCCAAAAAAAAAAATTCTCTTTCGAGGCAAACCATTCGACGAGCCATTTTTCGACTTTTTCAAAATTGGCGAAGCGCTGCTCTGCGAGTAAGTGTCCCATCGATGTGAAAAGGTGATAATTGGACGGGGCAAGGTCTGGAGAGTACGGCGGGTGCGATAATATTTCCCAATTCAATGCTTTGAGAGTGTTCTTCACTACTTTAGCTGTATGAGGCGGTTTGGCGGTTTTTTCGATTTGTCTCTCGTTCATTTGGCGTGGTACCCATTTTCATACTTTTGGATCTTTCCCATGGCTTTTAAACGTTGGCAAATTGCTCCTCGGGTCACATTAAGTGTTTGGGCCAATTGTTGTTGCGATTGGGTTGGGTCTTCATCCAATAACGCCTGCAATTCCTCGTCTTCGAACTTTTTCATTGCACCAGGATGTTCATTGTCTGTTAAATCAAAATCTCCACTTTTAAATTGATGAAACCATGTCTCACATGTTCTAATCACTGAAGCATGTTCACCATAAGTTTCTACCAGCAACCGATGAGCTTCAACTGCTTTTTTTTTTGATGAAATAAGAAAAGCAACGAATGCCACAAATGCGATTTACTTGGAACGAAACTCGACATATTCACTGAGGTAACCAACTATGACACTATTATTATTTACTATGCCAGAATGTAACTTGTGTATTTTTGAAGGTTAATGTCCATAGAAAAATATGACATAGATGACAAATCATAGAAATGTATACATATCTCTAGCGACATCTATGAGTAAAACCGGCAAACTTCAACTAACACCCCTGGTACACTGTAGCTACCTGCTTCTAATTCAACAGCAGTCAAACACCTGAAGCACAGCAATAGTAGTGACATCTACATTTATGTTGGTTTTCCATAATACCATCATTCTATTCCTGTTGTTCAGCTTGATCATACTATTATTTCACTTTATTCCGTATTCAATTCATATTATTTGTTTTCTCGTGTTCTTATTTTTATAATGCAAATTTAATCATAAGCTTTTATAACCGTTATACAAATAAATCAGCTCCTGTTAACCATTGGTGAGCCGCTTCATTAATCACAGATCTTAACGGAAGCTCCTTTGATTATTGTATTTATATTAATTATAAATACTGTAAAAGTCGCTTAAGAAGTTTCCACTTTATTATTATTCCTGATCAAGGAAGCTTCGCTTCCGAAACATATTGATATTTATATATTAAATAGTGGTTTATACAAAACATTACTTATTCATTTTATTAAAAATAAATGTAGTTGAATAAAACAGTGGAACACTCTCAAGAAGTTTTCCAAGGGACCGGGAAAAAAAACTTTGTATGTGGGAAAAAACATGGAATAAATTGGGCCATTTTTCGAATTCAGTCTTCAAGGACGGAAAAAAAAAACTTCTTAAATGAGTTTCACTGTATTACTTCCGACAGGACAGCAAAGGCAAGAAGAAAACAAGAATGTTTTAAAACAGCAACACAAGGTATTTTAATAATAACATTTATTGGTACTTACAGTCTGAACATACTCGTTGCTAGTGAACCGTCCGTTCAGCTCGGAGCAGGTGAGCTTGAAGACACGGTTGAGGTAGTAGGCCGGCTTCTTGTTGGTGTACTGGATCTGACGCAGGACCTAGGCAAAATTTCAACAATTAATATCATATTGGATTAGGATCTAAAAAGATAACTTTAAAAAGGTATGTACACATATTAAGTGTTCAGCGTCAATTCTTTAATTGGCAACTAGTATTTACCTCTTGGTAGCTCTCCACAGAGTCTGCGCCTCCTAGGATGACACCGTCGCGGGACACAGTGGCACGGATGTCATGCGTCAGGGGCAGGTCCACCACATCCTTGATGCTGAGCGCCTCATGGTCAGGGTTGAGGGCAGGGTAGACGGACACCACACAGGAGTCCAGCTTCTGGGCGGCTTTGTCTGGTAAAAGATGGTCATTTAGTTTGATGTGATAATAATAATAATAATAATAATAATAATAATAATCAAAATAATAATAATATCTTTATTGTAATTAAATTTAACTATAACTAAAAGACATGTATAATATAATAATGTAAGTGTATAGTTGTGGAAAGGATATTGTATAATATGTGTCTGATGGTAGTGATCTTGGCTATAGTGAACTTTGTGACAAAGGGTTTTAACTGCTGTGAACCTTTGGTGGTCCAATGATATTACTACTCTAGACCTACGTGAACCATGATTACCCCCAATGGGTATTTGTGGTTCTCATCATTCTCATCAAAGATAAAGAAGACAGAGAGGAAACTAAAGACAAAGATGAAGGATATGAAGAAGGGAATAAAGAAGATGGAGGAGATGAAAAAATGGATGAAGAAAAAGATAAAGAAAGATTGGAAAAAAATGATAAAGAAATAGATAAAGAAGTGGAATAAAAAAAAAGTAGATAAGAAACACATTAAGAAGTAGAAGAAAGAGATGAAAAAATAGATGGAAAAGAAGATGAAGAAGTAGATGAGGACACATATGAAGAAATAGAGGAAGTAAAAGATAAATAAATAGATGAAGAAGTAGATGAAGAATGAGATGAAGAAATAGATGAAGAAACACATGAAGAAATAGAGGAAAAAAAAGATGAAGAAATAGATGAAGAAGTAAATTAAGAAGAAAACAGACAAAACAGGGGTAATCTAAGAGCATGACCATTAGCTGAATGTATGAACAACTAACCTCTGGGCCTGGAGTGGTCCGAGCTCAACACCTGTACGGTGACGTTGCTGAAAACCCCGACACTGGCCCTGAATTGAGCGTAGTCGCAGGGCGTGTTGGAAGAGCCGGAGATCAGGATGGTGGGCGTCTGCGGCTGCAACACCATGATGTAGGACTCGGAGGGGCGCACCTTTACCATGGAGCCATTCTCGCAGCTGGAAATACATAATACAATTATTAGGTTGTTAAGAAAATAATGGTGCATTTTGTAAATTTCTTGACAATAACCAAGTGAGTGGCCCTCTGCTAGCTAAGTCCTCCATCATAGTACAAGCAACTTTATTTCTAATTATAATGATGGAAATAGGGAGAAATCAAATATCAGATTGTTCGTAACCCGAGAATATTTATATATAAAAAAAACAGTTAAATAAAAATAAGCAAATGTATAAGATAGTAACTGATGATATTTTCTTACCTGACAGAAGTAGCGATGTGAACATTCCTCCTACCGGGTGTGGGGAACAGCCTTGAATTGGTATAGGTCACCTTCCTGAGGAGAGTCTCGAGATCCTTAACGCTGTCTCCCTCCACTACCACGGAGTTCAAGTCTGAAAGAAAACATTATTATATTAGACTATGTAATGATGAATTTTTCATACATCTACTGAGAATGTTCCCCGCAGAGTTTTAGTATGGCAATATACTGCATAAACTTGCAAACATTGATATTCTTGGAGTAAGTACGTCAGGCCAGCTAGAGTATCCAAGCCCAAGTTAATTAGGCATAACCTCAAAATACTAACAATGGTTCATTCAAATAGGTGTTGCGTCCTCTTTGCAGCTCGGTGATAAGGAAAGCTGACCTAAGTATTGAGACAAGGTTGGCAGTGTACAAATCAGTGAATCGTCCCACGCTCAATTATGGTCACCAGATCTAAATGTTAAACAAGCGAACATGTTCCAGGGTCCAAGATGCCGAAATGAGATTTTTGAGAGGAGTGGCAGGAGTCACGAAATGGGATTAAATAAGAAGCTCTATGATCCGAGAGGAGCTAAATATCAAACCACAGCTACTGTTCATAGAAAAATCGAAACTGAGGTGGCTTGGAATGTATTAAGAAAGCCAGAAGGCCGAATTCCGGAAAATGTCCAGTGGGCCGCCCCGGGCACATGTGGGAGAAGTAACTCCAGAGGCTGTGCGAGAAGCTGGAAGTACTATGGACAGATGCCGTTAGGACAGGGACGCCTGGAAGCACATTGTCAATGCGATGGGTCCCCGACCCGAGTAGGACATGGTTCGTTGTCATGTTTTCTCTATTATTCTGCATGGAAAACGTGGACACTAAGCCAAGCCTGCAGATGTCGATTGTCCTGATGAGAGCCAATCTCCAACACAATAATGAGCCAAAAAATTATAACTTAGCTATAAAATGCAAACTCACATAGGTCAGGAGCCAGGCTCAGTCCTTCTCTGCACTGCGCCAGGCACTTCAACTGCTGGTGTCCTTCGACCGCGTTCAGAAGGACGTTTAGTCCAGCCAAAGAGCCCTTCATGTAGTGCTTCATCTTGCCTTCCGATCCTGTGAAAATAAACAGTGTTCTGTAGATTTGTCCACATTCAGAATCCTTTGGGCACCATATATGGACAGTGACTGAGACTGCACTGGATGTAGTTTCATGAGGGCCATGTCTTCCGAGCGAGAGAGAACCCTGGCAGTCTAATAGTTGGGATCGCATCAAGGTACTTGTTTCTCAGGTCCGAGGTCTGTCAATGAGTTCACCACGAATCTATAGGAAAGTGTTAGAGCTAACGAGTAGAGTTTACCTCTCATTATTACATCAGCAAAAAATAAATCCTCACCTTGCCAGCAAGCGCCCACCGTGAGCGTGGTGGTGATTCCCTTAGTCAGGTGTAGCGGCCAGTCATCGATAACTTCGGGATTTTTGGGCTCAGCGTTGTGCTGTTTGCCGTCAACAAACAGGTCCACATTGGGGAAACGAACATTTACAGAGTAGTGATGCCACTCGTTGTCGCACACCTGAACACAGGAAGATGATGATTGTACATATCAGTTTTAAGAATGGTCCAAAATAAACACCAATCCACCAAGTTCAATACAAAAATGTATTTTGGTAGTTCTCTCAAAACCAGGAATAAAGTCATCCACAACATGTAACGTGCATTAATAATTTTTAATATTATTTTTAAAAGTGGTCTCAGAGCAGGTCCTTGCTGTAAGCCACATTTGTGATACCAATCAATTAAGAAATGTATGAATAAAGCAATAATAGTTTTATTGTCACCGACCTGTGGGATCTTCCACCTCCACTCTGCCGGACGGAAGATGTTGACATCTCCCTCGGTGAAGTCTCTACGCAGCAGCAGGATCAGGCGGCAGTTCCTCACGAAAAGGGCGTAATGATGGCGGTTCATCTCTACAAAGGGGATAAAGGTTTAGTTGGGCACTTTTTACTTTTCGATGAAGAATAGAATAAATGTGCATCATTAATATTGATCCTTCTGAAAGACAGAAGAAAAGAAAATCATCGGGCAGACATCTGCCCTGATGATGAACACTGCAAGGCTATCTGAAATATTGGCTAAAGGAGGAGAAAGTGCAACACGGCTCAATACCCCAAAAATCAATCACCATAATACTTTTGCCTGTGAGAATCTAAAATCATAACAGAAGCCACTTCAGTGTTTTTGAGTTAGGTTAGTATGGGACAAGGTGGGGTTGGCACAAGGTTAGGTCATGGTTGAGAATAGTAAGTTAAGCTATGCGAAGGCACATCAGGTTAGATTAGATAGAATTACGTACGGCAGAGTTAGGTTAGGTTAGGTCAGGTGACAATACTAACTGTGGTCATCGGCCAGACAGATAACGTGCTCCTTGCGGTGCCTGTCCATGTCGGGGTGCTCGGCGTGCTTCATCCACGTGGACACTGAGAATGTGCTGGACAGCGAGTGGTTCAGCACAGACTCTGGGATCACCGCAGCGGTGGTGGCTCCATCAAACGAGAAGATCTGGTCTGATTCATGACCTGGTGGAAGAAAAATTACATTATATAGTATAAAATTTGCTGCAATATCCTTCATAAAGAACAGAGATAAATTTCCAAATACGTATCACATAAATAACGTCACTTTATTGAACACAACTTCAACCAAAGACTCGGGAGTGACATTTGACTCGTCACTTAATTTCAATAAACATTAGATACTATTTCAAAAAGTGCATCACAAATATTAGGATTAACTCTATGAATCACAAATTGTTGCAGAGTGCAGAATTAACAACAACATTATATAACTCGATTGTGCCATGTAGTTTGGAATACGCATCCACTATTTGGTCTCCTAATTTCGAGATTCATAATTACAGAATCGAATCCATACAAAGAAAATTAACCCGTGTGATTGCATATAGTGAAGGTTTACCTGATCCATTTGGAACACATAATGATCGAATATCGCACTATAAACTACAATCTCTGTCAGTCAGATGTAAACTTTCTGATGTATTCCTTTTGCACAAAATTATGCATGCATCATTTGATACACCAAACATTTTATCACAAATCAACATTAATATACCAACAAGAAAATCAACGAGGAGGATAAAAGACATTTTTTTTATATTAAAGACTATCACACAAATACAGGATATTTCTCTCCCTTACCGCAGAAATTTTTAATAACACAATTCATCAATTTAAAAAAAAAGTTTTACCATTAATTTCAAACTGATAATGTGACGATGCCCTTTATTAAGGGTCCAGTATAAGATTGTGTATTCACCGTCGTCGGGAATTTTAGGCAGCTAACTCAAAACCACGCACTACCGCGGGCCGGCTGCAGGATCGCCACTTGCTTTGGGGAAATGGGTACAATGTAGACCACACCGAATTGGGAAAAAAATCTTCGACATATTGATACAATACGAAACAAAAAACATTTGCTCTATATATTTTTTTTTTGTTTATTCGATGCATAAAAATAAATTAATAGAAGCTTGACAGACTTAACTTAGCAGTCGGAAAAAGGAAGTTTTTTTTTGCCGCCCACTGCAAAATAAAGTAAGTCGATCTGTTGGTATAGGATAGGGTAACTGATGAGAATATGTTTTTTTTTAATTTGTAGATAATATATTAATAATTGACAGGACCCATATAAAGTACCTACTTTGTACAAAAAAAATTTTGTTACTATTTACGTATTTATTTCTTCACAACACAATCTTTTATTTTTGCTTCGTAAATATTATAGGATTGGGTAACGTGGACCACCTGCTCGGAAATACTTGTAAGTACAGTTTTTTGACATAGGGAATTATTTTCATAGTTTTTGAGTCAAGGAATCCGATTTTCGATTGTCCACTTGGAGTTTCAAGATGGTTGAAATGAATTAGACGCTTTTTTATATAGCTGTTTTATCAATGGCTTTGGTTTTTATTAATGGTTAAGGAATCCGACTATTACATTTGACCTAGGAACCAAGATGGCGGATGTGAATTAGTTCCCGTTTATTAAACGAGAATAAGAATTATTTATCTTTCGATAATTATTGGGATTTAGAGACACTTTTGTAACTTCCTGTTAAGAATTTGCAGATAAATTATGTGTTGTATTGCTTACGTTAGCATACTGCGAAGGGACGTTTAGCGCCTTATTTGAGTCTTCCCCCTTAAGTACGAAAACAGTGTACCATCAGCACGGGTGACAATAAGGAGTTAGTTTATACACCTACTTTATAATATGTTTTCGACCTTTCACTTCTTTTTCATTCTGATTATCATTTTTACGAGATTATGTTTGTTGTTGTTAATCATACTTATTGATTATTATTGCTATGTAAACATTAATATAAGTATGTAAGTTTTGGGCATATTGACTGTTTCATGTACAAAAATAAAATAAAATTTAAAAAAATCAAATACACATATATTGTTAAAGGCAGAGTGGTCATAGACCAGCAATGCACAACCCACTGGCCTATTTCATACGGGACAATATAAGTGTGAAGTGTTGAATCTCATGAAAATTTTCACCATTGTAAAATATGTTATTTAACTTTAAGCCCTAGAGTTGTTAGTGCCACTATTTAAATATCTCACCAAATGTATGGACAAAAAGATGGTATCAGGGAGTTTATGAAAAAAAATTGAAGAACCGGCTGCCAGTTTAGGAAATGAAAAAAATCATTGATTTTACTTGAATTTCCCTGACAAAATTTCTTCACCTAGTTTAGAATACTGGTTTTGTCTATACAGTGAAACTCTCTTCAAAGGTTTTCCAAGGGACCGGAAGAAAACTTCTTAACTGGGAAAACCTTAATATGTGCGATAAAATGGGCCATTTTTCAAATTCAATCTAAAAGGGGGTGAAAAAACCAAACTTCTTAAGCATGAAAACTTCTAAGTGGGAACTTCTTAAGTGAGTTTCACTGTACACGCCAAGCTTTGAATATAACAGTGTCTATAACAGGTTACAACACCAATTAACAATATAATATGAAAATTGTTACCTTCATCAGTCTTGAGGGTCTTGGTCCATTCGGCTCCAACTCCTGGGCTGGGCAGCAGATCCACAGATTGGGAGCTGGCACCTGACAAAAGAAAAGATTGGACGTAAGAAAAATGTGCATTAAAATGTGTAATTCATCCATCGTATGGTGGAGGTCGAAGTGGGATGCTGAGGTTATCCAGCCAATCAACGTCATCGGGAGACACTTGGTTCAGCACCGATGTGCCTCTGGGAAACTGAAGGAGACATTCTTCTACAATGTATTCCGTTATTTGAATATGTCCACATTTATACAGTTCGGAATCCTTTAGGCCCCATTTATGCATCATGTACGCAGTGACTGTGACTCCACTGTATGCGGTTTAGTGAGGTCTACGTCTTTTGAGGGAGAGAAAACCCCGGCAGTTTATGTTGTTTACAAAGATGGTCATTGTCAGAAACACCTTCTACTTTAGAAAATCTTAAAAGATTTGCTGCGTTAATTATGGAAGTTGTCTCGAGAGAAACTATGCGACATTCGAGCTATTTGGCTTCGGCCATATCTAAAGACATTGTGGTTTCCAACGCAACCTAATTAAGTCACATTAATTATCTGCATGATGAGTAGGAAAAGAAAAAGTAATTTTACACTTGCTTATTTCTGAATATGTTGTCAACATCGACCTACAATATCTAGACAGGGCATGTGGATCTTAAAAATGACGCGTGAATCAAAATGAATTGGTTCCCGAAAACATTTATCAAAAAGAAAGTGCATTATCACGTAGTCAAAAGATCAGAAGAAGCATTGCTTGTTACCTTTTGTTGGTCTACATCGAGCAAATTTGTCTCCCAGCAAGTTTGCATCAAGAGAGTGTGTTAACTTTATCGAGATCACTTTTCAAATACAGGATGGGGACTATCACGGACTTTATTATTGACAATTTAGTCAGCTACTTCTTGTAGTTTACTTTAAAAAAATATGTACATCACAGATCGTTTTGAGCGTGTTGTAAACAACAATTGATAAATTGGAAAATTTCTCCTAGCAGTTGTTGTATGGCGATGTATCAGTTTGTGTCGTGTGAATGCATTCAAGTTACAACAGTAGTTTTGTTAAAAACTATACGCTCCACATGGCTTTGCGTATGTCGCAGTACGTGAGTTGGAGCTTTTCTGGCTTCCTATGTCAAAGTACATGCGATTTGAGGTTAACTTTGAGCTCTGTGTTATTTTGGAGCGAAACGTGCTAGTCTTTCCAAGCGAGGCAACGGAATTCTATGGGATGTTGACACACGAAATCTAATAGATGCTTAAGTTAGGTTGTGTTTGCTTTGCTTTGGTTAGTTTAGGTAAGGTTAGGTTGTGGTGAGGTGACACCAACAGGGTAATGAACCCGGGTTCCAGGCTATTTTTTGTCTGATCACTGACCCCGACGTGGGGCCTAACACAACTTGCCGCATACGATTATTTGCTACCTTTCATTCAGGAAGTAATTTTAGGTTAGGTTGGGCTCACCGCATATCCTCCTTTGACTGTGCACCGAGTAGGTGTCCCGGTCACAACCCTTGCCAATGTGCGAGCTGCGCAGCGAAACAGTGGCACGCAGGCGCAGTGGCGCGCTGTCCACGCCGCACTTGGCCGACACACATGGCTCCAGTCCCGCAGTGGGGAACAGGGACAGGGGGCCACCGCCAGGGGGGTAGTCCACACGCTCTGCCACTCCTGGAGACAAAGAAAAACATATAAAAAAAAAATATAAAAAATTATCCGTTTCAAATCAACCACTTGAATTTCAGTCACTTGAAGAAAATGTATACGGGCAATAAGAGTGATGAAATACTGTTGCAGCCAGTTTTGTACGGCTATACTTTAATGTGAGGTAAGGTTTACTATCATCCAACAAATGTGATTTGGACAAGAGTACACAATATGTCGAGACTTGTTAACTCAAGCCAGGGCCTTGAAATTTTTGGTTCCAGTCTAAACGATTTTTGTGAAATGAAATGACTGAAAAAAATCTAAGAATATTTAATATCTCTAACATAATGGACTCTACCAAAACCTTGTTCAGGATTTAACTTGAATGTTCTCTCAAATGCATATTTTTGTTATTGCTTTATACGTACAAGGTGCGTTCAAAAGAAAAGGTGAATTTTGAATTTTCGCAGGCTGTGTACATTCGATTATCGATTCTTTTTTGTTATGTTGGTACACATATGTTTATCATATCTTAATATATGGTTAGCATTATCAGCCATTTTGGATAAGTGGTTTGTTTTTGACAACTGGAAAGGTTAGTCACGTTTTGGGGTGTTCTTCGATTTTTTATTTCGGTTCGTTTTCTGAGGCATCATCAGTCCGATTGAAGTGAAATTTTAGATTCGCTTTATTTTCAATGTCCTCATCAGTATTTCTTCAAAAAAAAATTATTCTTTTTAGAAAAAAATTGTTAATCCTATGGAGGGAATTTCCTAGTTTTGGCCGGAACTTGATAGCTGTTTTCTGGAGTATCATCAGTCCGATTAAAGTGAAATTTTAGATTTGCTTTGTTTTTTATGTCCTTATTAGCATTTCTTCAAAAAATCGATGTTTTTCGATTTTTTACTAAATTTTTTTTTAGTAAAAAATCAAAGAAAAAACAAAACGTGACTAACCTTTCCAGTTGTCAAAAACAAACCACTGATTCAAAATGGCTGATAATGCTAACATATGATAAACATATGTGTACCAACATAACAAAAAAAAAATCGATAATCGAATGTACACAGCCTGCGAAAATTCAAAATGCACCTTTCCTTTTGAACACACCTCGTATATTATGAATGTGTTGTTATTTTTCTTCATCTCATTTTATGTAATTGGACAATGGTCCGTTAATAACAAAAAAGTAAGAAGTGGTGACATACCCTTCCAGCCGGCGTTGCACTGGCGGTTGACCTTGATGGTGACCATGACAGGCACAGACTGCCGCATGCCGCAGTCGTATGCCACCACCGACAGGATGTGGTTGTGCGAACGCTCGTAGTCCAATGGCTCCGTATTGCGAATTACTCCTGGAAAATAAAGAGAAGGTTAATTGTCATAATACAAATTAGAAATCATTGGAAAAAACTGCTAACAGGGCATTCAAAGACATTTCACAATGAAGATTATAACGTATAGTCCTGCATGGAGAGCCGTGGACACCGTGGTTCCGGATGCCTGTGACACTTGATCAGTCCAACCACTGATGTCAGAATAAATAGGCCTGCCCTAACGTACCATTTCGACGGCTGGAGGCAAAGGTTATGTGATACCCACTTTGGCACCAGCACAGTTCACTGCTGTCCACGTTTGTATAGTGTGATTTTTACTGTGGTAAGCAAATTATAAAACAATAAAATGAAAGAAATTCTCTGTTTACACCATCGTTTAATATATAAATATCAACATGTTTCACATTGTAATTATCTTCCTTATAGCCCCTCCCGTATGGAAATTAAAAAAAAAATTGTACAACGTAATGGACAACTAACCTTCATTGTCGATGAGGAAGGGCTGGTCGGCTGTGAGGATCTCGTACTTGCAAACGTCGCCATATTTGGGAGTGCAGTCGCGATCTGTGGCCTCAACGCGCACAATCTCCGGGTACAGGCGGCCCTCCTCCACCTCGCGTACGTACGAGGACTCTTCAAACACGGGCGGATACTCGTTGATGTCCACCACGGTAATGTGGACCACGGCACTGTTCAATAAAAATAAATAGTGTAAATTAATTGGTATTATCAGCCATTGAGGTAAATAGAATCTACGTTCCTTGCAAAATCAGTGAAAAATATTGTTTCCGCACGGGGAGTAAGAAGGGGGGTGAAGCGGCTCTCGATGTCACCCGAATCATTCCGACCGCGAACGAACACAAAGGACAGAGTTACAGCACGACTGACCACGGCGCCGTGGTCCAGAACATTTACTTTACCGAAGTCCCAACTTACGTAATCGATCCTTGAATTTTTTAACATTAAAAAACCTATTTACACAAATATTGATTATGGAAAAACCGATGAAAGGTTACACCATTGCTTCTTCTATCTTTTCCAGAACGACATGTCCAGTCATGTAGGCATTTTGCAGTTATCATTGGAGGTACATACCAGACGAGCGCGTGTAATCGACTGAAGTCTGTGTTATCTCTATGATGCCAATTGGCCTAATGTTGTTGCCCATATTTCAAACACTAATGTTTACTCCATTTGTATACCTCAATATTATCAACAGGGAATTGTTAAATTCGATCAGGAAAACATAGAATTGGACAATTTTTTTGCACTAACCAGTGAAGTTTCCACTATATGTATATATAGTTCCGTTGTAACGTCTCTTTCTGTCACATGCATCGTTTATGAGATAAAGGGAATGGTTACAACAGAGCTATCAGCATATTACATGTCTTTGTTGCATAAATGCATATTGTGACCTTATGGAAAGGAACGGGCGTGCAATACAGCAATTAATGACTAGTCATATTTTATTTATTAATTATCAATGCCTCGTTGGCTTTTTCATGGAGTGAGTGCATGACACATAGAAAAATAAGTTATTACACTGTAGATGACACAAAAAAATTAACATAACACATAGTCAGAAGCGTGCTGTTCATAGAGGCACATAAGCACTGCCTACCTTACTTGCATAAAACAAAAAAATATATATATTAAAACGCATAAAATTATTGTAAGAAATCAACCTTCAAATTAAAAGATACGCGTGAAGTACAAGCCACGAAAACAAAACGCAGCACGTGCACACCGCTTAACCGAAACACTATTTATAACGTATTATTCTATATATTCAAATGTACATGTGTTACGTGTGTGCAATGCGTATCAAGGGACGACTCGTTTGTGTTAGCGTCTAAAAAGCAGTGCTTTTCGGCAATGCCAGCAAATATAGCAACCAGTGCCATCTGTTGGTACATATATTGATTAGAACAACTTTACTAACAAAATATCGATATATCTTGTCGACTTTCAATCATAATAATTTCCAAATTAATTTGCTCTTCTTCCTACTGCCTACCCTGTGATTACACGCCTCTTTGCACGCCACTGTACATAGTATATAAGTGCTTAATACATAATATTATATAGGTGCATGATACAGAGAAAAAACTGCAACAACTTTTTATATTATTGCGGTTTGCAATAAAAGATTTCACGTAAAAGTAATGCGCAACATGTGATTTAAAGATTTAAGCTAAAAAACAGAAATACAGCTTTGCCACCAAATACAAAATTAGGTAAATCGACCCCTCGGAATAACAAGGTTCCATCTGATACAGCAATGTCATGAGATAATGGGCTCTAGAGAGATCTACTTTGGGGTTCTTATAACATTCCCGCGTCACGCGGAACTTTGTTCTTCTAATAGGTTGAAATACTAAGATGTTCATTATAAGGTATTTAGTGACTAAAAATTAGAAATCGAAACATAAAAATCTATAGAAAAATAAATTTATATTAAAGTAGTTTTTTCTATCTTTTTGTGATTAAATTCTATTAAATCGTAAATTGCGCATCACTTTTTACATGAAATTCACTGCTAGTAAGAAAGGCCGTTAACACTGTTGATGGGGCGAGAGACAGGCCAGGAATGGAGTTGACAAACCAGGAACTTTTAATGAGCTTTGTATCACATTCTCCTTCAATTCAGAGGTTGTGTTTGATAGTGGGAATTTGACACTCGACAATATGTTGTTTTTATTTATTTTTTGTTTATTTTATGTTTGTCTTATACTGGAAAGTATACGACAAAATCAAAAAATAAGCCGCTCATCTCACCAGGGCAGTCCTGTGTCGAGATGAGCAGATTTACAAAAGTGAAATAATATGAAGATGAATTGGTTTATTTAGCTTACGTGTTGGAATAGCTGCCGTCGCAGCCGACGGCGGCAATGTCGAACTTGTAGTTGCGTCGCTTCTCGCAGTTGAGCGTATGACGCACGCGTAGTGTTGCCTCATTTCCATTAGTCACCACCACCTGGAACAAAAAGTAGGAGACGGCTCAATGTGACTATAATCAAATTGTTTGAAAACAGTTTTTTTTCTGGGATATAATCGTCGGTATATTATCACTAGTAGATTTGTCTACTAGTGTGTCATACAAATAAGTACGACGATTTCGACACTTCTAACAGTAATTTCAGAACACAACTTCCTATTGAATTCGGTTGCCTAGCACGCTTTCGCTCCAAAATAACACAGAGCGCAAAGTTAACCCCTAATCGCATGATGTAATTTGGTCATGTCATAGGAAACCAGAAAGTTTGAAGTTGAAACTTAAGAACCAAACTGCGTGTACCGCGCCTTACGCAAAACCATTATTGAGCGTATAGTTTTTAACAAAACTACATCACCATAGAACAACGGTCAGGTGAAATTGTACAATTTATCAATTGTTGGTTTTTTGAAAACGCTTGCTCGAAACGATGACGTACATATTTTAAGCATTCATAACTGTTGACTTGAATGTTCTCCCAAGTTCTTTTGTCCTATTTTTGCCGTTGCTTCATTTATGTATTATGTATGTGCTGTTCTTTTTCTGCTCTTGTTTATTTCATTTCGTGTTATTGGACAACGGTCCGTAAATAAAAATAAATAAAAAATTACAATAATTAAAAAGACTTGTGTGGCAGTCATTCCTCTCTGCCTACCCCTGTGGAGATACGGGGTGATTTTTAGTTAGTTAACCTTTATTGTTTCAACTGGGACCTGTGATATAAAGTAACAGTGCTCACCTCGAAGGGGGCCTCCCCGTGGTGCTTGTTGTTGAGGATCAGAAAGGAGCAGATGTCACCCTTGGCGCGGATGGGCGGAGTCACCTCCACCACCGTCTCATTCTCCTTGATCAGGCCGTGGTACCCGTTCTCCAAGTCTACCAGGTCCAGGTAGGGGATAGCTGAAACAACAACAAAAGATTTTTTAATTACCGTGTCTGAAATTGGATGAGCTTTTAAACATTAACTCCTTGTGTTAACTCTACACAAGAAGCCCTGATGGAAATCTGAGGAAAAAAAAACATGCCATCTTTGGGAATGCTGTGTGGGGGGTGTTTTGAGGAAATAAAGGAGAAAATCTGGGTCTTGAAAAGCCCCTTGTTGTAATAGCGGGGATAAACAAAAGCCGATATGTCATTCCACATCACAAGCACAACAATGAGCCGTAAAAATTAGGTGTTCCTCATGCGACAAATGTTGGGCACGTGTT
Source organism: Halesus radiatus (assembly GCA_022606495.2). Classification (NCBI taxonomy): domain Eukaryota; kingdom Metazoa; phylum Arthropoda; class Insecta; order Trichoptera; family Limnephilidae; genus Halesus; species Halesus radiatus. The sequence continues at coordinate 439,075 of JAHDVE020012332.1, read as the reverse complement.
TGGTGAATTTCCAGACTGTGCATCAGTTTCATATGCTGAAAAGATACAGAGATTGATTTTGAAAGCCATCCTACAAAAACCATCGATATTTCCAACTACACAGCTGTTTAAATCTTTTAGAGTCCTCAGTTTAAATAAAATCTTCAAAAAGAACAAATTGTTACAAATTCACAAAGACCATTTCAATTCAAAAACTTTTACAAAAATAAGTAACCATCACGTGGCAACTTAGAAATCCCTAAATTTAAAGCTAGTGCTTTTCAACTCCATTACGCCAATCAAGGTATAAATTTTTTTAATGCCCTCCCGTATAAAATCAAAACAGAAAAAAACTATAAATCTTTCAAATCACAAATCAAAAATTGTTAGATAAGTCCAACAGTAATTACAAGTTTTAATTTCTTCTTAATTTTTATAAAACTCTTAATTGTAAATAATGTATGTAAATTTTTAAAAAAAGGCAACATATCCTCTAGAAACATATCAGGTCTTTCGAAATATGAATGTACTATCTTAATATCTTGTATGGCCCTTATTGTTGTATTTCTAGTATCACGTACTTTTAGTCTTTCACTAACATATTCTTGATGTACTTTTATTTATTCACTACTGTCACTAGATGGCAGTGCTCCGCAACTCAAACACGAGAAATCTTTCTCTATTGACTTGGACATTTTTTGTAAAATAAAAAAATAAAAATCACACAATGCAAATTCTTTGGGGTACCTTCAATTTAAGTACCAGTGAAATAAACACGGCATTCCTACCCGACACGTATATTCATTAGTTGTAATCCATCCATTAACTGTTAAGAGCGAGGTGCAGCGCTAGTGCAAGGGTTAGTGATGTTAAATGCGACGAACCACTTAGGTCCTGCATTCTTCAGCGTGCGTTTGTCAATCCCCGGAAAAGCAAGTGTTCCATTTGAGAGTGGTGTATTGCGGTTGGAATGTGTCTTGATAACTATATTTATTGTTTATCCTGTTATAATATATACACCCTAAAGTTAATAGATATTTTTCACCAAGTCGGATCTGAGTTCTATTGCGGGCGATGTTTCGAATGACAGCGACATTACGGATGACGTGACCTTCAATTTTATAAATGGAGACAGTGATGACGGTAGTGCCATTATATGAATGCGAATAGAAAGTGAATTTTCCTTACATGCGCGCCCCCACTGTAAGAAGGAACTAACTACATGGGACTTTTGAGGAAAAACACAATTGAAGACCGTTTTTTCAAAATCCGCTATTGGCTCATTTCATAATTTTACAGGAGAGTTTTTTTGCCAATTTACAACAAGGCACGCGTGGATTATTCAAAAATATATATTTATTGTAGTTAAGCATAAAAGCAAAGTATGCTACATATGTTTTTAGTTGGTTTCTTTATTTTCCATTCAAAAATAATTATTTAAATTCGAGTTTTGAAAAATAAAAAGAGAAAACGAAGAGTTTTTGATATATTTTTAAGTTGATTTTTGTTGGGTTTTATCGAGATTTTATTGATGAAATCGATGAATCTCAAAAGAAGCAAAAAAAAAAAGTACATTTTCTTATATATGAGCGAATAGCAGTTTTTGAAAAAACGGTCCGCAATTGTGAGGCGACATAATTTTCTATTTTTACATACATTTAGTAGTTGTAGTTTTATATTAGATATATAAGATATGATTGTTTATTTGTTTAATTGCAAAAAGAATAAGAAAGGTTGATATTTGTCTAAGTTATTAAACATTTATTTATTACCATATTTTTTTCTAATAAGAAAAATTATCTACAGTAATTTACACGTACCTATTTGCTATATAAGCACAGCACCAAAACGGTTACAATAGGAATATCTATAAAACGGATTACCCATTTTTACAGTTAACTAGTTTTTACAGGTATTTAGGGACTCTAGACGGGGATTTTTTTAATACTTTTCTAAATACACTATATATATGGCCTGTATTAATCTTAGAAACAAAACTTGGAAAGGTTTGTAAACCAATTTAAATCACTCCTTTTGTTCCCACCAATTTCCGACTACACCGTAATACAATTATTTTTTGAATCATTTAAAAACCTTCCATAGGGATGATAAAAAAAAATATTATATTAAATCAGCCCAAAAGAAGAACCCCCTCATAAATTAATTTCTCATCCTTTACAAATTTAAAGCCAGCTTTCAAAATATTTCACATTTTTCTTTGTAGCATAATTTTTTTTTAAAGTGGGTTTGGTAGAATGGAAATATAAAATATGTTGATAATAAAGCGGTAGGTCTTTTACAAAACACAATAGAGCCTGCCTAATAAAAATAATAATTGCTTTAGCATGCCACAATGAACTGTGCCTACTCTACAGGGTTACAAAAAAATTATTTTAATTTTCTATAATATTGTTTTTTTTACTCTGCACAGGAGGCCTGGGGGAAATAAATTCCCTTAAAGAGACCCATGTTGCAGGAAGGAGGAAATACGGAGGTCGGAAAATCATTCCACAGCGGGGCTGTTGAAATCGAGAATGAGTCGTAGAAATGACCTGTTCTCATGTGGTAAACATTAACCTTGCACAAATGTTGGGCACGCGTTTCGCGTATTTCCCGAACACCCACCGGTGCCGAAGGAATCAACGGCGCTAATTCCTCAGAGCAGCTTCCATTGAAATACTGGTAGAACAAGGATAGCATTGCCACCGTCGCCTGTGCTCTAAAGATTGCAATCCGTTTGGTAAGAATGGGGAATCTATCGAGGGTTATTTATATGATTACCTCACAAGAGTCCCAACTGTTCCCAACGGTCCGGAGCCAGTGGGACTATGTCTATCATCCCAAACTGAGTTTTGCTATAGTTTAATAATTTATAGCCATCTGGTCCAGAACGGAGTTCTGATACCATTTAAAAAAAGTAAAGCACAAAAAATCTTTCATATGTCACCACAGGGAAGAACTTTAGGCCAGCCCACTTGTTCCGCATGGTACATACCGTTTCCGTAGCATTTGACAGTAAGTGATGTGAAGTAGTGAGGGGAGCGGGCTTTTAGTAGACTGGCCTAAAGGTAAATCAAAAATGACATTACGCGCTCACAGATGGCATTCATTTTAATATTTTTAAAAAAAATCACTTTTAGGATGTAATGCTTATAAACATTGAAATGAAATGTTTGTTGGCAGGTGTACACAAGGAATATGAAATGGAATAAATTGTTATGTAAGTTCAAACAAAGCTCAAGTCCTTCAAGAAGTGGGGGGTGAGGGGGTAAACACATCACAACCTAAAACCTTGCTCCGAGCCATTTCCGGGCAACGCCGGGTACTTCCAGTAGTATGAAACAAAAATAAAACGGTGACCCCCTGTAACTTCTGTGACACCCTGTAGTATGTGTGTATGCAAACATGAATGAGAATTTGAGTCGCTTCTTTGGTGAGCACTCAGACCTCCTCAAAAGGGTTTTGTTGTATTTTTTAATGCAATTTTAAAAGGTTTTAGAGAGGAAAATTCAAAGGAGAGTTGTAATTTAACTGGGTCACCCCAATGAGGATGCTACAGTTTCAGAATTTTTCATTAAAACACTGAAGAGATAAACCGATAGAAGTGTGTTGTGTGTGTGTCCATGAGCAAAAAAAAAAGCTCAGTTTTCCCTTACTTACTGCTGAAATTGATCAAATATATTTTGAAATGCCGAATTCTTTCTTGGGCAGATAAACCATAATTTTATTGGCCTAGAGGTCGAAAGTAGCGATGGGTCATGACTCATTTTGTTAAGAGCTGGAGTCACAGTACCAGCTCAACATTTTCATACGACTCAATTGAATGACAGCTCATTTAAGAGCCGGCACATATTAAGAGCTGACTCCCAGTTCATAAGCTTATACCCCTGTTCATACGACTCCCAGCGTATAGCTGTAGGTACAAAACGTCCAGATGCCAGACTGACAGGCGTCATTCACGTATTGTACAGTGCTTACATGTGTAAATGCGGTAATTATTCTTATCTCTACACACGAATGTAAACCCTTGAAAACAGCTAATTTAAGATGCGACATGGTGCCAAATATTAATTGCAAGTACCATGGTCGTGGGCATAATTTAGCCTTGTAGAAATTAGACACGTATATGTTGATTTTATATAAACAAATTAGAACAAAGGACCTTATTTAAAGATGCGTCATCATAGAAATGCGTAAGAATACTATCGAACACATGAGATATGTAAATAAAAAATCTTTCTTAAGAGGTTCCAAGGTTGTCAAAAAGTGTCACAGTTCAATTGAGCCGTGGTACAGTTTACCAGGAGTCATACGTTCAAAACTAATCAAAATGAGCCGACACAAATGAACGGCTCGTTCACGAACAACTCATCGCTTGTCGAAAAATTTCATATAAATTGGTGTCATCGGTTCTCTTTACAATTGGTATAGATCACAGTTCTATGTATTAGCCGTTCAGTGCCCGTCAAGCTATAAAATGTAACCCTTTTAGACCTGAATTAAAACTGGCAGTGATAAAACATATTTGACCTTTGTAGAATTATTGGATAAATTTTGGTGTATTTTTTTTTCAATAATTTAGAAATTATTATTAATTGTTTTTGTGTATAATTCTCAGACTGCCATTTATTTTATTTCCTTTAATTTAACCGTTTTAGTGCTATGCTTATTTTGCAAGTATGTTTATAAATTGCTACAGATATTCTGTGTTTTTAAATTAAAAAAGTATGGTATTCAATAAAAATGCAATAACTTGGACAAATATCAATCAATTTTAATGATTTTTTTTTTTAAATTAAACAAGTAAAGAATGAAATTTTATGAATATAAAAAAACTACACATTTACAACTACAAAAAATATTAAAAAATACAAAAATATAAGATTATTTCACTTCACAATTGTGTTTTCCCGTGGTCCATGTAGTCTCCCTTTTTACAGAGAGCGCATATGAGATTGGATAGCCTTATCTCATTTGCTTTGCTGCAAACATTCATTTATGGGAACAAAGGTCTCGTCGTCGGAGTGGCAGTAACGCTGACATTACGATCATCTGCATTAGAACTAACTTCTGAGATGGTGAAAAATATCAATTCACTTTAGGGTGTATTTATTTTAACAGGATAAACAATAAATACAGTTATCAAGACACGCGCCAACCGCAATATACCACGCTCAGATTGAACACGTGCTCTCCCGAGGACGACAAAAAGCACACTGAAAATTGCAGCGCTATAGCGATGCGTCACAATTTACGTAATTAAAGCTTACAGAGCGATGGCGCTGAACCGCACTCTAACGGTTAAAGTAATGTAAATCAAATTTAATAATATTATTAAGTTCTGTAGGTATTTCAGTTTTTTAGTATTGTGACAGCTGTTTTGGGGTTCAAAGGCATTTTTAAACTGTGGTTAGGCCACGTTGAGACAACTTATTTATATGATTTTATTTACCCCCACCCAATTTTAATTTTCATGATGCCTAAAATGATTTTTATTACCGGTGAAACCGATTTACTGAGAAAATAATTGTGATAATAGATTCTCTATTCTGTGAAGTACTTACAGTTAAAATCTGTTCTCCCCGCATGACAATGTTTTCTTAATTGTTTGATAATGACTTGAATGCTCAACGTGGCCTAACCACAGTTTATCTATTTTTGAAATCCGTGGTAAAATTCCATTACAGTGATTTATTAAAACAATTTTTAAACTTTTTTCCACTTTTCGTTTTTACAATTCTACATATAAAATCATAATTTACCACTCCTGATACCCCGAAAATTGTATATATACCCTAATTGTACCAGTCTGAAGATGGCCGCGATAGGCTGAAACTGGTCAGGTCAAATAATAAAAAGTGGAAAAAGTTAAAAATAAAAATATATCATCAAAACTATAATATTTAAAAAAAAGATTTAAAGGGTGCGGAAGTCGAGATTAAACACAAAAATCACCTTTCAAAATATAAACATGGCTACTACCTGAACGAGTACCTAAAGTTCAATGAAAAAAATATCACGCAGTCAGTAGCAAAAACGAAAACTATCTAGAGGAAGTAATTCTGAAACCTATGTATTTTCAAATACACGTATGGTAGGATTAAAGCATGAAGAAATCTATTTTTAAATACATAAATTAGGAATAGTATTCTGAAAGGATTGATGGGTCTCGGTGGGGCAAGATAATTAAAGTAAATTAAAATAATTAAATTACCGTAGTTCCGAAATTAATTAATAGTAATTCCCAGATCGGATAGGAATTAGAGGTATTACTTATTAGAATTGCTAAGGAATAAACTGGGCCTTGAATGTCTTCAACAAGTAAATGTAATTTACTTTGACAACTTTACGGAATAATTGATAAATTTATCAAAGAGCAGAGACATCCAAGTATAAAAAACTAACAGTCAAAAGCCCCAACGGGCCAGGAAACTACTGGGAGAGCTAAATGGATTATTAAAAGGACACTGCCACTTCACACACAACAACCTGCAGCTGTTGGGAGTGGGAAGTAAATACAGCTGGAGGAAATATGAAAAAACATCCATTTATCTGTAGTGCCAATGTCCCGCCCTAACAGGAAGAAGGCCACAGAGGTTGTGAAACCAGGAGACATGGCCAAACACCTAATCACAGCCCTGGTAAACTATTTAAAAGGTCTGAACTCTTGTCAAAGGAATAAGGGATAAGGTCAACATTCCTTGCCATAAACTCGAAAACAATTAATTGCTTTTCCTCAAAAACACTACTAATTATGGGTACCATTCTTCAATGTCCAAAATGTAGAAACTTGTTAACTCAAGCCGGGGCTTTGAAATTTTTGGTACCAGTCTAAATGATTTTTATCAGGCTTTACGAAAATAAGCTTTGAAGATTATCATTTAGTATGCCTAAAATCATGGACTCTACCAAAACCTTGTTTAGGCTTTGACTTCAATGTTCTATCGAATTTATATTTTTGTCATTGCTTCATTCATGTATTACGTATGTGCTATTCTTTTCTGTAGCTCTTGTTTATCTCATTTTGTGTAAATGGACAATGGTCCATTAATAATAAATAAATAAAAGGAGAAATATGGAAGATAGAACAATGGGCATATATGGCTTCAGTGCTTACAGGGGCAATGCAGACTGTCCCCTAATGAAATTTTTTTTTTACATTATATGGATCGCTGGTTTAGGAAAAAGGGCGATAACCCACGTGTTTTATAAAAATTACTTTTTTATGGAAATATTATCTTTTCCATACACAAAATATCCTGGAGAAAGAAATTGGGGAACAAAAATCTAATTCTTAGTTAAAAAATCAAATTCAACTTCTATTTATTTGAATGGAGTCCCAAATGAAATCGGGGAAAAACAACTTAACCCACATATATGCCATAATTATTAAATCACGTATCAATCTCCAAATATCATTCATTCATAAAGTGTTAACCATCAACCTTTCCTAGTCCCGAAACAGCATATTTTTACTTATTATGAAAAACTTACTCTTGAAACGTTTTTCGATTCTCCTGTAAAATTTTATTTTTGAGGGATACTGCACTTTTCCTAAACACAGTCGACATCATATTAAAGTAATTTACCTTTTGGTAATCTACTATTTATTAAAATTCAAAAAGTGGCAAAATTCAGCTTTAAGGGGTGGGAAAGGGGATGGAGGGTGGTTTTTCGAAATCTCTTATAGACAGATACCTTCCTCTTGTTTTTAAGGTCAAGTGTGCAAAATTTCATCAAGCTCGGAATAAAACCGTAGAAGATAAATAGATTAATACGCATTGGGTTAACATTCACTTACTCTTCTGGTGCCCCTTCTCCTATAAGGAATGGCTTATACCTACATGCAAAATTTCTGTACAAATTACTATGTATGATTTAAATTTTTCATTACTTACATTCCATTTTGCAAATTTCCATTTTAATGTAATTTTATGTAATTGCTACCAGCCGGGCATTTAAACGAACAGTAATTAATTACTATGTAAATATTGCCTTTATTAGCGATGGTTAAATTGCTTGCTTCAGAATCCAAAGGTTGAAAGTTCAAATACTGCTTTTCAATGCCACCAGGTGAAGCACAGCCAATAACTGTGCTAACAAACTGTGGAGGTTTATTTAAGATATTATGCCATTTAGTGGTCGAAAATACTAAGCAAAAGAAGCAAAATTTTCGTCTATAAAACTAAAATAATAAAACCAGTTGTTTATCTAGGGTTGTGAGACATAATAATAAAATTTACTACATTATTGAAGAAATCAATCTACACCATAGGTTCCCAAAATAAACTATATTCCATATAAATTTGCAGGGGGTCCATAGCAGGGAGAAAAAAAATAATAGTAAAGCACCATAGTAAATTTCACTGGACAAAGCCTACTACGTACTTAAAGAATAGCATCCATGCAGGCCACATCCATGTGCAAGTTTTTAAAAATGTTCATACCAGCAGCAAGGCATCCCGCAGGGAATAAATACCACTTGTTTAGTATTGAACCAAAGTTTTGGACAGATAGGTTGAAGGGGAGGTCTACGGAAAATTAAAAGAACGGCAAAGGGATTCCACGGGGAAAAAAGTTTGAGAACCTATGATCTACACTCTCAAAAATACAAAGCATTAACTAAGAAGTTAAGCACCACGCACCTCACACCGATAGAACGCAACACTATAACGTGTCAAAGGCAAGAACTAAGTATGCAAAATGACACAAGTCATATTCAAATGTTGACTTCATTCGATGCAAAAAATGTAGAAGTGTGCGCAATGCTCATTCAAAGGACGGCTCATTTGTGTTAGTGTTGGAAAGGCCGTGCCTTTCGATACAAATATGTAACCAACAAATGCAGCCATCAGTACCATCTGTTGGTGCCTCTATTAATTAGTACAACTTTACTAACAAAATAATGATCATATTATAAGGAAATTGAAGACCTTGTGAAATAAAACTTCTTTCTGCATTGCTAATAGTACCTACTGTTCTGCATGTACAATGTAACTATAAATTTATTTCTTTTGTTTTTTCTTGTTTTAAATAATACAAAAGTATAATTTTTGTGATATAACCAAAGATATAGAACACTTCTTTTACACATTACCTTCTTTATTTAATTTTATCACCTCTTTTAACCCCTCGTAATGAATTCGAAATTCCCTTTCAATTATTGTTTGCATTCTAGCTTTACTATTTTAATACATATTACATTTTAAATATTTTAATTTAAAAATACCTAATCTGTTATAACATCACATTTAAATCTTTTTTTGGACATCTAGTCACTTACCTCAGAACAGGCTTCACCTAGTGAGGCAGGTAATGTAAACCATATAATAATATAATTATGTATCATATATTGTACTTATATTTAAACTTGCCGTATTGTATGATACTGTATTACTTTATTTCAATAAACGTCGATTTATCGACACTGAAACTGAACTGAAATTATGTTGGCTGTATTTAAAGCAATTTGTGCGGTCCAAAAAATATGAAAATTTGATATACCCAGTAATTGACTTGTAATGTGCATAGATGAAGTGATTGTTCAGGTATTTGATGTGGCTTAGTTAAGCCTAACAACATCGGCTAAAGTCAGCAGCTTAGTGAAAACTTACCACACCCGCGGTGGGTTTTTTTTAATATGAATTATTTTACTGTTTTTCCTACTGCCTACCCTGATTTAAAACTCCGTACATGCCACTGCTGGTTATTAGCGGGGTGGACTAATGCACCAGGTTCCCACCCGGAAGTCGCTGTTTCAATTGTCCGCTAATCAAGTCCTCAAATGCGCACTTGAGGTGAACCCTACACAAAACTGTGCTATAGAAATTAACTCTTATTATTATTATTATTATTAAATCATTGCAAAAGCAACATTTTTTGCTTATGATGATGGGGAATGTTAGTCTTTCTTTACCAAAAAAAAAAAAATGGGTGTCCAAGCGGAAGCGCAACCCGGAAGACAAACCGAGGAAGAGGTGAACAAACTGCGTGGAAGAGGATTGGAGCAAGGCGGGAAGGACTGAAGACTAGATGCGAATGGAGCGAGGCGAGGGACTGCAGCCTGTGGAGAGTATTTGTGGAGGAGGCCAAACTCCACCCTGCGATGTGGCACCATGATGATGACAATGGAATATTGGACGACTTTCGGGAGATTTCATCCAAAAAAGTAAGTAAAATCTCACTTTTTTAAACAATTACTAAACAACATCTGTTTGCATTAGATAATTAGGAAATATTATTTTATGTATGATTTATTGTTGTCGTTTATGTTTTTTTTTTTTTTTTAACATCTTTGTATAAATATTTTTGAGTAAGATTCTTGAGAAATATTTATGCTTTAAGATTGTTACATATGTTTTATATACATGTATATATTTTGTAATCTTAACTGTAAATTTAGGATAAAGTATTGAATAACAAGCTTCCCCGTAGACAAACTACAAATAGTTTATCGGGACTTATTGCATTATATTTTTTTGCAAAATATCTCAAAATAATTAATAATCATGCTGTCCAGGAAAATAATCCAGCACTACGGTAATAGTATGACAGGGTCAATGGAGCAGCTTACAAGTTTGGAATCTCTATGCGCAAGTGAGCTCTGGCTTTATGAAATAGGCAGTTTTTAAGGTATTGAATTTTTGGTTAAATATCATATAAAAACATTGCCATACAACAATGCTTTTTGTTGATCTATTCAATGTTGAATCTTACACGGAAAAGATGGAGGCCAAAAATAATAGAAACACACAAGATGGATGGACCATGACGAGCATTGCCAACATCGTTCGCTCATACTACCTCTGCTTACATCCACACACAGGGGCACCCAGTCTTTGTTTCTACCTGCACCAAACACACAACTTTCATTGCACCGTCGCTTTGATAATCCTTGCAATTTGGTCGTAGCTCAGCGACACTCGTAACGCTTCTATGCCACATCTCAGCATGCCTTTATTTCTATTATCCATGATGCGGGCATATCATTAGCATATGATATGGGGCCTCCCAATCGCATCAGGCGACATTAGCATGCCCGCAAAGGCCCGCGTCTCCCCGTGTGACCGACAGAGGAAGTACGCATCTGCCTAGGCAGACCGCAACCAAGTGACAACCGTAGCTAAAGAACAATCAAAGAAGTGTGACCGTTTCCTGTTGTTGATATTTCCAAACAATTGAAAAATATGAAGCAAACAAAATATAAGGTTTCGTCTCATTTTTTAAATGGTAAAATAGATTTCTCTGTGGCTCATGATGGAAAAAAACATAGCGAGATTAAAATAACTGCGTTGACCCGGAAACTCCATACTAAAAATGTGTACAAGTTTCACAGTGCCAGAGCTCACAATTCGACTTTATTGCAGCTCGAATGTTAGACAATTTATTTATTTATTAAATATTTTAAGATTTAAATGATTTTGTGTACAGAAAGAAAAAAAGACTTTAAGTTAAGAAAAAAAGATCATGATACATAGTTGGTATATAAGTGTAACATATTTATAATATATAAGTGCATGCCACAGGGAAGTTATAAAGGGAAAGGTTTTTAATTTGTAGATACTACCTTTTTTTAAAATAAGAATAGTAATAGCCTGATCTACATGATACATAATACACAAGTGCATAATATAATATAATATAATATGAGTGCATGACATTGTGAAAAAAAAAGAAATTAAAGTGTTTTTATATTTCGGATGATGTAAAAATGTATGAAATTCCATAATACATGATACATTGAAAGAAAAAAGAGGAACAAGTTTTTGAATTGTAGATAAGTAAAAAGATGTAAAGTGTAAGGAATAGGTAAGAGGCCGTGGCGTGCATTGCTCTATATCCAAAGGTAGGCTGTGCGTAGTTTTGCAAGTTCAGGTATGATTTGTGCATCGAATATTTGAGTCTGAGTGTTGTCGCCAACTGAATGAACAAGTTCCTTACCAAATTTATGAAAAAAATTCATTTTGATCAGAAATTTGTCATAGTTTTCTATTATGTTTTAATATCTTTTAATAGTTCGTTTTTCTTAGGGTGGTACAGCTTTTCAGCCTTTATGGACCGTATGCCTCTGGTAAGAAGAAAGATAAAAGTATCCACAGTATCATTCACATTCTTGTAGCGTCAGAAAAATGCTGTTGTTATTCTGACTGATCGTGTCATTTCTTCCGCATCGAGCATCCCCGACTTCTTTTAGCATTCACTATTGCGTCATATATTATTCTCCCGGTGCTCCTTTCTCCAAACATACGCTCTAATATCCAAACAAAGTCAGAGTCCCTTTCTTAATCTTATCTATCACACTTAGAGGGAACATCAGCGTTTGAAATATGGGCAACAACATGAGCCCCGTTGGCATCAGAGATAATACGGGCTTCAGTTGATTACGAGCGCTCGCTGGGCATGGATCTCCAATGATAAGTGCAAAATGCCCACACGACTGGACACGCCGTTCTGGAAAAAAAATGGAAAAAGCAATGGTGTAACATTTCATCTATTTTACCATAACCAATATTTGCATAAATTGCCTTTTTTAATATTAAAAAACTCAAGAAGCACTTGAAGTTAGCACGCCGGTAAGGCAAATAGTCCGGGCCACGGCACCGTGGTCAGTCGTGCTGCGACCCCGTTCGTCGGGCGACATCGACAGCTGCTACATCCCCTTCGTACTTCCCGTGCGGAACAATATTTTTCGCTGATTTTCAAGGAACGTAGACTCTATTTATATACATCAATTTTTCCACAGCATTCAGTGTACTTTCATGCTTCCTTTGCCAGTTCCATGCATCGCTGACACACATCAGGGTTGGTAGCAGCACTCCATTGTGGACTGCTAGCCTTGCTTCTTTGGACCAATTTTTATTAGCGACTATCGAATTCAGTCCTCTGATAATTGAGTTCCCTGCATTCACCGGCTGATTTTCTTTTGTTCCTTTCTTAATCTTGTTCATTACACGTGTTATTCAACTTACGATAATTTGTAATTTCATCACTATTCTGCATCTTGTACATTTGAACAGTCCAGCAGTGACGGCAGCGGGCTGAGGCAGTGAATCCCATTAAATTAGTATTCGTGGAGCGGTACACAAGGCAGAAGTTTGTTTCAAATCCAAGAAGATTTGCATATATTATATTAGATGATGCAGTCCTGACGGATGTGCTGTCATTTGACTTTGTGTGTGCGCGCGTTTGTATGTGAGCATTTTATTTATTTGCAAATCAAGCGTAAAAATAAAATTAATTTACATTGCTAACATTTAAAAGTTGCGCAATAGAAAACGATAATTATTTTATTTTTTACATTAATTCCACACACACATAAGGCCTTAACGAAGATAAATTCCGTCTTTGGGGATGCTGTGTGTAGGGTCTTATTGAGGAAAGGAAGGAATAAATCAGGATCTTGAAAAGATCCATATTGTTTGTAGAAGGGAAGAAACATGGAGGGTGGCAAATCATTCCACAGGCGAGCGAGCTACTGAATTCAAGAATAAGTCGCAGAAACAACCCATTCTCATGTGACAAATGTCAACAATGTTCAATGTAGAATACATTATATACAGTAAATGAGAAATTTGTGAAAAATATACATAGACAAGTATTATGAATAACAGTTAGTACAAGTAAACATTTGATTATTAATTATTTAAATCAGTCATTCGCAACTTGGGTGATATCGCCCCCAAGGGGCGTTGGAGAGATTCAAGGGGGGTGGAGGTGGCCTCAAGGGCAAAAGAGGGGCAGTGAAGGACTACAAGGGGCGGTGAAGGGCTGAAATGGGAAGCGAGAGCAACAATAATATTTTAAATGAATTTTCCACATGAATTCTAATTTGTCATCGGAACATTGTTGAAAGAATCATGTAACAAAATGAACTGTTCAATTATTCTACTGATTTATAGATGGATTAATAGTTTTATTTGTTATTTTCTTTACGGTGTTACAACACCTAACCAGGTTTCTCAGGATCTGTTGTCAGGTGCTTCATGCACATAAATATTTATCGAGAACAAAAAGCTTTCATAATGGTTAACAGGGGTGACGAAAGGATAGTGTCGGAGAATAATCGATGGCGGAAATGAGAGTTATTATTTTTCACTCAGTGTATATATTTAGATTTGTCGACATTGTCATGTAAGAAGAAACTAATGAAAAATTATACTCCAAAAGTGGACGGTGAGACTAATAAGATTGGAAATCTCTAAATTAAACAATATTAAACTTTCCCGAGTGTGCACTGGTGCCAAAGGGATCAATGATGCTAGTTCCTCAAAGAATCTTCAGAAATAATAAATCGTCGATTCTTCAAAAAAAAAGGAAAAATATTTTTTCGTCAATCAATCAATCTTCCCACTAACAGGTACATAACTCCCAGGCAGTTGTGCCATCATTCTCTAACAAGTGTATCATTTTGTCCAAAGAACACGGCATTATTATTGATATATTCTGGGAGACAGGAGGTCGTACCATCAATCACCGGAGCTTGTGCCACTCGAGGTGACAGAAACACATCACACTTTGTAGGTGGTTTATATTGGATAAAGATATCGATAAAATATTTGTATAGGTTCATTGGGCAACTTAAACCAGTTAGGCAATATCTTTATTTTTTTAAGTGTTCTTTGATTTTTGGAACGCCGAGCTCCCGCTGCCTAATATTTCCGTAATGTGCCGAGAGTAAATTTGCGCACGGACCGCCAATGTCTATTTTTGTAAAAACTTACTGTTTTTGTAAATTGTACCGTCGTACTAGATATTTATAAAAAATGTATATATCTATAAGAAGTAGTTTCCTGAGAAACGTCACTTATATTCTACATATAAACGAGTATGAAAAGAAAGTATGTTTTGAAGTTGCCTATGGGCAATCTCGGCGCACTAGAAGTTAAGAGGAATATACAAGCCAAAAATATTATATAGGTAATAAGTTTAAAAATAGGTTGGGCAAGCTGAGTCTAGAAATGTTTGATATAAGCGCAAAAAGCGGTTTTTATTTATTTTATGAATAATTTTTTAAGAAAGAAAAATAACGTTAATCAAGGGAAACTATCACAATGAATCTTAGCTATAAAGCAATATTTTTAAAAAAAAATTCTTATATGCATTCATAATTTGCTAATGAAAAATGGGGTGTGTTGTGAGGCTGAAGGGAGTGGTAGGGGAAACAGATATGCAAGAAAAATGTTGGGAACACTGACATGAATAAATAGACTTGCCCTTGTGTACCATTTTGACTGCTGGAGGCAAAGGTCACGTTACACCCATTTTGGCACCAGCCTAGTTCACTGGCGTACATGCTTGTTTCACGTGATTTTGACTGCGGTAAGCAAATTATAAAACATTTATAACAAAATACTCGGTTTTGTAAACAACCCGAACCTTTTTACTTATTTGCTGTTTTACTTAAATTAGCGGCACGCCTTGCACGTCCTCCCTTATTTTCATTTCTTCCCCTTGTGTGTTAGGGCATCTCTATGTATTATACGCTCCACGGTTCAGAAGTAGGCTATTCAAATCAGGTCACTAAACATGGCTAAAGCTATTTCAAGCAACGTTTCGAACCTGAGTGGGGGTCTTTTACCAGGGTGATACTGAGAATACCTATCACTCTAGAATTAGATATGAATATATCAAAACGGCAGTGGCATGCATTGCTCTATGACCAAGGGTAGGCTGTGTATAGTTTTTCATGTTTGAGTATGAATATTTGAGAACGACTATTTAATTATCATCTTCCGCTCATTTGTATGACCAACTGGATAAATGGGTGTACAAGTTTCTTACTAATTCATGGACAAAAAAACATTATGATTAGAAATTTGTCGCTTTTTAAAATATTCATATAGTTCATTTTTCTTAGGGTAGGCAAAGCTTTTCAGCCTTTATGGACTGCACGCCACTGCAAAACGGGATGAAGAACATCGATAAATAAATAAATGTTCATTACCAAAGCTGTATATGGTACAAAAAACAATAAAATATTATGTGGAATGCAAAATTAAACGCAATATATTATTTTTGTAATACAATGCTTCGATCACTATGCCACAGAGGCCTTCTAAAATGTATATTACAATCTTCTTTGTTTACCTATTCATGGAAAACCTTACTGGCAAATTTAATTTCCACATTCCTGAAAAAATGCCACAAGAATTAATTAAATGAACAAATAGCAGAGATTTCTTCTCTGGTAGGTAATTCTTCAAAAGATTAAAAAATTCTTTCATAATGCTTTCATTCAGTCTGATTAATGTGGATGTCGTTTATTATGATGCTTTTACAGAAATTTTCTAATGGCAGCTCTGTAGTCACTTTTGCGAGAATACAAATGCAATAAACAATAATATTATTATTGTTTATTGCATGTTAAATAATAAATTTCTGAGACTTGTTAAAACTTCAGCTTTCAAATAATGTAGAGTAAAAATAGATGTGACCGATTAGTAGCCGAGTGGTACAAAGTCATGGGTTCCAACTGCAACGTCACAGGTTCAATCCTCTTGCAGGCAGATATTATACAGGGCTGTATTTTTATGTAAACTGTTGGTCTCCAAAATAAACAAAAAATAAAATACTTACCTGGAAGTACAGTAAATGCAGTGAAAATAACATGTGTTAAAAATTAGGACACTCCAAAGAAAACTGAAGTTGTTTGAATGCAACAAAGAAAATGGAGTAAAGTTGGAACATATGGAGGAGATGGACTTAGAAAGCAGTGTCAGGATAATATATGTATATTATATGGAGATATACACAAGAGGGTGGAAGAATATGTTGGGGACGGCATAGGAAAACAAGGCACGATCGAGTGAATCAAATACTAGTTGAAGAGATTTTTTTTATAATGTGGTACAGCACAAGAGTCCCAACTGATCATGACCAGTGGAACTATAGCATTCCCATTATGGTTGCTAAACATAGATATAGCCATTTTAAGCAATGTTTCAGTTCGGAATGGCGGTCTCTCACCAAGGTGATATAAGTTCTGTATTCGGTGTTAATAAATTTTCTATTTCAGATCTACTTATGTAGAATATCCAGTGTTTTATACGATTTTTAAATTTATTATGGCTGTTGTGATTCTTGAAGGGAGTTTAATACCAAAGTATAAGAAGTTTTTTTGTCTAAATATTGTGTTTGTGGTTCATTGTTGTATGTGTTTTTTGACTCTGAGATCTAGTGTTACTAATGTGTGATTGTTGTTATTTCTTGTTTTTTGTATTTATTAATGTAAAGTAGTATTGTTTTAGAGTATAATTGTTTTATTGACATAATGTTAAGATTGTTACAGATTTCGTCACTGCTAGTTCTTTTGGTATTGCATATACCTGCACAAACGGTTCAATTATACAAACTTACAGAAATAGTATAATTTTCACGATGGCTTCTGTGTTCTAATGAGTATATTAATATTATCATTATTGCACAGCACTGCTCCACCCGATAATACCATATTCTAATAGTGATTGGCAGAGATATGTATGAATGTGAACGAAGGAAGGAGTCTGTGTCAGTATGGAGTTGTGCAGCATTTATTCCTACCTGCCTACCCCTGCAGTAAAATAACGTGATGGTAAGATGGTTAATAATTCATAACTTAATAATTCAGTAAATGTACGACTATATATATATTAGTATACAAGTAGATTTGACATTCTGAGCTCACATTTAAAAAAATATTAAACATAATAGAGACATGTTAATTATTTATTATGTTAAGTGACAGCACACTAAATTACTCAAGGACGGGTGACCCACCCACACACCCAAGAATAATATAGTATAGCACCATGTTTAATTTTCATTAATAATTAAGTGAAGTTCTGCCAGCGAGAAACAAAGGTGACTTCATTAACAAAAACTATCCAGGGTTGAAAAACAAATTTAAACAAAATTTCATTTTCACTTTTTTTAGATTAATATTTCTCAAAAAATAAAACAAAATTGTTTTTTGTGTTAAACTCTATTTAATTTAAAACAAAGTAAATCAAATGTAATAATGATATTAAGTTCTGCAAGTATTTTAGTTTTTAATTATTGTTACAGCTGTTTCGGTGTTCAAAGCCATTTTCAAACTAACTTGCGAAGACTTACTTATATGATCTTATTTACTCTCACCCAATTTAAATTTGGACAGTATTTCAAATGATTTATTACCAATAAAACCGATTTACTTTGAAAATAATTGTGATAATTAAAAAATCTCTATTCTGTGAGGTACTTACAGTTGAAAGCTGTTTTCCTCACATAATATAATTATGTAAATGCTATTTAAGTGAATGAATTTAACGTGTTTGGTAACTCAATGAATTATTTTAAGGAATTATATTGTTTAGGTTTCATGAATATGCACAAGAGTGAGGAATAAATATTATATATATAAATTTCCCAATAAAAAAGCAGCAATTTTTTTTTTCTTTATTTAAGGTCAAACCAGTCTATCGTTTTAAGAATACATACATAATAGCTTGTTATTTTAAGCGGCTGATTCAAAACTTGTCCCTAAACTCTTTTACAAAACACAACAGAAACAACGTGGGTGGGCAACGCCAGGTACATCAGTAAGTTATATATATTACATAACAGAATGACACGTTGTGCAATGTTGGTCAGTCACGCCTCTGTTAAAGCAAGCCCCTATCTGTACGTATGGGTGACGTTGATACAATGTGTTTCATAGTGGTACAGTACAGTCCCTGTTATTTTTAAACAAACGAAATAATTGCAGATAGACGAATGCAGGTTTATTAAAACGCTGTCAACTAATATTATGTTCGTGAAAATGGCAACAGACCTTACATCATTTTTATTTGTTGTTTTGTCATTAAATTAATATCCAGGAAAACTGAATAGTCAAAACTCAAAATAGCATAGGTTTCAAATTCCATTGTTTCATGATAACTTTGCAAAAGTTTTTCATGACATTTTTGTTACATGAACTTACAGACAGAAATGTAAAATTATAGTATTAAATGAATGAACTCACTACTATAAAGAATAAAATCTGTATTTGTGTTGTACCGCCCTTGAGGTGATTTTTCACAAAAACGGTGCTATATAAATCGTCCAAGTATTATTATTATTATTACTTAAAAACTACCTAATGCCAATCTAAGTTATAGCATCATAAAATTAGCACAATTATTTCTGTCGGGAAATTCGAGGATAACACAACTATTTTTAATAGATAATTGTCATTTTCATTATGAGCTATGGAGCTCTGAAATATCCATTTAATTAAAGAAAAAAAATTAGGTTTAAGTGAAGGTTTTTATTTTTTTATTCTAGCTTTTCCAGTTAACGCAGTGCCATTTAACAGGGTGGTCACTGTACGCATACTGCAGTACAAACTATAACCCGTGCATTGGAGCCACAACTGTGTTGGTAATTTAATGTTCCCAAGTCAATATTAGTATTGTCATGTTTGCACTGAGCGCCCCAGAGTCCATATTATGGACGGGACATGGGCGACGGGTATAGCGGCATGGCAACAACACCTGCCAAACAATCACGAAGGTTGAGCAACTCGGTAGAGTAATAGATACTGTTAGTATCACCCTGGTGAAAGACCACCATTCAGAATCGAAACGTTGCTAGAAATGGCTTTAGACGTGTTTAGTTACCAGATCGAAATAGGCAGGTACTCTTCCCAACCTTCTTCTTTTTTCCACATCATTTTCCCCGTCAGCCTTACAACACACCCTAATTAATGTTATTATAGTCCCACTTGCTCCAGACAGCTGGGACTCGTGTGCATTTATTACAATAATTTTGATGATCGCAGTTAATGTTATAACAAACCCATTTATGTACAAGAGTGGAGTGCCATCTTTGGGGATGTTGAGTGGAATATCTTTTTGAGAATAGCTGGGTAAACCTGGCTTTAAATAGAGCAATATTGTAGGAAGGAAGGGACACAGAAGTCAGTGAATCGAATGAATAAAAACGACCTATTCTCATGTGGCAAAAAATGTCAACCGTGATCAATGACGCTAGTTCTAGGGAGCATCTTCTGCTGAAATACCAGTAGAATAATTCAACAGTACCGATGTAAGGTTTTGAATCTGCATTTTGCGAGGTTTACAGGAGAGTGAAAACAAATTTAAAATTCTACTTTATGCATATGCATCATGCAGTTTAAATCATTTTCATTCCGTAAAAGCAGAATTTACAGGAAAACTCTTTTTTTTCTATTCGCATCATCTGTAAGTATAGATTAAATTGGATAGTTTAAGACAATAAAATGAAAATCTAAATTTTGCTGATTCGACACCTTATGTTGGGCCCAGCGAAGTGCAGCATTCCCACTGCATGTATTATGTGCAGTACGACCATCTCCTGAGAGGTAATACAATGCAATTGATAACAAAATCAAGTAAATCTGTCAAATGTGAATTTGGCCATGACAAAAATGTGCCAGATAGAAAGATTGTAAAAAGCAATTTTTTTTAAAACAGTACTTTGGTAGCCAATAGAAGCGGAACGAATAATAAAAAAAACATGGACTAAAAAATTAAAGTCAAACTCAAATTACTTTGCAGAAAATTACCATAATAAATAAAGCAAAACAGCGTAGGCGTTTTTTGGTCACTTTACCCAAGCGATTACAGACCTAAATGATGGGTGATTTGTCCACAGTAAAATGAGGGTGTGGCACAGTGTTCGTAGTGATCATATTCACTCGCAACGTGGAAAGACAATGGATCGGGGTTTGGTGTTTCATGCATCATTCGCCACAAAAGCAGGAATTGTCAAGCAGTTTAAATTCATCAATATAAATATTTTTATATCACATTAGCAGTTGTTTTCTACCTGGGAGAGTGAGGGAAATAGAAAAAGAAGACAAAAGTCACCCACTAACGTCAGAATGAATAGATCTGAAACATAGCCAAATTTTGCCAACCATTTTCGGCTAGAGACAAACAATTTGGCACCAGACGGGTTTAAGCATTTCTCATATACACTATGTCATCATTCGTGTATCGACCGGCGGCGAGTGATATTCGCAGACTGATAAATAAAAACATAATAATTATGGATTCCTGTGCAATCAAATGTTGTAAAATAGAAGTGGTAAAAAGAATAATCAGAACTATCACATTACATTCCACAGAAAAGAGTTATTTTACTGTATTTTAAGCTTATTCAATACACAGTTTTTAGTGACAATAATTCACTTCCGTCCACGTTTATTTCCTGATTTTGGTTTCTTCTCCTTGCATGTTAGGGCGTCTCTACGTATTATTTGCTCTGTAGTGTCACCAGACATTGTCAAATCACTACTCTCTTTTGTGAAGATTGTCCTAAAGATAGCCAATTTCCGATATGAAAGCACACAAAAAAAGGGAGAAAAAAAAATCTGTCTTCACTAATAAGAAAAAAAAAACAATCGAAAATGTTTAATTTCTTGACAATAATATTGTCCTAGAGATTGTGAAGGTTGACTACCGCTGGCAGCATTACATCATGTCTGGCTGATGTATACAAGAAAGGATTTTCAATGCAGAATGAATGCCTTTGAAGCAAGGTGTGTCCAAACCACGGGGCGGCTACTATAATATATACTCTTGGAATGCAAAACCACTAATGTTGCTCATTAGAAAATATAATATTTATGAAAAAGACAATAATAATAATAATATAAAAGAAGAGACTTTGAATTGGTCATTCTTGAAATAACCCTATTTTTAATGAATATTACTTGATGCATACATTTTTCACAATTTAATTTCGAGCATACAACGAAAGGTGTTCAAGTTAAAATCCTTGTTTTTTGGCAGATAAGGGATTTTTGCATGGATGCAGGCTCATAGTTTGTTTGGCAACTTGGGATATTTTTAAAATAAAGTATAATTTGTTTCATATACATAAAAAATATTCCGACTTGCCAAACTGTGAGATTGTGTCCATGCAAAGCATTTGCTCACAATTTCACTTATTTTCCTATTAAATTTTCTCCTTGCATTTTTTTCTCAGTCCATCTTCGGAACGTTGCCAAGTAATATATACTCTCGGTGTCACCCCGTTGAAAAGATTAGCATTCAAAATCAAAACGTGCTTTAGCCATGTTTTGTGACGGGTTCTGCTTAGCCAGGTGGTAACGCGTCTCCCTCCCCTTGCAACTTCTTCAGCCACGCAACATTCCTTCAATTGGGGATAGGACACAGAGCAAATAATACATAGAGATGCCCTAACACACAAAGGGGAAGAACCCAAAACAAGGGAAGCGGGGGAGCTATGCGTGCCGCCAATTTAAGTAAAACAGAAAAGTCCAAAAAAAAAACAGGTTCGGCTTGTTTGCAAGAACCGAATATTTTGTTAGAGTATTTAGTTTGACTCTTTTATAATAATTTATCGAGCGAACTAGGCTGGTGCCAAAATGGGCATCACGTGACCTTTGCCTCCAACCGGCGAAATGGTGCATTAAGGCAAGTCTATTCGTTCCGACGTCAGTGGGATGAGACTATTAAGCAGTAATAATAATAAAACCAAAAAAAGGTAGTCTAGAATAATCAATAAAAACATATATAAGAGGTTTTGAAAAGTCCCAGTTATTCCACTTCCCGGTTAAACTGAACTCGCTCAACTGTCTGAAGCAAGTGAGACTATGGCAAACCCAATTGGGATATTTATTTATTTAATTATTTAATTATTTATTTAATTATTTATTTAATTATTTATTTAATTATTTACTTAATTATTTACTTAATTATTTACTTAATTATTTACTTAATTATTTATTTAATTATTTATTTAATTATTTATTTAATAATTTATTTAATAATTTATTTAATAATTTATTTAATTATTTATTTAAGTATTTATTTAATTGTTTATTTAATTATTTATTTACTTATTTATTTATTTACTTATTTATTTACTTATTTATTTACTTATTTATTTACTTACTTATTTATTATATTGTACACACCCTATTTGGACTTTTACATCTTTTGTTTTAAAATTTAAATTACAATAATGACACAGATGCAAAACACATCACAGTAGGTACACAGATAGAATAGATAGCCTTCACGAAATACAACAACTAAATATTAACGTCTTACAAACAAATTCAGCAATAACATGGTGCAAGGTGCAACCATATAATTTTCAACAGAGGCGAATATATACAAAATACACAGCACATTCACTAATACTTATACTCTAGACTCGTATATTATTAATAATTGTTGAGGATGTATGCAATAAAACTGTTTTTGTATTTGCATTCCGTGCAGTTGTGAATATGTTGTGAAGAGGAGTGGTAGTTAGATTTGGTCATCAAACACAGCTGAATGGCGATCTTTCAACAGGGCGATTCCGTTCACCTGAGAAGAAGTAACTATAGAAATTTCCATGCAAAATAAACGCCTTAGAAGTACAGAATGTCCGCACCACAACATGGAATCTATTAACTAGACACTATACAACTACATAGTGCTATGTACATGGTTTCTTGTTTATAATAAGCAATGACGAAGGGGGAGATACAAAAGGTGATGCATTGCTTTGTATTGGTCATTCATCATCACTAAAAGCAGAAGTACATATTATATGAGACTTGAGGTTAGCTGGCAAATAGTAATGTTCAATTTTATTATCTCTGATACAAAACGAACAACAGATAAGCTATTCCGTTAGACTCTAAACCTACTGAAGGTAACTTGGGGTCACTGCACCTTCACTGCATATTGTATACACCGCACAAGAATTCAAATGGCCGGAGCCAGTGAGACTGTGCCACCTTTATTTAATGTGAATACCGCACAAGAGTTCCAAGAGCTTCCAACTATCCAGAGCCAGTGCGACAATGGTATCCCCCATTGGGATATGGTGTGAGACTGTCTGGAGTGGGGAGGGGAGAGGAAGAGGAAGGTTGAAAAGTACTTGGCTATTCAGATCTAGCCACCAAACATGGATATTGCCTGTAGAGTTATACAATAGAGTAGCAATTGTGAATATAATATCTTGTCGAAACGAGCTATTACCGAACGAATGCAGTACAGTTTAGCCAGAGTAAAGTTAGCCTCTCAGAAGGTGGGCATACTGTACAGATCCCGCAGATACTTAAATAGTACACAACTGCTGACCCTGTACAAATCCCAAGTGCGCCCCACGGTAGAATTTGGCAACCACCTCTGGTCGTGAGCCCCAAAATATCTGAAAAAACCCTCGACTCTGTGCGGAAACGGCGGGTCCGTTTGATAGATTCGCCTATCTTAACAAACAGACTGCAACTTTGGAGCAGTGACGTCAGGTGGGAATGCTGTCCTCGTTCTACCGGTATTTTAATCTGAGGAACTAGCGTCATTGATCCCTTCGACATCGGTGCATAGTCGGGAAACACGCCAAATGCCCACCCAACATTTGCACACAGTTAACATTTGTCACATGAGAACGGGTCGCTTCTACGACTTGTTCTTGTGTTCAACAGCCCGGCTGTGGAATGATCTGCCGGCCTCTGTGTTTCCTCCATCCTACAACACGGGTCTCTTCAAGACCCAGATTCACTCCTTCCTGTCCTCCAAAAGACCCTCCACACAGCATCCCCAAAAATGATATAGGCCTAAGGGAAATAATTTCCCTCAGGGCCTCCCGTGTGGAGTTACTGTAAAAAATAATAAATATACTTTTACAAGAATTTGTACCACTAGTGGAGAGGGCCATCAACCATCACCAAATAATAAATATACTTTTACAAGAATTTGTACCACTAGTGGAGAGGGCCATCAACCATCACCATCCAATCATTACAATCGTATACATCTTTAGTTCAATGTCAAGTCGAATATAACTCCTCGATCTGGTACCCCCATTTTAAAATACATTCAGATTCAATTGGAAAAAATTCAACAAATTCCTCAAACATATTAATTATAAACTCGGTATTCCCATCGAAAGCATTAACTATAATTACATGATAAAAGAACAAGATTTACCATATCCAGAATGAAGAATTATTTCCGACTTGATATTTATGTTCAAAATTGTAAATGGTAGTGTATAAACAGCCCTGATTTAATTAACCTCATTCAATTTCATACACCTAAGAGAGCAACTCATTCCAAAATCCTGTTTAAATGTAACAACACCAGGACTGAGCATTTCAAACACTCGCTTGTACCTAGATTACATGAAGTTAGTAATAGATACACAGATGTAGCGGATCTATTTAACTGCATGGAAGGCAAGTACAAGAAGGCTATGCTATCATATCATTTCAATCAATATTAATTTAATCAAAGTTTACTATATGTTTTATACGTAGGCATATCTTTTACTTTTGTATCCTTCATGAACTTTTATTCTTTATATACTCTCTGATGTCATTGTACGACCTAATGCCACATTTAATGGTTACTTTTTGAAATTATTTATGCTATATTCTTATGCTTGTAGTTAACGGTGACATGCAATTATTGTTTATGGTATATATATATATATATATATATATACCGTTGATATTAAATAAATAAATAAATTATAAAAACATACCAGTCAGGATATTACTCAGTAGTCAATACAGTATTAGTCTAGATATTAAAAAGTTCAAGTGCCAAATAGATTTATAAATAATTTTATTATTGTTTCATTTAAAGCTGTACATTCAACATAATTTATTTTGTAGTACACTTTGAAATTTGATTGCAAGGGTGGTAATTATAGAGAATTATTTTACCCTGGACAAGCAGTATTAGTTATTCATGTTGTGGGCGTTTTTGATGTTGATTTCATTGAAATTAACAATTATGGCCTCAAAGCCTTAAATTCTATGCCGGTAAATCGACATTTCTACAGTCCAATTTGAATGCTTTTAGAATAATAATTAAATAGGATACTAATAGTACTCAGAAACTTACTATGGTAATATACTATTTAAATTGAATACAGGGAATTAACTTAAATTAAACCTGACTCAAAAGAAATCAAAGAAGAGGACTTATTCAACATTTTGAAAAGAACGGAATCCAACTAACCATCACGCCGCTTCATCGCAGGGGTGGGCAGAGAAGACCGCCAAACGACTCGATCTTGGTATACACTTCTTGCTTCATTCACATTCATACATCGCCTCATATATTTTCTTCTGTTATTCCAACTTCTGGCATGGCCGATTCAAGTATTTGATTCACTTGATCGTGGCATGACTTCCGCGGGCGTCCCCAGCTTCTTCTTCCATTCAAATTCGCGTCATATATTCGCCTTACACTCCTTTCCTCGTTCATTTGCTCTACATGCCCAAACCATGTAAGCGTCCCTTTTTTAATCTTACTCATTACGCTTACATATCAGCCTTGCATTCTTTACGGTCGGTCATGTGAATAGTTAAAATAACCGATAAGACAAGGAGATGAAGTTGATCAAATATTGAATTTATTTCTTGAACAGATAATCGATTTCATTGACCTGTCTGAGGCCTAGGAGTTGAAAGATCTTATGTAAATTGGAGAAGTAAGTTTTCTTTTAAATTGGTATAGATGGCACTTCTACAGATTGATTATTTAAATTGTGTCGATATATATTTATTATAGCAATAATATTATCGAGTATGCTGCACCTAGTTTGCCAGGTGAATGATAACCTGTTCTAACGAAGGTGTAGGTCGCAATGAAGTTTAGTTTCAGGGCAATCTTAAATTCAGTGAGACTTCATTGAGTACAGAAGTTGATGTAAGAGAGAGTTGATGATATCTCAGAGAGACATGGAAAGATCAAGCAAATCCAACAGTTGAGATTGAACTGTTGATATAATTATTGTTTTATTTACAAATTTGCTGTAAAAATGAAACAATATAGGTTTATAATTTTTTTTTAATTTATAGGATAGACCATTCAAAGAAAATTCGTTTTTTTAATGCGAGTACCGCACTACCGCAACCGCACTAACCGCAACTACCCGGAGCCAAGGGGACTATGGCATTCCCTGAATGGTATTTAAGTTAGAGGGTCGACCATTGATAATAAAAATGGTACGTAAGTTAAAAGGTCAACCACTGATTTAAAAAAAAAGGGAATTTAAGTTAGAAGATCGACCATTGATAACAAAAATGGTATTTAAGTTAGAAGGTCACCCATTAATAAAATATATGGTATTTAAGTTAGAAGATCGACCATTGATAACAAAAATGGTATTTAAGTTAGAAGGTCACCCATTAATAAAATATATGGTATTTAAGTTAGAAGATCGACCATTGATAACAAAAATGGTATTTAAGTTAGAAGGTCACCCATTGATAAAATATATGGTATTTAAGTTAGAAGATCGACCATTGATAACAAAAATGGTATTTAAGTTAGGTCAACCATTGATAAAAAAAAAATGTTATCTAAGTTAGAAGATCGATCACTGAAAAATAAACTGGAGTTCGTTATTGTTATCTTTCACCTTGGTTTTAGATGCCTAGCGCTTTCCAAGAATGACAAGATCCAACGCCTGACTGTCCAAAGTATCCTCTGAAAATTTGCAAATCCCTGGGTTTGGCTGTACGACACAAAATCAAAAGCAAAATTATCAAAGAAAGAAAAAAAACTAAAAAGCTTTTTTTATTTATTTTCTCAACGAAGATGTTAATACCATCTCCAAGGCTCCAAAGATTCGTCGGATACTAAAAATACCCAATCCTCACATCTTGTTATTTGCTAAACCGTATAGGTACTAACTGTCTGATGTAAATATTTACACTGAGATATATACCGAGTAAGATAATTATTTTCATTTAATTTCTTAGAAATCTTGAACTAGTATAAAGTAAGTTTTTACAGGAGGCCCTGAGGAAAACAGTTTCTCCCAGGGCCTATGTCAGTGATGCTCCTACTGCGGTGAAAGGCGATGGGTCGCGGGTTCGGCTGGGGAGATCAAGGGGTCTTCCTCAACCAGCCTCTCCTGATCCAGCCCACCACGGTTTGCAGACGCATTCACCACCAAGGCCAGGACAAACCTCACCCCATGAACAGAGGCACCCCTGCTATCCCTGTTGGCAATTTAGCAACCAGATCTGAATAGCCAGGTAATTTTCAACCCTCCTCTTTCCAACCTCCTTCTCCTCCCCACTCCCTTCAGCCTCACAACATTGGTGATACCATAGTCTCCACTGTCTTCAAATAGTTAACACTTTTAATTTTTTATGTTATTATAATCACCACACATCGTAATCAGTGGTTGAGTGGTTACGATCCTTGGCTACGAATCCAGAGGTCGCGGGTTTAAATCCCGGCGTGCATTAGAAAATTTTATTTGATTAAATTGTGTTATTTCACAATTTATTAACTAACTAACCATCACGCCGTTTTCCCGCAGGGGTAGGCAGAGAGGACGGACCGCCAAACAACTCGATCTTGGCATACACTTCTTGCTTCATTCACATTCATACAACGCCTCATACATTCTCTTCTGTTATTCCGACTTCTGACATGGCCCGACTCGAGTATTTGATTCACTTGATCGTGCCATGTCTTCCTCGGGCGTCCCCGGGCTCTTCTTCCATTCACATTAGCGTCATATATTCTCCTTACACTCCTTTCTTCGTTCATTCGCTCTACATGCCCAAACCATCTAAGCGTCCCTTTCTTAATCTTGCTCACTACGCTTACATCAGCCTTGCATTCTTTACGAATCTCAACATTTTTCACTCGATCATACATGGTTTTACCACACATTCGTCTCAGAGATCTCATTTCTACAGCATTCAGTCTACTTTCATCCTTCCTCTGCCAGTTCCATGCCTCACTGCCATACATCAAGGTTGGTATCAGCACTCCATTGTGGACTGCTAGCTTCGCTTCCTTGGACAACTTTTTGTTTGCGCCAACCGCGTTCAGTCCTCCGTTAATGGAGTTTCCTGCATTCACCCTTCTTTCAATATCCCTATCAGTCTTTCCATCTCTCGTAAACATACTTCCCAAATACACAAACTCATCAACCTGCTCCAAGTATTCATCATTCACAACTATATTGCATACTGTTTTCGTACTCTCTCTTTCAAAAACCATGACTTTGGACTTATTTACATTCATCATTAGCTCATTCATCATACATACTTCGTTCATCCTAGATACGAGGGACTGTAGATCTTCCATACTGTTAGCAATCAGCACCGCATCATCAGCATACAACAGACAACATACTTGCAGACTACTCATTTTCGCGCCCAGGCCCACCTCTTTCAATTCTTGCATACAATTATCCATGTATAGATTGAATAACCATGGTGACATTACGCAGCCTTGCTTAACACCTTTTGTGATGTCAAACCACCCCGTAAAATCACCGTTTGCCCTAACACATGCAACGCTTCCCTCGTACAGCGATGCGATTGCCTGTATAAGATTTGTATTCACACCATACTTAGACAACACCTTCCATAACTTTTTTCTGTCAACTCTGTCATATGCTTTTTGTAGATCTACAAAAGCACAGAAAAGTTTCTGTTTTTTTGCCAGAAACTTCTCTGTGAGCATACGCAACGAGAAAATCTGATCCATGCACCCCCTTCCACTCATAAATGCGCCTTGCACATCCCATATTTTATCCTTTGTTTTCATTTGTACCCTTTCAATCAATATCCTACCATACAGCTTACCAACTGAACTTAGCAGGCTAATAGCCCTGTGATTTCCACATTCCATGCGTGACCTTTACCTTTGTATAGAGGCATGATCACAGCCCTTCTCCAATCTAATGGGGTGTAACCCTCCTCCAGACACTGGTTAAAAAGTTTGCATAACCATGTAAGAATTATACGGCTATTTCTTTTAAAGTATTCAGCAGCAATATTGTCGAAACCAACAGCCTTACCATTCTTCATACATCTAATTGATCTTTTAATTTCATCCATGCTAATTTTGGGAACATTCACCCCATCGTCATTCATACCTGACTCGCCACTGGAATCTCTATCACTCGGATTGCTTTCGAAGACCTCTTCAAAGTATTTCATCCATCTCTCTTTTATTTCTTTCTCATTCGTCAACATTTTTCCATCTTTCGATTTTATCACTTTCACACATCCACTTTCTGGACCATTCCGTGACCTTTTGACCTCCTTCCAAAATAGTTTAATATTTTCTTGGAAGTGGTTTGTCATTTTGATCCCCAATTAAAAATAATATGTAGTATATTTGCAGGTGGTAGATACTGTCACTATCGCCCTGGTGAAAGACCACCATTCAGAATCGAAACATTACTTGAAATGGCTTTAGCCGTGTTTGGTGACCAGATCAGAATAGCCAGGTACTTCCAACCTTCCTTCTTCCTCATAACAAGGAGGCCCTGAGGAATATAATTTCCCTAAAGACCTATGTCATCTTTGGGGATGCTGTGTGGAGGGTCTTTTTGAGGATAAGGAGTGTACATGGATCTTGAAGAGACCCATGTTGTAGGAGGGAGGAAACTCAGAGATTGGCAAATTGTTCCACAACCGGGCTGTTGAACTCAAGAAGGGGTCATAGAAACGACCCATTATCGTGTGACAAATGTCAAACGTGTACAAACATTGGGCGCGCATTTGGTGTGTTTCACTACTATGCTCCGGTGCCGAAGGGATCAATGACGCTAGTTCCTCAGAGCATCATCCATTGAAATACAGGTAAAACAATTCCCACCTGACACCTGTGCTCTAGAGATTGCAATCTGTTGGTTAAGATTGGCGAATCTATCAAACAAACTGCTAGTTTCTACAGTCAAGGGTTTTTTTCAGATATTTTAGAGGTGGCTACCAAATTCAAAAGTGGGGCGCACTTGCGATTTGTGCAGGGTCAGCAGTAGTGTAAAAGTATCTGCGGGCCCTGTACACTATACAGTATGCCCAGCTTCTAAGAGGCTAACTTGACTCTGGCTCCGATGGAGCCCCCGTGCCTGAGCTGGTAACTCAAATTTACACCAAATATATCAATGGAAGGCATGTTGGGAAGATTGCTTACCCTACTGCGGTACTCACATTAAAAAAATGTTTAAAAGGAATCAAATGCATGACCCGAGAACCCAAACTCATCCGCATTTACCACTATCCCATTGGAGATGATACGGGCATACATTTTTATAGCAGGTGATTCAACCTCAAAGCACACAATCAGCGCCCTGCATGAATTAAGTAGTTATTGTAATGCTGCCAAAAATACAACATGTATGGAATGACCCAATCTTTTGGGGCCTGGATTTTCAAACATTTCTTAAAAATGCAAATACCGCAGCGAGTCTTAACTGATCCATACTAACCAGAGCCAGTGGGACAGTGACACCCCCAATTGGAGCATATTGTGATAATGCAATGACTGGGAAGGGGAAGGAGACGGAGGAGAGGAAGGGTGGGAATTACCTGGCCATTCAGATCTGGAAAAAAAATAGAGCTATTTCAAGAAATGTTTCAATTCGGAATGGTGATCTCATAGTGAGTATATTCCGCAGCTGTATGAAAAATCACCTCAAGGGCGTTTGTACAAGTATTACTTCATGTCTCTATCTAATTATGTAGAAACAGATACAGAAGCATACTTACCTGGCAGGTCACTTCAGATAAACACAATTTTAATAAAAACTTTAAGTTTGGAGAAGATACGATTTTTACAGTTACTATTTTATCCATCTTTACCAGAAGAATTTTACATTTATTAGAAGATGTTTGTGTCGACTTCGGTAATTACCGGCTTGTCAAATTTGGTCGGCAATTATGTTTAGTGTTGTTGGCAGGTATTGTGTTCCCGTCCTCCCTGCTCCCAGTTCCTTCCCGCGTTTACGCAAGTCATGAATTGTTCGAATTTCGCCGGCAATGAATGTTTCAACTATTTCTCTTCCCACAAAAACGTATTTAATTACTAGTGAAAGTGCCGCATAATCTTAACAGAATCAACACAAACGAAGGGAAAGACATCAAATTCCTTTTATCCGCAACCGTAAGTACCCTTTTCACATCACAATATACCAGTGGCGTGCATTGCTCTACTAGCAAAGGTAGGCTGTGTGTAGATTTTCAAGTTAGGGTATGAATTGTGCATACAATATTTGAAAATTGCCATTCTATTATCATATTATACTGTTTGCTATGGAAAATTGAATAAGTGAGCTTACGAGTTCTTTTTTTACATTTTTAATTTTTTTTTAATTTCTCTTCATGGTTTGTTGTTTTTCCTAGGGTAGGCACAGATTTACAGCCATTATGAACTGCATGCCACTGATATATACTGCTTAAGTGCATTAATCTAGGACCAAAGGGTAGGCTGTGTACAGTTTTTCAAATTTAGGTGTGAAGTGTTCATTGAATATTTGAAAATGGCTATTTTATTATCATATTCCACTAATCATTGTGGTCAAATGAATGAATGAGCGTACAAATTCATGGTACGAAAATTTTGGTATTTTAAAATAAAATTTGCAATATACATGTTTTTGCCATTTTAACTTGTCCTTGAGAGTCCTAAGGAAGATACTGTGTTTTTACTTACCACGGCAGAATAGTTCCCATTTTAAAATTCACTAAAGCGACCCGAAATGGAGAAACTGAAGTTGGTCTAGGACGCATCACATCAACAGAAGATATATATAATATAATATAAATATAATATAAATATAATATAAATATAATATAAATATAATATAAATATAATATAAATATAATATAAATATAATAAAATATAATATAAATATAATATAAATATAATATAAATATAATATAAATATAATATAAATATAATATAAATATAATATAAATATAATATAAATATAATATAAATATAATATAAATATAATATAAATATAATATAAATATAATATAATTATAATATAATATTTTGGCAAAAGAAGGATTGGTATTTATTTGAAACACCTTTATTTCTATTGTTCAATTTTAAGACTGGAGTATTTTTATAAAATGAAGTTAAAGAGCTTAAGAATTCTACAAACAATACAGATTAAATACAAAATTATCAATAGTGATTTACATTTTTTACACATTTAGATATTTACAATGTTGCAGACTATTAAAAACTACAAGTACTAACTAACAATCATGCCATTTCTACACTGGGGTGGGCAGAGAGGATAAACTGCCACATAAATCCGTCTTGGCATGCACTTATTGCTTCGTTCACATTTAAACTACTCTTATATGAATACAAACTCTTGATATGATCGGGAGTCAAATATTTGATTGACTTGATCTGCCATGTCTATAAATAATATTGAAAGGAAGTATAAAACACATTAATCGGTTTGTTTTGCATTTGAACAATGCCATACTTATTAATGTTGTTTACAGATTTGAATAAACAGTAAGCCATAGAGGCGCCACTGATAAAATATAATATTAATAAGCTGTGACCGCATATCTTAGGGCGCCATAAATGGAATACATGGAAAAATTATATTGCAAATTAGTACTCATTCATAAAGTCTACAATAAGAACAGGTTATAAATAATACAGTATCAGCTATAATAATGAACTTGGATTAATTAAAAATTGGATCCATCTTAAGGGTTCGATTTCTCAAGAAGATGGACAGAAGTGCTGCTTTTATTAAGATGGAAAGAGTCTTGTTA
Source organism: Halesus radiatus (assembly GCA_022606495.2). Lineage (NCBI taxonomy): Eukaryota > Metazoa > Arthropoda > Insecta > Trichoptera > Limnephilidae > Halesus > Halesus radiatus. The sequence continues at coordinate 405,567 of JAHDVE020012332.1, read as the reverse complement.
TGTTTTCTCTATTCTCCTGTATGGCATGGATACCAGAGGCCCGATTCCAGTTCATTTTAAGGATAGAAACATTTTGCTTAACTGCGGTTCCGATTCCATGTCAATGAAAATAAATTTTTAAAGGAGTTTGTGGCTAAATTATCATAGTATTATGAGAAATTATAATTGCATCACATATACTTAACATGTGCAGTTTATTAAAAAATTTAAGAATTTAAATGGCTTTTTATCTGACATTTCAGGCTTTTGGCACAGGTACTTCGCAAACATCGCAATTTTGTCAATTCGGTTAATTTAATAGCATTATTATGCGACAAATGGACCATTAATAACGTTTAAAGTCAATACTTACGATAATATGGAGCTTTTCTTTTGTTAAAACAATGCAAATATCGATATTTTTAAAGAATGTCATTCGCTGAATGACAACTGTCATCCGCGACAGCCGGAACACCAGTTAAGCAAAAAGTCTTTATGCCTAAGGATAAGGACAACGCCTTATCCTTAAAAAGAACCGGAATCGAGCCCTGGTGTCATGAAATTTACTAAAATCTATTTATGAAATATATAGGTCGAAGCTACTATTTTCAGGTCACAACACATTTTTCTGAAATATCAATTCAACTGTCAAAAAGAATGTTTCACGTGGTGAAACAGGCTAGTAACTGCTAGTATTAAATAAAAATAATGAATATGCAGACTTGAATTGGAATACAGGAATCTTGGCAAGCGTTTCACACAAACATCAAAATGACATCACTTGCGTGTTTATGATAAATTTAACTTTTACAGTGAAGTTAAATCATCACAAAGTAAAACAACTCAAATTACACAATTTGACAAATTAATATTATGTATGTCGATGTGCTCCAGATCCCTAGAGAACCACTTTCCTTCAAAGCGTTTTTATTGTGTAACTAATTTTTACCAGTGAAAAATCACTCGACTGCCTAGACGAAATGTGAGAAATTTTGTTTCTACAGAACCAAAGGACATTGTACATTTCAAATATGGAATAATAATAACCGTCGGGTAAAGTATCATTATAGAGAGGCAGGTACTTTAAAACTTGTGGAGATCAGGAAAGATTATTTTTATAATTTTATTAAGGGAATTATTCATTTATTTATTCGAAAACACCCCGGAGATGATTTTTCACAAAAACGGCTCTATATAAATCTACGGCCGCCATGGTCGAGAGGTAAGGCTCTCGACTACGGATCCGAAGGTCGCGGGTTCATATCCGTGCGCAAGTAAATTTTATTTAATTAATTTGTGTTGTTTCACAATTATTTAATTTAAAAATAATATATAATTAATTTGTGTTGTTTCAGAATCATTTAATTTTAAAATAATATATAATATATTTGCGCACGTTCCAGAGTGGAAGATACTCTCAGTATCGCTCTGGTGAAAGACCACCATTCAGAATTGAAACTTTGCTTGAAATGGCTTTTAGCCGTGTTTGGTGACCAGATCTAAATAGCCAGGTATTTCCCCACCTTCCTTCTCCTTCCCCTCTCCAATACCTTCAGCCTCACAACATTCCCCAATTGGGGATGCCATAGTCTCACTGGCTCCGGACGGTTGGGAGCAGTTGGGACTCTTGTGGGGTATTCATATAAAAAAAAAATTAAAAAATGGTGATCCACTTCCTAAAATTCAAACGAAATCACGCACTCCTTTTTCAGATGACGAAAAGGTTGAAATTCTCGCTTAACACCAGCCGCATGTTTCGATTTATGCGAAAAAACATAACCAAAATGAGTGTTTTATTTTATTTTGTAAAGCTCAGGCATAATTATCAAAATGTTTTACGGTCATATTCTAAAAAAAACTTAATTTACCACAATGAACAATACGACAATATCGGAAAAGGGGTTCGTAAGTGGGCGATTTTGCACTTTAAACATTTGTTTAAGGTCTGATACTTTATTTTTTTGGCTTATAAAAAGACTCACCAAAAAATGCCCGGCCAAGATGTGTTCTACTTACAGTATTTAATAAAATCATCTATGATATTTCTAGGCCATCCAATTTAAAAACCATAAACACATACATGGTTTCGAAATTACTTCCCATTGCATCGCCTTAAAGAGAAAAATATTTATTTAATATTTTTTTTAATTTACATAGGCTTAGCATTTATCAAAATCAAATCAGAAATATGACCTTTACTGACCGTCCTGTGTACGTTTTAGAAAATACAAATTTCAGACAGTTATACGACTATCTTTTGGAAGTCTCAAAGTTGTTATAAACCTGCCCCCATGATTTTTTATACTTTTCCTACAACCTTTCACTTCTCACATGTCTGATACATATTATCATCTTTAGTGTTGTTAATATCACTAACATAAAAATGGTTTCTTGTACCATTTGCTATTCCTAATACTTATGTATGTATTCTTTTCACAATTTCTCATTTATTGTAATATATTTTAATTTCTGTAACATATTAATGTACAACTATTTAATGGAGACAATGAAAACTAAATAAAAACATAAATAAATATAATGAATGAGTAATAAAAATAAATAAAAAGAGGTGTGCCAAAAACATGGATAACATAAACAAATTGATATCAACTTCGTTTGAAATGTAAATAATTTAAAAGCAATAATTACAATAAGCTATCACTTATCATTATTTAATTAATATCAATTGATAACCAGTGCGTATCAGCTTAAATACGGCAATCAATGTTACTGACTGTTGTAGGTGACCCCAATGGCACAGTGGTTGGGCACAGCGTTCCCAACCTTGTAATGTAATGCTTCCTTCAACAAATCTTTACAGAAAATAATTTCAATATCAAAAGCAAGAATAGAAAGTGCAGCATCATTTAAAAATCGTTCTAATAAACAAACAGGATGTCGCCACTAAAGCTAAACACCTCACACATTGTTTTCTTTGAATAAGTAATTTACCGAGAAGTACAATTTCCAGGTGATAAGCCGTTGTTCCAATAAAACAACGTTGCTATCTGAGAATTCAATCAACAAAATTACACAAAGGTGTGAAAGCTCATGTCTGAGGTCTAAGAGTATATTATATAATAATCATTTATATAAATCAGAAAGTATGTATGAGACAATGTATGCATGTGAATGAAGCAAGGAGTGTATGACAATACAGAGTTGTGTAGCGGTTCGTCCTCTCTGCCTATCCCCGCGAAGAAACGGCGCGATGGGTAGTTCGTTAATCAAGAATAATAGTGGCCTTATAACAGATCCCTGTGGTACACCACAGGTTATATTATTTCCCAAACTGTTTGAATCCTTTCAATTAACACCAGTGCAATATCTGTCAGTAATGTAACTAAAAAGAAGCCTTAGGTCTCGGCCCGTTTTGATTTTTGATCAAATTGTGTTAAGAATAACAATATGACCATTATTCTTGACAACTGATCACAATTTGATGAAAAACTATGAAGGGCCGAGAATCGGCGATTAACGGGAACTATTCGAATGTCAAATTTTCACACTGATGTCGATGTGATGATCATCAGATTTGAATTTAATTTTGTAAGAAACAAACAGCTTTTAATACAAAGATATATATATACATAGGAAGTTAAACAAAAAGTAAGCCAGCAAATTTTTTTGTGCTAACATTGCTTAAAACAAGATAAAAACAAAACTAGAAGGAAGGGGGAAGAGGAAGATAGGATAGGGACAGGAGAGGCTCTCGATACATTTTACACTTGTGCATCAATTTGTGGTCATAAGCATTATTTCGGTTCTATATTTTGAAAGAGTACTGCGAAAAATTTCAATGTTGTTAAATTGTGTGTTATATTGCGCACAAATAGGGAAAGGCAAAAGAAAAAATCTGTCCGGTTGGTCTTGACGGGTTATGAATTTTTTTATTAAAATAGGGGTATGTTGTGAAAGGAAGTGGAGACAGATCCATTAGGTCCAGGGATTTATTACACTGATATTCCAAGTGCAAAGTTAAATGTGTCGACCTGTAAACATGATGTATTCTAAAATGGTTGAACGCATACATAAGTACGTCTTGTAACAATGTTACTTCCTTGTACGTATAAATGGATACACCATCTGTTTGCATTTTTTAATGAAGTCATAACATTTAGTGCCCTATATGGCCGGAACGTGTCATACCCAGTGATTGTAATGCTAAACACACTCTAGAAAATCTACACAAGTGTTGTGACCATCCCGTGTGCCGGAATTAAGAGGAACGTCTGCGCGGCCTGTTTCATACAAAACTTAATTTTGGATTTGAGGCCAAAATACTCACCTAAACCTAATGATCTTCTTTTTCATAAAAAACGTATAGTAAATATATAGTATGGACTATAAATTTTTTTATTTATTTTTGTTTTACATTATGAAATATATATAGGCTGTTAAAGGAATTGATTTATCGCGATTTTAGAGGCACCTTTAGCAATTATTTGAGGGCTAACAAGGTGATTTAAAAAAAGCTTTACCCCGTCTACTTGGAAAATATAATGAAATATAAAATACATATTTTTTTAAATATTAAAATAAGCATTATGGTGGACATTAAATCAAAAACGACCAATTTACTTTGGAGCACAAATTTGCCGTACATAATTTAAAATATGGACCCGAAAAAACGTTTATTTTTAAAATGTTGTTTTTATATTTTTTATTTACGTAATCATATTTACATAGCAAATATGATACATTTTTTAAAAAATACTTAAACCCGCAAAAAAAAATTCTATGTTGCATCTAAAATTACGTTTTTTTGCATGGCCTATATATACTTCATAATTTAAAACAAAAATAAATAAAAATACTTCTCATCCAAACTAGATATTTACTAAACCTTTAATTATAAAAATACATCATTCAGTTTGATGGGTATTTTGGCCTCAAATCCAAAATTAAGTTATGTATGAAACAGGCAGCGCAGCCGTTACTCTTAAGCTAAATTTAACGGACATATTTCAAAAACAAAGTCAGTAGCTTGGTGTTGCCATAGTAACGATATTTTGCAGTTCAAAAATAATAAATATATGTAATTATGCCAAGCTATAACAACGAAACGATATACATAATTATATTTCTAAGATAAGATGATTTTACTTATTTTTTAAATGCGAATACAGTCCCAACTGCCTGGAGCCAGTGAGACTGTGGCTTTTCCTCAAATGGGTATAATGAGGAACAGGAGGGTTAGGAAGTACCTGGCTCAGATCTGGTCACCAAACACGGCAAAAGCCATTTCAAGCAATGTCTCAATTCTGCATCGTGGTATTTCAAAGACGATATATAATATATGCTTTTTTAATTTTATTAACAGACTGTTGTCCAATTACACAAAATACACAATACGAAAAGAGATAAAAAAGAGCTACACAAAAAGAACAGTACATTCACAACACATAATACATTAATCAAGTAATGACAAAAATATGCAATTAAAAGAATATTCAAGTCAAAGCCTGAACAAGGTCCGTGATTTTAGACATACTACTCGTAAATGATAATGTTCGAAGTTTATTTTCGTAAAGCCTGACTAAAATTATTTAGACCGGTACCAAAAAAGCCCTGTCTTGAGTTAACAAGGCTTGACATTCTGTACAGTGCAGAATAGTACCCATAATTAGTAGTGTTGAGTCTACGGCAAGGAACGGCAATGGTGCACGTATGCGAAACTCGACAGACACGACCGGAGCACTCGCTCACAGTTCATGTCGGCTTCATAAAAACGGGTTGATTCTCTTATTCATATTTGTCCAAGACGGCTCACATGTAGAACGAGCTACCGGTATCTGTTTTTCGTCCTTCATATAATCCGGGCCTCTCCAAGAACCGCATTAATAAATCCCTTCCTACAGCCTCTACCTTGACCAGCCTCAGAACGCTGCCCAGCCGAGTGATGATATAGTTCCCCTGTCTTTACACTGTACAAACAGGGGCGCTCTTGTGAGGCGATACATAAAAATAAAATAAAAATAATGTTAAAAATGTTGATATGAATGTGGATAAACAAGAAGTGTGTATGGGGCGTCAAAATTGTGTGGCGTCCTATCGTATCTGTCCACCCTGTGGTGAATTGAATTTAATGTTTGAGCGTTTTCGGTCTGGGGATGTGGCGAATGTAAAGTTTTGGGAGCCCCATGCACACCTGTCGATAAATACACCTTTACACTCATGTCCGCAGCTTTTAGCGCTAGAATAAATCTTGAGTTAGCAGGTGTCGGGTTACACTATTGACCTGATTTAATAACTGTCAAGTAATTTACCGCAGGTGTGGGCAAAGAGGATTGAACGCAGGGTTGGCCAAAAACCGTGTTTTTTTTTCAAAAACGATCATCCCAGTGGGTTTTTCGAACTTTTTCGTTTAGAAGAAACTGTAACGGCCGTTCTTCCCAACCCTACTGAGCAACATTGTTCAAATGCACTAATAAGCACTTCTCAACAAACTCTCGATCAAATTGATGATGAATTTAGGATATCGATTTTTGTAGATTAAGTTCCGCTCAACAGAGGCCTAATTATAAAAAGTGTCAACAGGGTGAACAAATGTCAGTGAAATGTCAAACGACATTATTGGTTCGCGATCTATTTATCGTGAGTCAAATATTGAATGAGAAAGATTTATTTCCGTTTTCGAAAGTCAAAACATGTTTTTTGTATGTTTTAAATAAAACTGAAGAGAACCTATCTAATTTTGTGTGAGCCTGTAATAAAACTGCCTATGTAAAAAATGGGCAAAATTGAGTTATCTATGCAGTCATGGTAATTTGAGGCTAAGGAATCGACTGAAATTATAATTTTTACAATAAAATTATAAAACCATCCTCAATTTTTCATCTTAAAAAACACCATTGTTTGCAAAACGTTCTGTTTCCAGCAAAAAAAAACGTACCTATTTCCGCGAAAGTGACTATTTTTCATGTCATGGCAATACGTACTATTTTCTAATAGAAATTTGAGAGAAATAATCTATTTTGTCAGATTGACAGATGTATTTAACAGTCGACAAATTTGAAAACAATAAAGGAAAGGATTTTTTGTTGTTTTAACTAACTAACCATCACGCCGTTTCCCCGCAGGGGTAGGCAGAGAGGATGGACCGCCAAACAACTCGATCTTGGCATACACTTCTTGCTTCATTCACATTCATACAACGCCTCATACATTCTCTTCTGTTATTCCGACTTCTGACATGGCCCGACTCGAGCATTTGATTCACTTGATCGTGCCATGTCTTCCTCGGGCGTCCCCGGCCTCTTCCATTCACATTCGCGTCATATATTCTCCTTACACTCCTTTCTGTTGTTTTCCTCTAGAAAAGCTGGAAACTGAATCAGGAAGAGGACCTAATAAAGTTTTCTCCGTAATTGCAATTTTTTGTATGTTTTGTAGGACAAATACAAGGACATAGCCGTGTTTGCAAAATAAAATAATTAAAATCATGAATTTAATTACCGTTTTATGACTACCGAAAACTTCGATTTTTGGAAATGGACAGTTTTGCATTACAACCCCACAATGCCACAATTACTACTACAGTATTTATATAAAAAATAAATAAAGCATAGTTTTAAAATACAAAATGAAAAATCTTGTTTTCATATTTATATATTTATTGAAAAAACACAGTTTCGATAAAAAAAAAAATAAAAAAAAAAACAAAGGGTTTTTTCAAATAGATTTTAGTGATGGAGAAAATTATGTCAACCCTGGTTGAACGCCAAATAAAAATTCGAAATCGACTAAAAATCTAAGATATAAATTGCAATAAAAAAAATTAAAAAAAAAAACAAAATGTGTCTGTTACCTTAACATAAATGTATTTTTCTATCACATGAGTATACAATAATTTTTTTAAACAAATAAAAAAGGGGAAAGTTAAGCTTAATTGGGCACACAGACACGCCCACAGCCCATTTCGTTCAGTTTATTTCTTCTCTGTTCTCGATGTATTATTTTTGTTCTGTGACTGGAATAGAACTAGTAACCTTCAGACTCGGAGTCAAGTGTGCTCTAACTGTGATATAATTTGCTAAGAGTGGAGATATTATCAGTATCGCCCTGGTAAGATAACACAATTCGGAATCGAAATACACTTCCGACAGTCAAATGTCACTGAGAAACGGCATTTTGTCTTGCTAACGCAAAGTGGAGGCTTTTTTCTCTAAAGTGCATTTTTGTAATAAACTCCCATAAAAAGGGTAAAAATAAATTAAAAAACAAACTTACATCTTAATTTTACCATACTTTAAACGGCGCGCCATTCAAATTCGGTGCTAAAAAATCCACCCGTCCGTATATATAGGTAATAATGCCCGAGAGCGAGTCCGAAATGAATCCCATATGCGCGTTATCACTTAAGCGACTATGGGACGTTTTGTTCCAAGAAATAAATAGTTTATACGAAACATACCAGGTGGCGCTTCGGCGGGAAACCGTGCCGAGCATGGAAACCTTGATAATCTACAGCTACCCGGGTGCGCAGCGACTATGTAGGTTTGTAACACCAAATTTGTACGGAAATAGTAAAACAAAAAAAACAACAGATTCTTGCGTACTGTGATTTTCGAATTTAAAACTATTTTTTGTAACCTACGACACTATATTATTCATTAGTCACAGACGTTTTAATAAATCGCCGAATATGGTTGTCTTGATGCTCGGTCTACCGACCTAGCAACTCTGTCTCTGGAGCGATATGATAAAATTCTTTAAGATTTAGGCTAATTAAATTTTTTTTAAATATGGGAAAGTCCAACAAAGGAATTTTCCATATAGATAGGGTATTTTTTCCCACTTTTTAAATCTCCGATTAAACTCCCAGTCCCAATGAGATGGCCACGAACCGCCGCTGTTTATGTCTTCTATTAATATTAATTGTTACTAGGAAAGGGGATTGTTTGTTAAAAATTGAAAAATCGAAAAATTTTATTGAACTTTTTCCACTTTACTGTAATTCTCTCTTTTAAAGTCGAACAACAAGTTTGAAACGCGCTGTATGCAAGCGATGCATATGTGTACGTGTATAGTAGTAATAATAATTGGATTACTTCTATGATGTAAAAATGAGATATCTGAGGCGAATGTGTGATAAACCATGTATGATCGTGTGAAAAATGTTGAAATTGTAATAAGAATATAAGACGTGAATTTGAAGTAAGAAAAAACTGGGGACGCCCGAGGAAGACATGGCACGATCAAGAGTCGGAATAATAGAAAAGTATATATGAGACGATTTATGAATGCGTATGAAGCAAGAAGTGTACGCTAAGATCGAGTTGTTTGTCCGTCCTCTCTGCCTACCCCTGCGAGGAAACGGCGTGATGGTTAATTAGTGCATAGCGACGTTTTAGTGAAAAAAAATCGCCTCCCGTAATCGCGTCAACATTCGCTGTATATATCTATAACATGAATATTCAAGAAAATAATTGTTTATATTGAATTCAGAGTCATAATATAATTATGTATACAAAATAATTTCCGCGAAGTTCGCCGCGAAAGCGTTGAATATTGATGTTTATAATTCGACGATTATTATTAATTCTCGACCGAGTTTCGTAGAATATTATAATTAAATCGAGTTCTCTTTCGGTAAAAACGCAAAATCTCCTGTGACATTTTGTATTTTCGGAGAACTGGTCATACGGGTTTACGGAACGGCATAACAGGGTGATACTGAATGCTCCACGAATAATTAATTATTTTACCCGGTAACACAGATGTTGGAACACCTGTCCAAGGTTCCAGAAATTTAGATTTATAAATTTATTAATGCAGTGGAGAATCCTCTAAATCCCTCAGAATCGAAACGTTAATCGAAATATCTATGGATACGTTTAACCTATCCTTTGCGGTGTTATAAAATCCCCCGTACTCCGGTGCGGTACACTCAGTGTACCGGGTACACATTTTTATTACGCACTACTCACAATTTGACAACTATCACACTGGCGATCTATCGAGCCTTTATAACTTCAGATACCTACTCACCCCATACTACCACCAGTATATTAACATTTTATATATATATATGCGTACTAATTTTCTTGTTCTTTTATTAATACAAAATCACACACATACATTTCAACTAGATCGATCCCCTCCCTTCCCCTTTCCTTCCCAGACCCCATAACAAATTACGTGTAAGTTTTATACTTATATTTATTCTTTATTTTGTATAATTATCTTTTTAATTTTATTTTGATCTCTTCGAAAATCACTAGATACACTGATAAATAATACCCAAGTGGAGACCTCTAAATGGAAAAAAAATTCACTTATTCATTATTATACTTCATTTTTTATGTAAACTGTTGGTCTCCAAAATAAACAAAAAATAAAATAAAATAGAATTTCTTAATTTTAATGTTGGATGAAAGTGAATAGTTTAGACGTATTACTTGTGTAAAACATTTTATTAATATTACATATAAGTAAAATATTGTTTATTGTGCTTAAAACAAGGAAAATACATCGAGCACGCATAAAACCTACCGCGCGTCGTGGGCGAAACCTCGCACAATTCGACACGTTATATATTAACATATTAACTATTTTTATCCAGATATTTCAACAAAACATTTATTTCTGTTACGTTCGATAAATCCTAAATTATATATTTTATCCAATATACAGGTACAAATGTATTAAGGAACACATCAACTCCGTGTTTAGTATAATTACAGAGGGCTCTGTGATAAATCAACAAACGTATGAATCGGGTCACTTTTAAAAATTATATAGTCATTAAAAGTTTAAAAAAATAAAACCTTATCTCACCTAACCTAATGATTTTGTTTTTTTTTTAAATAAAATAATAATTATAATGTATTACTTATCTTGATGAGGAAAGCATCGCTGAAACACTCATCCAAATTGAAAAAACCTTCCGAGAAAAGATAAATGTCGCCGACAGGACTCGAACCTGCACCTTTGCGCTATGCACAAAAATCTTGTCTTAAAAACTTTAGTTTATCAATTAACAAAGTATATTATTTAATTAATTTATTAATAATGACGGCACAAAGTGAATATCAATCGTTTGAAGAAATTATAAAATAATAATATCTAGGTTATGTTGGATTAGGTTTTAGAGTTAGTTTTTTTTTCGTACTTTTAATGACTTTTGGTAGTGAGGCATGGAACTGGAGAATATATGACGCGAATGAAAATGGAAGAAGCCGGGTACGTCCGAGGAAGACATGGCAGGATCAAGTGAATCAAATACTTGAGCGGGCCATGTCAGAAGTCGGAATAACAGAATAGAATTGTACGGATGTGAATGACGCAAGTGTATGCTAAGGTCGACCTGTTTGGCGATCCGTCCTTTCTGCCTACCCCTGGGGAGAAACGGCCTTTGGTATATTTTAAAGGTTTACGTATTAAAAATATATAAAAGAATAGAGCGGACAAATTTAATATTGTTTGGTAATTGACTTTCCGAAAGACAGAAATCAACAGCAGAAATTGATTGGACCTTGTACGTAGTAAAAGACGGGCATTTTTTTAGAAATTTAATCAATTCAATTATATTCCTTCAAAAGATACAATAATCTCATTTTTTTAAACCCTGTGCTGACAGTACAATTGTACCCAGCCGACGACATGTCAAATCAGTTGACATCACCGGCAAGGAAGGATTAATGACAAAATACTTAGAGTAGGGTCATGTCAAAAGTCAAAATAACAGAAGGGTATACTCGTATATGAGAGACGATGTATGAATGTGAATGAAGTAAGGAGTGTGTGCCGAGACAGAGTATCCTCTCTGCCTACCCTTGCGAAGAAACGGCATGATTGTCAGTTAGTGACCAAATCTGAATAGCCAGGTGCTTCTCAACCTTTCCCCTCCCCATATTCCTCCCTTCAGCCTCTCAACGCAACATACCCCAAATTCTCTAATAAACAGTGTTTATCTCAAGTGACCTGCTAGGTACGTACGGTCCTTTATAATATGATCTGCCTGTACTTAAAATTAATAACGTGTATATTTTAACGTGGCATCAAGTGCATTGTATATAGAATCGATGAATTCAATTAGTTAGCCATAAGTAGTAATAACGGATTGTCTATAGTTAGTGATAAAATAGAGCATTGAAAAAAAAAACATTTGCACAGCGCCCTCGGAGATGATTATTCACAAAAACGGCGCTATACAAATCATCCAAATATTATTATTATAGTCGCAATGGCTACAGACAATTGCGAGCAGCGAGTTGTGAGAATAAAATAAATTATTCGGTATGACGAACAGCAACTTATGATTTACTTGTCGTGATGAGTCATAGAATTACAAATCCCTATGACTTCACAGGAAGAAATATGACTAATTTTGTTGTTATTAAGCTATAATGACTAGACATCACGTCGTTTCCCCAAAACGTTGGGGTAGGGAGAGTGGAAAACCACACATCGCTTGTACTTTACATCTGATTATTTACACCCCTAGTTTATTCTAAATTGTGCGTGTAAGTGAGTCTCTTCAAGACCCATGTTCACTCCTTCCTATCCTCCACACAGCATCCCCAAAGATGACATAGGCGTCGAGGGAAATTAGTTCCCACGGGAGGTCCTGTGTGAACTAAATGTAATAAAAGTAAAATAATAATAAAAACAATCCAACGTTCAATAATAAAAACTCGGTCGAAGCCGGGTACTAAAGATAAACGCTGTGATGGTTGGTCAGTTACACTCAAATCACGAAAACGAAAAACACCCATATTAATGGATACATAGAAATAATAACTTCTGAAATACCGTGTACTTACAGTATTTATTATATGGTCAAAATCATTCCGAGAAATCTGACACTGTGAAATGCTAAATCCAACAAGAGGGAGAAGTTACATGGTAGCAGGTCGGAATTTGGTTTAAAACCTGACAAGGCAGATGGTTTAGCGTCTAAACTAATCAACGAATCCGTGGCCGAGTGGCTTAAGTCGGCTTTGAATCCGGAGGTCACTGGTTCAATTCAAAATAAAGTTTAAAAAAGTACAAAAGATATAGCTTATAGGTACACCTAATTTCTTACAGTTAATCCACAAAATACATATTATCTTTATATAAATAATATATATTTTTTAAATATATATATAAATCTACCTGATGTGTTGTGTACCCGGCCTTGATCGGGTACAATAATTGATGTGACAGCGAAAGTAACTATCTCCGAACAAACGTTTATTTTTTCAAAATATATCTAAATAATAAAGGTACCCCTACTCGTGTTTTCCATTTTGAAAATATTCTACCCAAAAAACCTTCTTCTTTTGGATATGCAATCTGTGGCTAACCAGAGTGTTATATCTATGGGCTAACCTGAATAAAACATGGCGGGTTCAATGTTTTTTCATACTAATTTTAACACGTTATAGCAACAGTTTTACATATTGGATCCCATTCAAGCTACTTTCTAAACCTTCCCGGCACTAATAAAAACAAACTGTGCTATTTTCAGCGAAACCAGTCCAGTGATTTTCGAGAACATCGAGGACAAACAAACAAACTTACATTGATTTATATATAAGATAAAATACAGAGAAGTGTAATCCAATTACGTTCAATCTATATGTTCAAAGTAATAGTTTAAGGAGTGTTTTAGTGATGATTTAACTAGAAGTAGGTGGTGTGTTTGTTTGATGTTAAGTGGAAGGTTGTTATATACTTTTATTGCCATATAGTGAGGTCCTTTTTTTAAATACAGTTTTGTTGCCTTGAGGTATTAGCAGGTTTTCTGTAAATCTTATGTGTTTATGTGATGAGGGTTCAAGTGGAAACCTGTCTGGAGATGACCGTACAGATAGGCATAATTCTATTATATATATAGAGATCGTCAGAAGTCTGTCTACAAGTATCTAGATAACCAGAATTTGTGATTTTTCCAATGCAAAATAGCGGAGGATTGTACGAACTACGCCTAGGTGGGAACCCGACGCAGTTGTCCACTCGGCTGCTATGGTTTAGCCTCTACGTTAGTCGATAAATCCAAGAAATGTCCCACCTCTTCAAGCCGGTTGCTAACACAACGGAAAAACACGAGCAGGATGCATTTAGGGTCAAATTAAATCAATAATTGTTATTATTCACAACGGAAGAAAATAGTGCGGTGTCATATTATACCGAATCTGGTATAATATGACACCGCAGAAGAGTCCCAATCGCCCTGAGCCATCGGGAAAATGGTATCGCGAACTTATTGGAGTATGTTGTGAGTTTGTGATAAAGGAAATAAAATATGGAGGAGGAAGGTTGGGAAGTAACCGGCTATTCAGATTTGGTCACAAAACACGGCTAATATAATTTCAAGCAATACGGAGAATATCTACCGTTTACCAATATGTAATATACGCAGGTACTACCTTAGTATTTCCTTCAGACCTCACAACACTCCATTAATTTGGGATGGCATAGTCACATTGGCTCAGTTGGGATTAGTGCCTTTCTCATATAAAAAATAATATTAAAACGTTGTTTGAAATATAAATAAATAGCCATGATGACCGGGTAGCTATAGGTAGTTACTAAATCCTCTTTGCACTTTCTCTTATCCTCCCCTATTTACCTTGGTAGCACAACAATCATTAATATCAAGGATGACATAGAGCCCGTGACTTAAAGCAGTGGGGCACATTTGTAAACCTGACAAAAAATACAAATTTAATAAATAATACAAAAGGTTCGTACTACGTCCATAAGACAGCTGCTGTATACCTATATACAACATGGTGACACATTTTCCAAGTAATCTGCGCTACTACCCTTTTTCAATACCTTTTTTCTATAAAAAAGAGCGATAATCAAAACGTGCAACTATCACCAATCTGTTCCGTATTGATTCGGGCTTCCATTTATTTCACAACCAAGGGCGTAAGGCGCAACGCTCGCCCAAGCGAACGAATTATAACACCATGAGGAAACAGAATCCACAAACTTACCTTCATTGTCCACCTCGGAAGAGCGGATGCTCGATGCGCCGCAGGCCACCAGAAACGCACCCACCACAAAAAATAACACTCTCACAATCATGGCGGGATCCTTAACTTCGGTTAACAATTAAATTAAACGGCGATTGACTATGATTCAATGGACATAACACGAAATAAGCGCACGGGTCTCACTGTGAAAGCCTTAGCTTCGCAAATGGCGGCCACTGAAATTTTCATCGATTGTATACTTCATAGAAAGAGCTCGCGAGGGCGGTAGACGCGCGTGTCGCACTTTTTTATTGGGGAACCATTGAGGCGGTAAATTCGAAAATATATCTGCGTCGCAATAGAATAAATATTATTTTATTTTCTCATTGAGGTTGTTTGTTACACATAGCGAATATACGATATTAATATGAATGGGGGAGGGAATATCTCACGATATTGCTCGCCATGTAATCCCATCCAGTCGTCACACACAGGAAATATAACTTATAGTACGAATTGGCGGGGCCTGGATTGTATCCCGAGAACCGCTATCCAGGCGATATTTGATAATTTATTAGCCCACCTCTCCTGCCAAACTGTGCTCCCTCACGTCGCTCCATGCCCTCTTTCCTACTCTCTAATAATTATTTTGACCTTCGCGGAACAACGAGCTGGCCAAAGCCAAATGACAACATTCCCAAATATAAATACCGGCGTTCTCTGGTAAAAGCTCTAACAACATTCCTGAGTATTTAGTTTACGGGTCAATGATTACTAACTGGAAAGTGATCAAATTCCGCATTTTCATTTCGCGAAAAAATTATAGAAATACCCGATTTTTAGTTACGCAAAACACTACAAATTGAAAGCAATGTACATACAAAACTCTCAGCGATTGTATATACTTAAAGTGAAGGGTTGTTTTTATGGTTCAAAAATTGTAAATAAATGTATCTGTTTACGTTTATTTATATTTATTTACGGATCATTAGCTAACGCTATGCATATCACTACCCAAAGATTCAAAATCAAGTAATGTGTTGTCAAAAATGGATTACCGACTCATGGGGGGTATCTTTCTTGAGACTCGATGCTTTTGGGAATGCACGTAACCCTTTATTCGATCATATCATGAAGATGATGAAAGGTTTACCTTGGTATGCGAAAATAATTGATAAAATTATCATCAGAGACGTCATAAAATAAGATGAACTGGCGACGTTCTTCCTTAAATCGTATCTGATACTCCAACCACATCCGTCAAATTTTACGATAAACAGTTAATAAAAGATTAGCGTCGAATTCTATGGCATCATCATCTGAGAATGAACTATCTAGGTCGAGTTCCAACAAGCGAGAAGTGTACATTTTGAATTTCATGGTTAAAGTGGTTAAGCGGTGGTCAATGTTAAGAATCCCGGAAAAATAATAACCACCTACACCCCCCCCCCCAAAATTCAAAAATGCGTTGCCCACTTAATACCTGTTACACACAGTTAATATAGTAGTAATATAGTGACATATTTATCGACATCGCTCGCCATACAATTCCTTACAGTGGTCACACACGGGTATTATCATATATCTGTGACAATTGTATGGTGAGAATACCCCCCCCCCCCCCATCCACATATTTATTAATATTAGATAACGATGAATATCGAATGAATCGAGCACGGTCAGTAACGCCAGTACTTATTATCGATACGATAGACTGTCTATAGTTAGTGATAAGATAGACAAGATAATATACTACTAGTACCGTTATGCTATGTGTTAAATATCCTACGTCACATTGTTCATTGCGTGTATTATATAATGATTTTAACTTCTTAAACAAAAGATGTCGCAACGCACTCCATTTTTTTCTATTAATTAAACCACCAACTCTGTAATATAATCATGTAAACCATTTTATTTTTATTGTCATTATTTTAAGAATCTTCTTGTGACACTTTAGGAAACATTACTATGTAAATATATCAACATCTGAACGTAATATGTACACTTCGCTTCTCTACACTAGCATTGCTTAAAAGGGAGGTATAATATTGCAACGAATTAAATTGTACTTTATTTTAATAATGAAAAAAAGAACATTGGGAAAAAAATATTGCACAGCGTCCTTTAAGCGATTTTCGCCAACATGGCGCTGTAAAAATCATCAAAATATTATTATTATTATTGTCACGTACCAAATCATTATTCACAATGTATTCAACTGTTTATTCTTTTTAAAAATTTTTCAAAATTTACATTTTAAGGCATTTTTAAAGATGATATAGGATGTACAACATCCAAAATAATTACTTATAAAAAATAATAAAAATTAAAACAAAAAATAAGTTAGACATACATAATCTCAGTAAATTGTATACAAGGCATACTGGCATTATACAAGTAGCAACAAAGCTTTACGTTTAAATTCAACTTCATTGATGCTAAATATGTCGATATCCGAAGTGATTCTATTTAACAGCAAGATTGCCCTCCCCACCGGCATGACCATTGGCAAGTTGGTCCTGCAGGCCGGGAGATAAAACAGTCTATGCTGTCGGTGACGGAGATAACCATCGGGAACATAGAAATGAATGTTCTCCATGACAGCCGAATTTTCGAACCATCCGCGAATCAGTCTGAAGAAATGTGTCACAATGTGTACATCCCTTCTGACCCGCAGATGGTTCATTCCGAGCATACCTAGGAGAAAGTCGGTAGGATAGAGCCACGGGTAGTAGCCATATTCCCTCAAATAAAGAAATCTTAAAAATTTCTTCTGAACTCTTTCCAACATGAGGGAATACTTCACCTGATGTGGGCTCCAAACCACCGACCCACTCTCAAGCCTACTCCTTACTAGCGAGTTATATAAAATTATGAGAACCCGAGTGTCTTTAAAATTCCTTGAAGTACGTAGGACGAAACCCAGCATTTTTAATGAAGTACTACAGGCGACTTCAATATGAGCATGAAATGTCAGCCTACTATCAAACACGATACCAAGATCTTTCATAGTGGAGACACGTTTTAAACTTCGGGCGTTCATATTATACCGGTAAAACCAAGTATGACACGCCCTTGTGAAAGAAAGAATGAAACATTTAGAAATATTGAACTCAATCTGATTTCTCTTACTCCAATCAATGATTCTATCAATATCCGATTGGAGTCGATTGCAGTCTTCTAAGGTTAATATTTCTAAGAACAGTTTTAGCTCATCAGCGAAAAGAAGAAACCTGGAATGCAGAATGCTCTCTGCGATATCGTTAATAAAAATAGAAAAGAGGAGGGGGCCTAAATTAGAGCCCTGAGGAACTCCAGAGAGCACAGGAAATAATTTAGACAAAAATATTCCATGCGATACAAATTGTTTTCTTCCAGTAAAATAGCTGGCAAAGAATATTAGAAACCGTAAAGAAAAAACCTATCATTGACAGTTTATTTAATAAGATGTCATGATTTACAGTATCAAAAGCCTTCGAAAAATCATTGTATGAGCAATCAACTTGGTAGCCTTTATCTAAGGATCTTGATACATAATCTGTGAGTACCAATAGGTTCGTGTCTGTTGATCGGCCCTTTCTAAACCCATGCTGTTCCGATATTATAAATGGCTCTACTTGCGACAGCATGTGTTTGTGGAGTATTGACTCGAACAGCTTTGCCGGGGCAGAGAGAATAGCCACCGGTCTGAAATTTTCCACAAATGTCTTTGACCCGCTTTTGAAGATAGGACAAATTTTTGAGACTTTCCAGGAATCAGGAAATATACCAGTTTCTAAAGAGAGGTTGAATATGAAGCTTAGGGGCAGCTTTAAAAAATCAACACATCCTTTCAGAAAAAAGACTGGTAAAAAATCAGGACCAAGAGAATGTGTATGTTTCATTTTTGTAATGGAAGATTTTACATCTGATTCGTCTATATGACGTATATCAATGTTCTGGGCTCCCTTCACATTCATCTTGGCAGCAGTATTGGGATTTAGTAATGGAGGCTCATTACTATACACGGATTGGAAATGTGTCGCAAACGCATTGGCTACATCCGCTCCTCTAACTTCTCGATCACAATGCATCATGGTGATCGAGAAAGAGAATGAATGAGAATGAATGAGATTCAGTAGATATGAATATCAAAATATCGTTTAATTTCTCGGAACGGTCAGAACGCTAATATCTGTGGACCCGGTATCGATATACCAGATATGCGGCGGTATCATAATACGCATTTCTGTTACCAACATGTGCACTAGTCGTCCAGTTTAGGTTTAAAAAAAATTGGATATGGACTTTCTTTGAACGCAGATAAATTGTTAATCAGTTGCGGATATGAATGTATTTTTGCACTTTGGTACAATGCACCTACAATAGTAACGAGACGCCGATATTCTACAATGTTTCCTTCAATTAAAAGCAGTTAAATTTAAGTATAAAGTTCTCGAAGTTTTGTATGAAATCCATTCAATATCGATTACTGTCTATTGAACCGCTAATCCGACTGGCTCGTGTGACGTCACACCCAACACGCCATAGATTTCGTGCGTTTTGGTGGGCTTTAAAAAAATTAAACTATAACAATTATTTTAACCATGAAAACGAACTTTAAAAAAAAAAATAAAAAAACACAAAATGAAGTTAGTATGTCAACATTAATAAAAAAAAAATAGTAAAAAAAAAACGGAATGGAGTTCCTTATGAAAATGACATTCTCAATGAGATGGATACGGATGCATAAACAAGGTACTTTACCAAATTCAACGGCAGAAAATTGTCTATTTAACACGATGATAATTTTAATTAGAAAAAATTAGTAAATGTGGTTTTAAATAAACATAGCAACATACCCTTTTGTCAAACACAATGAAGTGTGTTCGTCAATTTCCTATTTTTTTATCATTAAGGATTGTAAGTTGTCCAAATGTCTTACTTCGTTGCATACGTTGTGTACTTGAAATAAGTGTGTCAGAGCCCTAAATGTTTCGCTTTTAATTTTTGGTTGTTTGTCACTTTACCGCTCTTATATTTTATATCTCACCGAAAGGGTGGTTCCATTAATTACTCCGTTTTCCAGGAAGAATTTTCCTCATCATATTTGAATGAGTGTTAGACATTGCATCATTTATTGCTGTCATTTTTTTTTAAATTCACGCGTTTACTTCCCCGGATTTAATTTTTGGGTCTGGAAATGGAAAATTTCAATTAAAAAAATTGATTAGTCCCGTGCAAACAAAAATATTATTCCCTCTTCCATCAAACTTTACCTAAAATTACCACCTCTTCATTTAGTATTCCATATCTTCTAAACCTGACCTCGATTCTATTCTTCTATGTACGTAGTTGTAAACTTTGCACAAAAATAATTGTATTTATATTCGCCTTTTTTTCTCCATCCATTGAAACTGATATATCCTTTTGTAATACCTATAAGAAATGACCAAATTCACGGACATATTTAGTTTCTAAAATGTGCATTTCAGGTAATAATAATTCCCAGACTAGACCTGCCATAAAATAAATTAGCATGAATTAAAGTCGGCAATTCCTTTGAGATTTTATTGGACAGCAATAAAGACCTCAAGGAAATGAGCCGCCCTGCCAACCAATACGGGTAATAAAAATATCCCTACATCTGAGAAGGAAGTCCGATCTCCGCCCTTCGGAGATCTACAGCAGAGTCGCCCAGGCTCTGTACTGCGAGTGAACCTCCGCTTCCATCCCAGAAGGTAGTTACTGATCTTCGCCCTTCGGAGATCAAACCCCGGAGACCGCCCAGGCCTCTGATTATCGCCGCGTTTGTAACTACTCCCGATCCGGAGGTACTTGGATACCTAGTGCGAACGCGAGGACTCTGCATACAAAGCAGCCACTGGACCCTGGACAGCCATCAGTAAAGGGAAGTGCCTCTGACTCTCATGATAATTCTTCCACCCTGTCAGCCAAGTGAATCTCTAATTTTAAGAAACAACTTTTTCGTACAAATTAATCAGTGAACCTATAATTTTAAGAATACAACCTTTTATGTAGATTTAACGAAGTAATTAGTTAATTTCAAGTACAAAGACTTTACTAGTAGATTTAAGTACTTGCCTATCTAGTTTAATTGAATTTTTATGTCTAATTAAGATTAACTCTAGTTTAAGACTAACCCCACGGCTATCAAAATAAATGACTTGTTGTAACTACCTAAGATTGATTTTCAGTTCCTAACCTTTCTGCGTTATTCCTAGAATTATACCCACTGCACTAACCAACGTCTTATCAAAACGATGACCATCCTCCAATGTTAAAAATCAGAAAAGTTGAAAAAAGTTTTGGGGGTAAAACGTAAATGGTATCAGTATAAATCTAAAAATGGTATTGCGGTGTTATTTAAGATTTAACAATCACACCGTGAAGAAATAACATATTTATGTTGCTTCATTGAATAAAAATATATGAAGTTTGACATTTAATAGCTATAAAAACTTTTCACTGTCCCCGCTAGTACCGTGCGACTCCCGGTCTATTTTAGGTAAACATCTTATCTGTAGTAATAATTTGCATGGCGGACGTGGGGTAGTCGTTTCTAAAGTGAAGTTTTCGTCGAGCTTGTTCGCATGGAAAACCATTACAAATCCTCGTGTTTCTAGTGTCTAATCATTCATTATTCTATACCATTCGTCAAAATGCTATTTTTACGCACGTAGACATCACGAATCTCCTGTAAAATGGGAAAATGTGACGAGGCCAGTGTGGAAGTTAGTATGGGGGACAGCGCGTCCCCTCTAAAGCAGGATCTTTTCGCCTTCAATGTTCCTCCTGAAGCTCCTGTCTTCACGCCAACGCCAGAAGAATTCCTGGACCCTCTGGCTTACATCAGCAAGATCAGGCCCTTGGCTGAAAAGCACGGGATCTGCAAGATCAAACCTCCTCTGGTCAGTATGACTATTTGCATTTTGCAACATTCTAACAAAAAAACAGATATTATTATTACGTTCATCGTCGTTTCTCGGGGGGCGAATCCGTCGTGATCGTATTTGTGCGAATTCTCGCCATATTGTATCGATTGGTGTTGTTTTTACTCCCACATTCATTGCGACAGTGATGCAACTTGGAGTGTTTTCTATATTATATTATTGTCTTGTGCGTTCCAACCAATATGTCGTTAACAATAACAGATGAAATTTCACCTTTTCGCCGACCTAACCCCTAAATATTTACGCAGAATTCTCTGCAGATTGTTTGGAATTCTGTTGGTTTAGTTACCATATTGGATGGTGCGTTATTTTCTGTTTGTAATATACGTGAAAAGTGCATTCAGTGGATGCCATCTTGTTTGTGACTGATTGGGAAAATGTTTCTATTCTTTACTGTTTTATTTATATATTTAACCCATTTACGACAAACACACCTAGATGTCTTATCCTAGGGGAATTTCACAAATTTTCCACAAATAAACACAATTCAAAATGATGGGACACATCATCCTATTGTTCTGAATGCTTCTGGCCTATCGAATGTTGGACAGCATCAGTCTAGTTTGGACGAGGTCATAGCAACTATTGTCACTACCATTATTTAACCGTTTTCCAGTTTTGACATAAATATTGCTCTTTTTTAAAATTATATTTGCTCATCTACAAATAAAACAATGGGACACATTGTCTTATATTCCTAACCTATCGAAGGCTGGATAACATCAATGCAATTTGCACGAGGTCATAGTAACCATTGTCCCTAGCATTATTTAACCTTTTCTAGTTGACATATTGCTCTTTTATTGAAATAGTCTATTATGCCTTTCTTTCTACAAATAAACACATTTTCACAATGATGGGACACACCATCTTATGGTCTGGATGTTTCTGATCTGTCGAAGGCAGGATAACATCAGTGCAATTTGCACTAGGTCATAGTAACCATTATCACTAGCATTATTTAACATTTTTTAGCCTACTGACAGTATCACTCTGGTTACATGTTCAATTTCCATTGCAACGTCAACATTGACTAAAAATCTGCAAATATGATATTAACTTATTTATAAACAATCTCAAAAGATGTTGCTGTAATAATAATAATAATAATAATTGGATGATTTGTATAGTGCCGATTTTGTCAAAATCACCTCAAGGACGCTGTACAAATATTACTTCATATTCTCTATCTAATTATGTACAAACAGATACAGAAAACTCTGGCAGGTCGCTTCAGATGAACACAGTTTCATTAGAAAATTTAAGCTTAGAGAAGATATGATTTTTATAGTTGCTATTTTATCCTCCCTTTCTATTGATGTTACATTTAATAGAAGATAGGTGGCACAAATGGTATTTATTTGAAATATTTGTAATTTTTAGGACTGGAGAATGTTTATAAAATGACCAAATGTAAGATGTTGGTTCATGTATTACAGTATTTAAAACAAATTATGCGTATTCATCATAAATACAATATTTCCTCGTCTATGATACTTTAACATAGAAAGTTTTTACTTTAACGTCATTTTATTGTCTATGAAAGTGGGCGGGGGCACCCCTAGGATGATTAACAGTAAAAAAATGCTTGGAAACAGGTGAACAGAGCATTGCTCAACAAAACACTTGGCTGATCGGTGCTTCAGATTGACCAATCGAAAATCTGGAAAGATCGGCCGTAAGTATCGCCGTTGTGAAAGAGCACTATTCAGAATTGAAACGCTTGATTGAAATGGCTTTTAGTCATGTTTGATGACCAGTTCTGAGTAGCCACTGAGCCAGTAGTACTTCCTCACCTTCTCCCACTCTCAGCCTCGCAACGTGCGCTAAGACATTACAGATATAAATTATAATAATACATAAAAGGAACAATTGTAGATAATCAAAACAATGAACACAGTATAGCCCAAGTATTATGAAAGAAAGAAAGAAAAAACATAATGTGTGCCTGACATACTACAAATAAATGGCAATTTCCGATCAAAATCTGTTTTCCCATGAATTTTCCGAGGAACTTGTAGGTACGCCCATTTATTCAGTGGACCACAACAATCAGCGGAAGATAATAATAAAATAGTCATTTTTAAATATTCTATGAAGAACGGCCTTTTTTTGATTTATTTTATTTTATTTTAAAAACTAACTATACAATAATTATTATGTATGGTAAATATATGTAAAAAATTAACTAATAATAGGTTTTCATTTAAGTATTTAAATTGTTCAATTAAAAAAAAAAGTTACAAAGTTAGCCTGTGATGTTAGGTTAGGTTATTTATTGATTTTAGGTTTCAAATTATGAGGGACTGAGTTGAATAAGTCGAACTCACTATATGAAGTGTTAAAAATGTGTAAAGCGCGATGAATAAAGGTGTTTTGTTTTGAGGTAGTGTTCCTTTGACCAATGCACACTACTGCCATACGTGTACATATAATATAATGTTAGACTATGGCAAGTACAGTATTGTTTTCTACTTTTGTAAAGACTCTTTTTACACAGTTTTATTTTACGCAATTTTGAAATGACACAATGCTACCCTTGCATGTACTAAGTACTTACTACTAGGTACTATGCGGAAGGTGGTTAGGGTAAAGTGGGGCAGGAATCGCGAGACTGCAGGATTGTAGTGCAGTTAGTTGTGTGGATTCCGTTGGACATCGCAGACGCCTAGTGTGATCTGTGTGTTGTTTGTTTTTTTTTGATATTCAGCCATATATATTAACTCTAAAATGTCGGGTGACGCAAAAATGACGAAACACAAAAGAACATGGTGCATGCAATCGGTTGAGAAGGCTTTGAAGACCTTTCGATTGAACATATCACTGAATTGACTGCTGATGAAGTTCTCAACAAGGCAGAAATACTCGAAATTGTTTTAGAGGAGCACACCAGCCCCAAGGAAAGCGGTGACTGTGACGAAAGAGGTCCAATAACAGCATATTCAATCCTTGAAGGCCTGCGACTCGCTAATAAACTTGGAAATCCTTTTATAATAAATGATCATGACGTAGAACGAGCTCTACAATTTCAACGTGATTTGACTGCTTGCGTGGCTCGTTACCAACAGTCATAAGCAACTCACAAAAAACAGTCAAAGTGAATGATAACAAATTTTTTGTTTAAACCCGGTAAACCCCAAAATTTGGAAAGAAATATTACACCGGTTCTGGATATCTCAAGTGATGAAAGCGATGTCATACAAAATGTGCTTCAATGGGTTAGTCTATTATATCTGATAGTGAATAATCTTTGTTACGATTTTTTTTCGTACTTAATATTTTTTATTAAAATTAATTTACAATGAACAATAATGATTTTTTTTTTTGATATCCTGAACTGATTTTTGTACAAGGAAACCTATCCCATTATTTTTTTATTTTACAAAACTTTTCTTACACAGTATTGCGTTGAACGTATCCACAGTGTAAAAAGAGAGTCCAGTGTATGTAATAACAATTATTGCTTATTCAAAAATCGTTGTTCGATACAAGCAGAATCATCGTCATGGTGCTTTATCCCAGAGTGAGATTTGGCCTCCACAAATCCTCGTCACTGGCTGCTGTCTCTAGTCCCTCGCTATTCGCCTCCGGTCCTTAGTCCTTCCTCGTCCTGCTCAAATCCTCTCCCACGCAGTCTATCCACCTCTTCCCCACTGCCTCTGGGTTGCTACCGCTGGGGCACCCACATTCATAATTTTCGGCATCTTATCATCTGCCATTCTTTAAACATGTCAGCCCATTGCAGTCTTTGAGACCTATAGAATCTTAAAATTGTTTCATATTCATCTAGGTTTTCGGGTTTATTATTAATAATAATTTTTTAAAATTTATTTTCTACCATAGATCAAGAGATTTCTCAAAGTATTTTACATTCAAAGACTGCAATTTTATTTTATTTTTCTATTTTTTCGTATTTTGGCTAGGCACCACCTCTCCATCTAGAATGGCTTAGCATTTATAAAGTTATTTAACTATAGACATAAATTATTCATTTTGTAAAGTACCCTGATATTTCATAAAAAACAATGTTATAAAAATTACTCAGTTCACCGAGAAGAAATCATTTAATAGAACAAAAGGAATAATTCTCTTTAACCTCCTCGTTTTCCAAGACTGGTGTCAAAATCTTTTAAATTACGATCCTCCATGTATTATCTCACTCGCTCGTGCTATTACCAAAGATGAGTGAGGGGTAAATAGCAGGTAGCAAATGTTCTTACATGTGGTAAATCAGTAGATCCACAGCAGCCGGGTGAAGGCCACATTCGTTGATAAATGTAAAGATTTTTTTTAATAAAATGAACTATATTATGATAATTTTTTCACGAGAACACATTAAATGTGTAAAGCCGTAAGAAGAATTTGCAATAAAGTTGATGTATAAATGTAAAAAATGACATTATGATAAATTGCTTTGGGTAACTGAGTCACCCTTCATGGCAATGCAAGTTTTGTTTTGCATCTTGACTTGATTTTAATCTTTAATTATCTACAAACATAATACAGTTAATTTTACTGTTCAGTCCTCATTACGATTGCATTATGCATTCTTCCGTCATAAAAAAGGCAGCTATTTGACAAAAATCATAAACTGATATAAGGAAATGTTCAGAATTTATTAGAGAACATTTCCTCATATTTAGTTAAATTTGTGATTTTTGTCAAATAACTGTCTTTTTGATCACGATTGCAGAATACTCCCTTACAAAAGCCAGCATTTAAGGTAGGAATAGTGAAAAACTTGATTAATTGCCACGGCCAAGTTATGGTTAAGACTTTTAAATCGGGCTTAAGGCCGGTTTAACTATTCCGACGCTGAATAATGATCCGCTAAGGAATGAATATTTTACGCACCGCTGCAGTTTCTGCGCAGAAAAGTAAAGTTCGCTAAAGTAAGGTAACGATTTGTAGAGCAGTCCGGACTTTTCTGCACAGTATCTGCAGTAGGGAGCGAAATGTTTGTTCCTTCGTTCCAGACCGTCAGAGAGCCGGCTAAGATGGATAGAAATCACAGAAATTGTAATACATTTAATTCTAGTAGACTGCAAGCAGTGGTGGGCAGTCCATAAAGGCTGAAAAGCTGTGCCACCCTAAGAAAAGCTAACCATTAAAGAAAATAAAATATGAATATATATATATTTTTATCATAGATTCGTGAATATTTTTTACATCATAATCGTTCTACATCACAATCGTTCTACATCACAATCGTTCTACATCACAATCGTTCTACATCACAATCGTTCTACATCACAATCGTTCTACATCACAATCGTTCTACATTGATAAATTGTTTCTATATAACATGTTTACGCTTTTTAGTAAGATAATAACATGGACATTTTAAAATTTTCAGTGCACAATTCATAGCAGAACTTTAAAAACTACACACCTTCCTTTGGTCATAGATCAAGGACCGAAAACAAAACATACATATCTAATTGTTTTTATCGCCACCCGGTTGGGCAATGTTGTGAGGCGGGTTAAGGAGGGGGCTGTAGGAAGGAATTTGTTAATGTAGGCCTCGAAGTGGCCCTGATTAAATGTAGGAGGAAAGAAGATGCCAGAAGCTCGTTCCACATATCGATTTCATAAAGCCAACATTAACTGTGAACGAGAGTTCCTCTCGTGTCCGTCGAGTTTCACGCATGTGCACCGGCGCGGAGGGAATCGACACTGCTAGCTCCTTTGAGCAGCCTCCATTGAAATATTTGTAGAACAGACTCAGCATTAGAGATGGCAATCTGTTAACAACGGGTTGTCAACGAGCCACCCTCCTGTGCACAGAATCAACCAGGTTTATCAAATATTTGGGATCTCCAACCCAAAGATGGCTTCCAAATTCAGCTGTTGTACATACCTAAGATTTGTATAGGGTCGGCAGTTAGTTGGTCACTAGAAGAATTTGCTAGCCCTATACAAGATGCCCTATACATGTATTATTGATTTAATAATATTATTTTTCCCATGGCAACAAGGAAAACTTTTTGTTTGGTTGGGGTTGAGTGGTTACGATCCTAGGCTATAAATCCGGAGGTCGTGGGTTCAAATCCTGACATGAGCAAGTTAATTTTATTTGATTAAATTGTGTTGTTGTTGCACAATTAATTAAAAATAATATGTAGTATATTTGCGGTCTGTTCCAGAGTGGTAGATACTGTCAGTATCGCCCTGTTGAAAGACCACCATTCAGAATCGAAATGTTGCTTGAAATGGCTTTAGCCGTGTTTGGTGACCAGATTTGAATAGCCAGGTACTTCCCCACCTTCCCCTTTCTCATCTTCCTTTTTCCCATCTCCTCACCCTCAATACCTTCAGCCTCATAACATGTCTCACTGTTGGGAGCAGCTGGGACTCTTGTGTGGTACTCACATAAAAAAGAAGTATGTTATTCATATGATTTTAAGTCTTGGAATAAACTACCAGATAGATTTCCGAGCAAAACTCAGCTCTTTATGAAAATGTTCCCGTAAAAGAAGATAAAGTTTCAACCCTTATTTCAGGGATATATCCCGTGGTAGTTTCATAACATTTTCTTTTTATGCTATTGTGCATATTTGGATTTTTGTTGTCTTTTTAATTATTCCTTCTTGACACTTCCTACATCTGTTAATACATGTTATATAAATACCCTTTTTTTATAAATGAATTAAAAAATATACTTATTATTCACCATTTTATAAATATACATCGATATCTACATGTTTCGAAAGTGATGCATTCATCGTCAGGAATATATGAATACTTTTATAATAATTTTAATACCTTTTTTTTATTTTAAAGTGTTTATTTTAAAGTACACGAGTAGCCAAGTACTTTTAAGGTAGTACACAAACCTTGTAAAGTACTATTATATTATATTTTTCTTCCCCTTTCTCTGTTCTGATGGGGCATTTTGGTAGGGCACCTCCAGGCTTCCCTGTCCTGTCCTGTGCTACTACTACTTCAGCCGCCCCTGTTCAGAGCGGGTCCAGTGTCTCCTCGCACAGCCTCTGTATTTGCTTTCCCCAGTTTAGTCAAGGGCGGCCAACTGAAAGTCTTCCCTCAGAAGTCTCTTCTGGCATTTTGAGCACATGTTCAAACTGTACTAAAGTCTCCAGTCTAGAAGCAGTGGGGCCCCTGATTTGATAGTAAATCAATACCCCTTTCAGTGCCATAAGTTATTTGTGCCAGGGTCATACCACATGGCAGAACAGACGTGTTGGCTCAGTACAGCATGACACGGGGTATGGTGCTGTTAAATAACATCTCTTGATATCTTTATCATAAATCTTGAAGGTTTCAAGAGACGTGGAAATATGTCCCTTAATTTATGTCATTCTGATTAACTTTTATGTTGAAATGTATTTTTGTATCTTTGTTACTGTTCATGTTTATAGTTAACTAGCTGAAGTACCCGGCGTTGCCCTGAATTATGAATGGTTTGGAGGAAAGTTTTGAGGTTGTGATATCGACCCCTTGGAATAACAAGGTTCCGTTTGACACGACAATGTTATGCGATAATGAACCTTAAAGTTGCTATCCTTAGAGCATATTATAGCATGACATTGCTGTGTCAGATGGAACCTTGTTATTCCAAGGGGTCGATGTGTCAAACCCGCCCAGTAATTTTCCTCTTATTTTGAACGTTGAGTGTGTGAAATTTCATCAAGAAGTACCAAAATTCTGCTTTAAGAGGTGGGAAAGGGGGTTGTTTTTCGAAATCTTATGTAGACAGTGACCTTTCTCTTATTTCCAAGGTCAAGTGTGCAAAATTTCATCAAGCTCCGAATAAAACTGTAGATTTCTATACGAAACAAACAAACAAACAAACAACCACCGCCTGCCCAGGAGACTCTTCTCTATATAATAGAAGAACAATAATAATTTGATAATTTGTAAACCCCCTTTTTGTGAAAAATTACCTCAAGGGCGTTGTACAAATATTACTTCATATTTTCTATCTAATTATGTACAAAAAGATACAGAAAAACATATTCACCTGGCAGAAGATGGACTCAGTCTGTTGTAGATAACGAAAATTAAAATATCTGTGACTTTACTATAAAAGTAGCAGGGGTTCAATACCATGCACATCTGGGAACGTCATTTGATCCCATTTTATCCTGTCAGTCTCAAAACCGCATTTCTTCTGCTTGATCCCTGGAACGAACCCTCGTTCATCATCCAGATTTGGAGAACATATCTAAGAGTAGCTATACATTAATTAAAAAATGATTATAACACGCAAAAAAAAATACCTATTATAAAAAACTTCTCCCACAAATATTAGTAAATGTGTACCTACAATATAAAATTAAGTAACCGTTATTATCAAATAAACATTAGTGCATGAAGTTTTGATAAAAAAACAGCATCTTAGGTTCATAAGAGATGTCTGTTTATCAGTTTATTATTATTAATTGATAGTTTAGATTGAAGCCAATTCTACAATGTTTAAATAATTTATCTATTTTCTTTTGAGGTTCTAAATATGAAATTTTAAACTTCAAAATTTATATGCTTTTTTATGATATTAACAGAAGCGGTTTGTGGTCTTTTTATTCATTCAAGAGAAGATATTATATTTCATCAAAAGCGGCAGTTCACATAATTTAAATAAAGTGGTGGGGGGGGGGGGGGACTATAATAACTAGCGATTTGAGACAATACGGCGTTTGTTGAAACTTCTTAAGTTAGGAATATAACATCTTATCTAAAAAGAGTTGAACTTTTTAATACGAAAACAAAAGTATGCATAATAATGTGTTTGTTTTACTAGTAGATTTACAAATGCCATTAAAAGCAAACAGTTAGAGAAATGGAGGAACAAGAAAATAAAAACTATGCAAAGTAAAATAATAACATTTAACTCACATCCTTATTGGGCAAGGTTCAGCCGCCCGGTAAAGTGATCTAAAGGGCCATCTCGGTGACACTCGTCAAACTTCCGAGGTCACTTGTCTTTAAACAATCCTCTGTTAGCTCTTTCAACATGGTTCGGTCTAGGTTATTTAATTTCACTGTCAGGGGGATTGTGATGTTTTGGTTTTTTTGTATGAAGTATTTGCTTGAAATCGTGAGTCCATATGTGCTGAATCCATACAGCACGACACCTATGGGAATATCAGGTTTGCGTGAATTTTAAACGACATACTGTTTATATGCTTATATTATAATGCAAGTTAGTCTTATTTTCTCATATTTTTAATGGAAGCTCACTGCACAATCGCTCTTTACAGAAAAGTACCACTAGTTTAGTTTACTATAATGTGGATTCTGTGAATGCACGCCATTTTCTAATGTCACCTTTCCCTCATGTCATGTTGTGCATAATTGGCAAACGTATAATGGTAAATGTGAAGCTAATAAGAATCTAAATAAATTTATAATATTATTAATTGATCAACTTTATATAGCGACATTTAGTGATTCAATCAACTCAACTATATTGGTTATTGTAGGTAACCTTTTCTTAAAAGGTGTATTTTTAATTAACTCTGAATGTTATTGAAACTAGTTTCTGACTTCACACTTAATGGCAGGTCATTCCAAGAAGGTGGACCCAGCTCTGACAGAATGCTCTGTCCCCAAACATTGCAACATTCATACGAGATGGTTCAACCAGTCTCTTTGACGCATCAGCCTCGGCCGACCTGAGAGTGAGTTGCCTCTGAGCAATATTGTTCCTCACGCGGAGATCAGTCAAGTATGATGATGCCAGCCTCTGAGGTTCAGTGTCTTATTCAGTTTTTTTTAGTTTCAGTGCCGATAAATCGACATTGAAATAAAGTAAGTAAGGCATGTTCAATAAATGTTACATAATTATATTGTATGGTTTACATTACCCACCTCACTAGGTGAAACCTGTTCTGAGATTTTATTATACACAATGAGATAAATTTTAAACTGAACTCTTTCTGCGACTCGAAGCCGGAGTGATTTGACAATATTAGGTGGTATTGCTTATTAGACAAACTGCTGTGTTGAACATCCCTTGAACACACCTAGATAATATCATCACGTTTTATGTGTGGCCAATATTTTTTCCTCGTTTTCAGTACGTGTACACAATATTTTACTTATGTACATATGTACTTCTAATAAAATGACTTACATAAATGATAAATGTAAATTATTCATTTTTAACCAACTTAAAAAATACAAAATTCTAAATGCGTGCCCTGTATACTGAGTACACAGCACCGGAGCTCAAGGGATTTTCTAGCACCATAAGGGAAGGGTTAAGAAATAAAAAAAAATATCTGAATCAAATTTAATAATGTTATTATTAAGTTCTGTAAGTATTTTTTGTTTTTATTATTGTGACAGCTGTTTTGGCATTCAAGGCCATTTTCAAACTATGGTTAGAAAACGGTATTGGAAATTGGCAAACCACAGTTTGAAAATGGCCTTGAATGCTGAAACAGCTGTCACAAAAATTAAATTGAGTTGTACAAATTAAACACAAAAACAATTAATATAAAGGACCATACTTACCCGATAGGTCACTTGAGATAAACACAGTTTATTAGCTAAAATTATATTGGCACAGTTTTACACAATGACATAATATTGGAAAACACATGTTGATTCTGGTATTTATTTGCATAATTATGTTCTTTTCTTGAATAGTTTTTGGTATATTATGCCGTGTTGCGCTTCCTCCTTCTGTAGCCAACGTTTCGGACAGCGTTACAGTGTCCATCATCCAACATCCGCCCTGAGCTACAGGAGGAGGAAGGAAGAATAACATCCCAAAAACTATTCAAGAAAATACTTTTGGCCGTGAAAACTTGAAAACATCATTTATGTTCTTGCTGGGTGGTACAATACAGTGATTTGATTAGTTAGGACCGAAATTCTGTTGGACTTGTTATGAATTTTAGTTCCGGGGGGAGTTTATTCCAAGTCTTAGGCCCCGATACTCGGAAAGTGTGATCTCAACACAGGATCTCCTAGTGCGACAGGCACAGTACCATAACCCTCATAATACGTTGAGATTGTATAGATGAATAAATAAAATAAAATGTATTTGGCTTGCATTTGCATTTAGGTTCTATCAGCTTCTTAAGAGATGACTCTTTTGGTATTTGGGTGACTCCTGGGATATATCTCCTTTAATAATGGAATTCTTCATATCGACCCCTTGGAATAACAAGGTTCAATCTGACACAGCATTGTTATACGATAATGAACCATCTAAAGTAGATCTCTCTAGAGCATATTATCGCACGACATTACTGTGTCCGATGGAACCTTGTTATTCTAAGGGCTCGATATGCTGTCCCTTTTTTCATATGTTTAAGATTAAAAAAAAATTGTGTTTACAAAATTTTCTTGGAATTAAATAATGTGTTGTGTTATTTATCTGTGAATGTTGAGATAGCACCTATAGTAAAGTTGTCACTATCTTTCAATTACTTGGGAATAAATGAATTAAAATTCAATTTCACTTGTAGCTTATAGCTTATCTATAGAGAGATTAGACTAAAAAACTATTACATTTTTTGTACTTACAGTATGTATGTGCTAAAAAAAATTGCTGCTTATGTGGTGTAGTGCTCAAAAGAGCTGACTTAGGTTGAATTATTAACGAGGTAGGCATAGCACGACCGAGTGAATCAAATACTTGAGTTGGATCATGTTCAGAGTTTTGTTGTCTATTCCATGTTCAAAAGATGCATTGGGTATACGTCATAGGAGAGATGGAAAGACTGATAGGAACATTGGAAGATCGCCAAGTGTAGGAAACTATATTAATATACGACTCAGTAGTGAATGGTAGTAGAAGTCGAGGATGCCCGAGGAAGACACGGCACTACCAAGTGAATCAAAAACTTGAGTCGGGTCATGTCAAGAGTTAGAATAACAAAAGAGTATGTGTGAGATGATGCACGAATGTGAATGAGGCGAGGAGCATGCACCGAGACAGATTTCTGTTGCAGTTCATCTTCTCTGCTTACCCTTACAGGGAAACGATTTGATGGTTAGTTTAACTACACATCCTGGGTATAATGCGTTTCATCACTATCATCTCCAACGTATCTGGGATTCGCGAGGTGGAATGGCAAGTTGTAGTGTCGGTAGTTGGAGTATAGTCACAAATATCACAGTCACAAATGACGGCCATAGTCACAAATGACGGCCTCCATGGTCGAGGGGAAAGGCTCTCGACTACGAATCCGAAGGTCACGGGTTCAAATCCCGGCGTGCGCAAGTAATTTTTATTTAATTAATTTGTGTTGTTTCACAATTAATTCATTTAAAAATAATATGTAGTATATTTGCGCACGTTCCAGAGTGGAAGATACTCCCAGTATCGCCCTGGTGAAAGACCACCATTCAGAATTGAAACGTTGCTTGAAATGGCTTTTAGCCGTGTTTGGTGACCAGATCTGAATAGCCAGGTATTCCCAACCTTCCTCTTCCCCTTCTCCTTCCCCTCCCCAATACCTTCAGCCTCACAACATTCCCCAATTGGTAATGTCATAGTCTCACTGGCTCCAGACGGTTGGGAGCAGTTGGGACTCTTGTGAGGTATTCATATAAAAAAAAAAAAAATATATGAAATTGCCCCCATGACTTTTTATACTTAATCTTTCATTTCTTGCATGTTTGGTACAGATTATTACCTTCAGTATTTGTTAAAATCATTAATATACAAATGTTTACTTGTACTGTTTGTTATTTATTGATATGGAGGCGGTTATCATAGCTCCCGTGAGCACTCAGGCGAAAGGCCCATTGTGCTATCTTCCATTTTACCTTATTCCTTTGACAGTAACCCGGTTCCTTTGATCAGGGTTGTCATTGGTCGACTATGTCTCTTGGTACCACAATATGTCTTCCCAGGTAGCTGAACCTTCTTCCGTCAAGGCGTGATATTGGCACCATAGGTGAATTGGAGTCTCTTCATCCTCTTCACATCTTTTGCATGTATTGGTGTTTTCCACTCTCAACAGCTGCATGTGTCCCCGGGGTGGCAGTGTCCTGTTAGAAGTCCTACCAGTTCCTCAGAGAGCTTCTGTCCATATTGAGTAGTTGTCTGGTTCGTCTGGGGTTAGGTCTGTTTATGAGTACTTTGGATTGTCTCATTTCGAGTGCTCTCTCCCGTTCTTTCCAGCGCTGGGATTCAACCCATCTTTCAATATGTAGTTTTGTGTGGCAAGCTGCCACTCCTACGGCAGGCTCGGATCCCTCAAGCCGTGCTTCCGCCCCTTTTCTTGCTAGTCCGTCAGCCCGCTCGTTGCCTTCGTTACAGTTATGCCCCGATAACCAGATTAGAGTTATTTTATTGATGGTAGCCAGTTCTTCAAGAATAGTCCTATTTGTTATTCCTAAAACTTGTCCATCTGTGTATATTTCTTACCATTGCTCATTTATTGTAATGCATCTTAATCTCTGTAATACAACTGTTTTATAGAGACTATGAAAAATAAATAATTAATGGTTGCAATGTTACAAGGTGAGTCGTAAGGAACGAAGAAGGACGAGACAACCATTCATTCGCTTCTATGATCTACTGAGTCATGCTATCTCTTTCATACTCGATTGTTCCTTCCACACACTAGGACTACACTTATAATTATAATATTTCATTTACAGTTAGTTTTAGTTTAGTTTAGTTGTTGCAGTCTCGATTTTCATTAAAGTGGAATACTTATTTTTATGTTTCTTTAATTTTTTATTTTGTATGCATTGATATAGTTTCACATTGTCTCTAGGAAAATTAATATTTACATTAGAATAATTGTTTTCGAAATCTTTTTTCTTTTAAAGCCATTGAAAAATATGGTACAATACGGGTAACGCAGAGAGGACAGATCGCCAAAATACTCGGTCTTGGCACACACTCCTTGCTTCATTCACATTTATATATTGTCTCGTACATACTCTTCTGTTATTCTGACTCCTGACATGTGGTTATTTCAAAGCTTCATAGCTCATGATGGAAATGACATTGTGAGCTGAATATATGTGTACATCTGTACAAGGCTACGTGCGTGCATATATTATAAGCGCGAATAAATGGTGCCCACAGCGCTATGTATGTTTTGATGGAAAAGTGAGAAAAGTGGCACGCGTAGCTGTTATCCCATTTAAGTCAGGAACGCTGGGAATAATAATAATCAAAATGTTTTATTATTATTTTATTTTATAACAAGTTAAATAATGATATCCTCGCTGGGATTTCCCGTGTTGAGGATTTCATTTAAAATGCTAAGGTTAAAGAATGCTGAATAATATTTTATCCATAATTCTTTACTAGTTCACCTGCCGTGCCGTCAATGGGGTCATGCAATACTTAACATATGCCCGTAAATAAATAGCTCTAATTATTATGAACCTGCAGGTATCTTAATTGATGATCAGATAAATCAACGCACATATGAATCAGCAAACTTTTTAAAAGTGATATAAAGTCTTAAAAGTATGAAAAAAAAAAATATTAATTAGTGATTTTTTATAACGAGCACGAGGGGGCCGACTAAATTTGCTCCTTATAGCTGTTACTCGTTATATCCGAAGAGATTAAAAAAATTTATATACCTACTTACCTACTATCAATACAGAGATTTTTCATAGATAAAAAAAAACATTCTCATGTTGTGTAAACTGTATTCGCCAATGTATAATTCTTTTCAATATATTTGCTTTGATGGCCTCCACGGTCGAGGGGTAAGACTCTCGACTACGAATCCGAAGGTCGCGGGTTCAAATCCCGGCGTGCTCATGTAAATTTTATATAATTAATTTGTGCTGTTTCACAATTAATTGCTTTAAAAATAATATATAGTATATTTGCACACGTTCCAGAGTGGAAGATACTCTCAGTATCGCCCTGGTAAAAGACCACCATTTAGAATTGAAACGTTGCTTGAAATGGCTTTTAGTCGTGTTTGGTGACCACATTTGAATAGCCACGTATTTCCCCACCTTCCTCTTCTCCTTCCCCTCCCCAATACTTTCTGCCTCACAACATTCCCCAATTGGGTATGGTATAGTCTCACTGGCTCCAGACGGTTGGGAGCAGTTGGGACTCTTGTGCGGTATTCATATTAAAAAAAAATAAAATATATATATATATATATATATGAGGTACATAACATTACAACAACAAAAAATTGTCAGCCCCCGCCGGTAAGCCGACACCTTTGTCTGTTTATTTATTTGTACAACATACACAAATTATGAATAATCAGACAATGTTAATACACTGTTATTACTTAATTACTTGGAGAATGGTTTTTTTTTTCAGACCCAACATGTAATTATTATTTGATAATTTGTATAGTGCCATTTTTGTTAGAATAATCATATCAGAGGCGCTGTATGCTCTGTTTGTGTTAGAAAATGTGTTGACAAAGTTATTTCTACCGATCAACGATTGTATGAAAATGAGCCTGAACCAAAATATCATTTGGTAATTGCTCAGTGCCATGAACCTAATATTACTGTGATCATTATAACCATGTTCGACTGTATATATATATATTTTTATATCTCTTTTCAAAAGTGTTCCAATTCATACTTGTGTTGAATTATCATGGAACCATCTCAAGTTAAAAGATTTAAATGTAACAATAATACGCAGAGTGGTAATTCCTACCTAGTTTGGGAATACATCATGTTTAATACTGATTAACGGCCCTCCTTAATAATAGCTGTGAGGAAATTCACACAAAGGCATTGCGCAATAGTTAGACGATCAAAGCTATAAACCAGAGTTTCTCAACTTTATTTGTCTCACCGTCCACTTTTGGAAAGAAAATGGCAAAAAAATTATTTATTCATCTGTAAATCAATAGAATAATTGTACAGTTCACTTTGTTGCATGATTCTTTCAATAATGTAGCTACTACAAATTTGAATTGATGAGGCAAATTTATTAAAAATACTTTTGTTGCCCTCGCCCCCCATTTCACCCCTTCACCGTCCCTTTTTTTTTTTTTTACATGAATACCCCACAAGAGTCCCCGATTGGGAAATGTTTGTGAGGCTGAAGGTATAGGGGAGGGGAAGGAGAAGGGGAAGAGGAAGGTGGGGAAATGCCTGGCTATTCAAATCTGGTCACCAAACACGGCTAAAAGCCATTTCAAGTAACGTTTCAATTCTGAATGGTGGTATTTCACCAGGGCGATACTGAAAGTATCTTCCACTCTGGAACGTGCGCAAATATACCATACATTATTTTTTAATTAATTAATTGTGAAACAGCACAAATTAATTAAATAAAATTTAGTTGCGCATGCCGGGATTTGAACCCGCGACCTTCCGATTCGTAGTCGAGAGCCTTACCCCTCGACCTTTGTAGCCCTTCACTGCCCCCCATTTGCCCTTGAGGCCACCACCGTACCGTTGTGAATTTCTGATCTTGGGGCTCCAGACCAGAGGTGGCCACCAAACTAAACTGTAGTTAGTAAATACAGTATATAATCCAGCCCTCACATATATAAAATAGCCTTGTATTAATCTTAGAAAGGTTTGTAAACCAATTTTAATCACTACTTTTGTTCCCACCAATTTCCAAATACACCGTAATACAAATTCAATACATTTCTCTGCTTTAATAGAGATGACCGAAGCTTTAAACAGATATCCCCTAATGTAAATAATGTTAATATCAGAATTACAGAACACTAGAGATGTTTAAATAACAATAATTTTTCCGAGTTTGCCAATCTTCGTATTTCAACCGATCATATTTTTAATAAAGATACAGGAGTTCAAATTCTTCACCGTAATAATAAAAGCAAAAAATTAGATAATTTCCTGGAAATTAGAAAATCCCTAAATATTAATTCTAGTATATTGAATAACAAAGCAAATTTATCGTATAGTCCTCTTTTAGATATTTTTCCAGTGAATCATTATGTTCTTCCGAAAAAACCCCTAATTACCCCTTCCCCTTTGGACGGTTCCCACTCCAACACCTAAATATCAATATTGGGCCTGTTTTGCATCTTAGTTCGGGGGGAATGTATTCCAAGCTTTAGGCCCCGCTAATCCAAAAGCGCGATCTCAAAACTCAGTATTTGGCTTGCCCTTATGTTCTATCAGCCTCCCGATAGCCGATGATGATGCTGGAATTGACTGTCTTAGATCAGTTTTTTCTGGAATGCGTAGTTTGGAGATGTAATGTGGGGCCATTTCATTGATGGATTTAAACATCATCCTGTATAATTTGTACTAGATTATTTCTGGCCACTTAAGCCAGTGAAGGTTACGAAGGTGTTCTGAAATGTGCAAATATGTAGACACCCCGGTGATGAGTATCACCACAGGGTTAAAAACAGATTGAAGTTTGTTGGTTTGGTATTTAGGAAGGCTGGCATAAATGCTGTTACAGTAATAAAGACAGGAGACTCCATATCAGTTGATCGGTAGTTTTGTTGCGTCTGTAGTTTCTGTAGACAGACTTGGTTTGTTTTATGTGAAAAAACCCAGTGCTTACAGTCTTATGTACTTGACTTTTTAACAAAAGGTTTGAATCTAAATTAACACTTAGAAGCTTGACTGTTGTTTTTAGAATAATGTCATTGCCGGAAATAGAAATTGGTGATTTGTCTATGAAATGTTGGCGTTTAAAGCCTGTGCGGTATTCTCCAGATCGTCAGCCCATCTCATTTGTGGCAACCTCAGCCCCCTTTTTCCAACCAAGGATGCCATCTGATGTTATTGCGGTTCCAACGGTCATCTGTTAGTCGTGCCACATCTCCAGAATAGTTCCATTTTAGGTAGTGACGCTGGCCACCTTAGACTTGTTCCTTACCCACTCATTCTTGCGGGGAGATACCTAGCATACAGTGGTGTGCAGTCCATAAAGGCTGAAAACCTCTGCCTACCCCAAATAAAACAACAAACCATAAATTGTAATTATATGTGACACAATCTAAGCGGAACAAACAGCAATCAGAGGAAGATGATAATAAAATGGCTATTTTCAAATATTCAATACACAATTCACACCCGAACTTGAAAAACTACACAAAGCCTACCTTCGATAATAAAGCTATGCACGCCACTACTAGCATGAATCTTTCAACCGCCTCTTGTGTGGGGGGTCATTTTCATAACATTTTTGGTTAGAGTCCATGTTTGCGCTTGGAATGTTAACACTGGAAGTATAAATTTGTTATGTACACGCGTCCGGATGTGTTGCGGTATTTTCCTGTTTTTCGCGATATAGCTAAGTTTGCTGTAGGCAGTGGACGGCCTGAAGGGCGGCCCATCCAAATCTTTTAATCAATTTCGCGGGTCTTACTAACATTCTTTGAAATTTATCACCCGTTAATCGATGATACAATTTTTTCCTTTCAGAACTGGCAGCCTCCCTTTGCCGTAGATGTGGACCGTCTCCGTTTCACTCCGCGCATCCAGCGCCTCAACGAGTTGGAGGCAATCACCCGCGTCAAGCTCAACTTCCTGGACCAGATCGTCAAGTTCTGGGAGCTGCAGGGCTCCCTGCTGAAGATACCCACTGTGGAGCGCAAGCCCCTTGACCTGTTTGGCCTGCATAAGATCGTCAAGGAAGGAGGTAAGTCATGCGATTCAACTGTTAGGGGCTTGCAGAGTACCACATATACATTACCACCGATCTCTCCATAAACATCTAGTTCATACCGCTCTAGCACAGAGGTTGCTTTCCTCACGGGTTGGTTGGGATATGACCTACCATTCCTTCATATATTTACATGCCTTGTTTGGTGTATTCAGTTAATTTGTTGTCTTCAGTCAAGCCTCGATGAAACAATCTTTAGGTCACATTTGCACCATATATGAAAACTGCCATCATAAGCAAAAAGGCAGCTATTTGATATAAATCACAAATTGAACTAAATGTTCAGAATTTAATAGAGATCATTTCCCCATATTTAGTTAAATTCATGATTATTGTCAAATAGCTGCCTTTTTGCTTATGACTGCAGAATAAGTCTTGTGGGATCTTGGTTACGTAATCCCCCCCAAAGGAAAGTTAAGTCACCTAATGTTCCCGATTGACCATATATTTGTATTAATTTATTTGTAGCAGTATTCTGATGATGTGTAATTGTTTTTAGGTGGTTACGATGTGTGCACTGCGGAGCGCAAGTGGTCCAAGAT
Organism: Halesus radiatus; assembly: GCA_022606495.2. Taxonomy (NCBI): domain Eukaryota; kingdom Metazoa; phylum Arthropoda; class Insecta; order Trichoptera; family Limnephilidae; genus Halesus; species Halesus radiatus. The sequence goes on along the minus strand of JAHDVE020012332.1, from coordinate 364,631 downwards.
CGCGGTGCGGATGGGACATCCGCAGGGCAAAGGCGTCGGCACCATTCTCAAGAACCACTACGAGAAGATCCTATTCCCCTACGACCTGTTCAAGAGTGGGGAGGCCGCGGAGGGCATCGTGAGTACCAAAAACCTTATTCGCATTTACATGGTGACAATGTACCTTCCCACCTTCCACTTATCATCTCTTCCCTCTGGCGACTTTGTTAAACGTCACGACATACCCCATATTGGGAATGCTTATTAATAATTTTCTGTCTAATCCAACTAATTCTTCTAGAAACTGGAGGTCAAAGGCGAGATGACCCCCGAGAAGGCCAACACGGGGGGCAGCTGCAAGGGCCAGGGCCGCAACTCGGCACAGAAGGGCTCCCCCCCTCCGCAGACCGACTCCAAACCCCCCACCCGGAGATGGAAGAAGATAAACGTATGTACTTAATAAAATCTAGTTGGTTTTGTATTTCATCGATTCAAATGTTTAAATCTCTATAAACCACTCATCGAAACCAGACTTAAGTTTTAGCTTCTCAGAAGCTGGGCGTATTGTACACAGCCCGCAGATAATATCATTGTATATAATTGCTGACCTTGTACAAATTGCAAGCTGTTGTTGAGTTTGGCAGCCAGCTTAGGTCGGGGAGCCCCAAAATACCTGCAAAAAACACTTGATCCTGTGCAGAAATGAAGGCGCTCAGAAGAACTAGCTTCATCGAAAGACTCAAAACGCATGTGCAATGTCCGGTGTCGCAGTTTGGCCATGTAATTGTCAATGTGTTTCTTCCCCATCTCTTCAAGATATATCCTCTTTTTTAAAAGACTCTCCACATAGCACCCCCAGAGAGGGAAATCTCAGGGCCTCCTTATGTGGCATTAATAAAAATGAGGATTCTGTTTGATTTTTTTAAAGAAAATCTATGTAATGAATTTTTACTACCACTCACATACTAAAATTTTGAAATTATTGCTTGTGTAATGATAGAGAACTTGCAGAGGGTTGAATCCGCGATGCCTGGGTGGGGACCTGGTGCATTGAACCATTCGTCTACGGATCATTATTTATTATTGTTTAATTCGTAGAACTCCATTTAATTTTTTTAATTTAAAAATAAATCAAATTTAATAATAACATTAATCAATTAATTTCTGCAGGTATTTTAGTTTTTTTTATTATTTTGACAGCTGTTTCGGTGTTCAAACTGTCAGTTTGAAAATGGCTTTGAATGCCAAAACAGATCAGAGAGAGAGATCAAAAACATTTAATAATATTTTTGTTTACCCCAACAGAATGAACCGGAGTTGGAACACGAAGGTAGCCAGACAGAAGGCTGCATGGGGTCCGAGGGAGGGGATCGGAAAAAGGACCTCAGGAAACTGTCCGCTAAACCTTCAACGGACCTGGTGGATGATAAGAAAGGTTCGTTTGTGATTTTTTTATGCTAAGTAATTTTAGGGTTATAGAGTAACTTGTAAGGCACATCAGACAAAACAGTCAACATCTCTGACTTCCTACAATTTGACACGGGAATCAATATCATTCTACAGAAGAATGGAATCGATGGAAATATGGACATCTTTGAAAACCCCGATGTCAGTGAAGAAGATTTATTTTGAGTGTTTTATGGTCTGGCCAATGTCATACAGCCACAATCTTCCGTTCGATGCCGACACGCACTATGGAGCCGATTCGGAATGCTCACGTTCTCAAGGGTTTTTAAGCCTTAAATATGTTTGGACAATACTCAAATAAATTTTACTCATTTGGCAAATGAATAATACTAAATTCAAAATATTATTGCTTCTCGTTTAACACACGGGTGGGCGTCGAATGAAAAAAATAAATTGTGTCTGCGAAAGATATTTCCAGTTTTTAAAATCATATTACTGTACTTATTTATAGTATAACCTCATATATTACTATATTTTTATTGTGAAAGAGACTTTATGTGTGGTAAAATCATGTATGATCGTGGGAAAAATATTGAGATTCCTAAAGAATCCAAGGCTGATGTAAGCGTAATGAGTAAGATTAAGAAAGGGACGCTTAGATGGTTTGGGCATGTAGAGCGAATGAACTAAGGAAGGAGTATGACTTGAATGTGATTGGAAGAAGCCCGGGACGCCCGAGGAAGATATGGCACGATCAAGTGAATCAAATACTTGAGTCGGGCCATGTCAGAAGTTAGAATAATATAAGAGAATCTGAGACAGTGTATGAATGTGAATGAAGCAAGAAGTGTATGCCAAGATCGAGTTGTTTGGCGGTCTGTCCTTTCTGCCGTGATGGTTACTTAGTTAGTTAAGGCACTTATTTAACTTTATGAAAAATATGGTAAAACTTTAGTATTTATTTTTTTGTTACGTGAGACAGGAATAAATAATTTCTCTAAATGTATGAAGCTATTCTGGGGAAACTACTTATTACACAAATATCGTTACACATTATCATTATCAGCTGGGGTACGGTGTGGCAAAATTTTCGGCGATTTCTTACCCAAAAATCCTGGCTTTCAAGAATGAATGAAAAAGAAAGGGATCAAGGTTAGATCCTTAAGGAATCCCGTAGTTGGTTTTGCATGTGAGAGAAAGATGGTGTCCGTATAGGTATCGCACCGAATGTTGACGCAAACACAGTATTCACACCGATGCATTGCTTCCATACAGCATGTGGAAAAGGTTAATTTTAATTCAATAAAATAATGCACTGAAACTTTTTAGAATAACTAAAAATTCTTAAACTTGTTTTCTTTTCGCTAAAAACAATATGTAGGCATAAGCAAGACAAAAGGCTGTTTTTCATTGCCCTTTGTTAAAGGACATCACTGTCTGAAGTGTAAATATATGCATCAATACACACAATCCCAAGTATGTGATCTGGTTGGAAGCAGTTGCTACTCTTGTGAGATACTCGCATAAAAACATAAAAATATTGCTCATTCCCACACCAAATATTATTTCTTTTCATTTAATACTAGATACTCAGTGTCGCCCCGGTTAAAGAACACCATTCAGAATCTAAACGTTGCTTGAAATGGCTTTAGCTGTTTTTGGTGATCTGATCTCAATAGCCAGGTCCTTCCCATCCTTCCTCTTACCCATCTATTTTCCTTCCCTTCAGCTTCATGACACATCACAATTGGGGATGCCATAGTCCCATTTGCTCCGGACAGTGGAGAGCAGTTGGAACTCTAGTGCGGTATTCACGTAAAAAATAACGAAAATATTAATGGTTGCGTTTTGTTTTAGGTATTTTGCGTGAGTCCCCAAGTAAGCGAGGGCGTGCCGCGCCTGTGGCCATGGCGTCTTGCCCTGCGGGGCTGGGCAGTGCGCGCCCGGTGCGCTCTGCCGCCTCACGCACGCTCCAGGCCAAGCGTCAGGTCAGCATGACAGTGAACGTGGTACCCGCCGCACCCGACGCTGCCGATCCCGTAAGTATACGGGATAGTAATACCTTGTAGACCTATTCTGATTCTTTTTAAGAAAAATCCCTTATTCTTTTCCTTAGGCTCAAATACTTCTTGTTTGGAGAAAAATATTGGTATCCCAAATATTATCCAATCAGCTTTTTATACTAATAAATTAAAAAAATATATATTTTAAATAACAAGGATAAAGATAATATTTTAAATAACAAGGATAAAGATAATATTTTAAATAAATCGGGGGTATATAAATTAATCTGTAACGATTGCAAATTTTTTTTACATAGGAAAGATTTAAAGAAATTTTTATATTAGAGTTAAGGAACAAGTAATAATAATTATTCTGAATTTGCCAATCATACGAGGTGTGTTCAAAAGAAAAGGTGAATTTTGAATTTTCGCGGGCTGTGTACATTCGATTATCGAATTTATTTTTGTTATGTTGGTACACATATGTTTATCATATGTTAGCATTATCAGCCATTTTGGATTAGTGGTTTGTTTTTGACAACTGGAAAGGTTAGTCACGTTTTTATGTGTTCTTCGATTTTTTACTTTTGACGAAAATGGATCAAAGAATATGTATTAAATTTTGCGTTAAAAATGGAATAAAGTGCTACAACGCATTTAAAATGTTGACTGTGGCATTCGGCGAGTCTACTTTGTCTCAAAAAAGTGTTTATAAGTGATACAAGGCCGAGAAGATGTTAATGACGATGAGCGTCCTGGAGTTGCAACCACGTCAACAAACGAAGAAAACATCGAAACAGTGAAGAAAATGGTTTTGGAAAATCGTTGAATCACTATTAGGGAAGTTGCAGAAGATGTTGGCATATCAATCGGCTCATGCCATGCAATTTTCTCGGATGTTTTGGGCATGAAATGTGTGGCAGCGAAGTTTGTTCCGAAATTGCTAAATTTTGAGCAAAAGCAACGTGGCATTAGTATCAATAAGGATTTGTTGAATGACACCAACGACGATCCAGATTTGCTCAAAAGGGTCATAACTGGTGATGAAACGTGGGCATATATATTTTCATATAAATAAAGGTTTAAAAATTTTACATACAATTTACAACCGGTTTACAATTAGAAAATTTTGAAATTTTAGAAAAAGTGTTAATAGTCAATTAAATATAACTAATAATCAAATATATATATTTTTTAAATAGCCTTCTCTTAAATTTATTTTCATATTAATATTAATAATAAAAACAAATTTGTTATTCAATGTTTTATAATAATTTTTTATTAACATTTTTGATTAATTGTTATCTACTTTAAACGTTTGAATGCCAATCGGCGATATTCGTCGCTTCGTGTTTTTACGGAGATTGCCGATCGTCGATTTCCGTCGATTGCGTCAGTCGTGTTTTAAATCGGGCTGGGCTGCGTAGATCAAGGACAATTTGTGCGTATTGTAAGAAGGGTGTCCACACGGCGTGTGCTGGAAAGCACAATTGTTGATTTTTTTTTGGTTTTTCATTTTTGTCTTTTTTTTGTTAATAAAATACTGTGTTCATTTATACAAGCGTTTTATTCCAAATATTTCAATATTTTTTAATAAAACACCGAAAAAATCATCAAAATCCATGGAAATTCAAAGAATTTACGGGATTTTAAAAAAAAAAAACACTTTTTTTGGTGGCATTTTACAAGCAACTATATCATTTTTTTTGGCACTCAAACGTTAATCAAATTTTGTTTATGTTTATCATTTGTCTATACTTGACATTATTATTTTTTAGTATTCTGTATATTCCGTATGCGGAAAGCATCGCTTTCGAAACATGTTGATATGTATATATTAGTAAAGTGGGGATTACAAAGTAACTTTTAATTCATTTTTTAATAATGATTTGAAGAAATTACGATTTATGGCCTGGACTCGCCAGAGCTCATCAATTTTATAAAAATCCACATACCTTCAAGACCAACCTGACAAACCCATTTTTTCATTTGCCCGCATACAGTACGGTACCAACCTTTAGGATAAATTCTCCAATTCTCCGTATTTGTGCAATATAACACAATTTAACAACATTGAAATTCTTCACTATACACTTTAGAAATATCGAACCGAAGTAATGGGTATGACCGCAAATTGATGCACAAGCATAAAACGTATTGTGAGCGTTTCCTGCCCCATTTTCCTCTTCCTTCTTTTTTTATTTTGTCTTGCTAGCTTTATAAAATAGACGCCATGAGCAAATTACAAAAGATATAGAGTGACAGGCATAACAAAGACCACCAGGATGAGACTCGTCCGGGCACTGCTTTTCCCCATATTCCTTTACGGTGTGGAAACATGGACACTCAGAGCCAGCGAAAAGAAGTGGATAGACGCCCTCGAAATGTGGTGCTGGAGAAAAATGCTTAGGATTCCATGGACAGCCAGGCTCACAAATATATCAATTCTGGAACATGCTATCAACTATCTGCCTAGAGCGTATCCCCAGATTCTTTGGACATGTTGCTCTCCAAACCCACAACTCCAACCTGGAGAAGCTCATGGCAAAGTGGAAGGCAGGAGAAGCAGAGGAAGGTCACCGATGCGTTGGAGTGACCAAATTTCGCAGGTGTCCGGAACCTCGGTGTCCTTGGCTCTCCTCGCAGCGTAGAATCACGAGGAGAGGAGGAGCCTTGTACAAGAGGGAGATTGGGGTGGGGGGTCATGATCCTCAGCAATGAGGAAGTGACTCAAGAAGAAGCTTTATAAATAATACACCTGTATGTAACCAATGTTAGCATAAGAAACATTGTTGGTTACCTTTTGTTTAACTTCCTATAATAATATTAATCATATTTGGATGTTTTGTATAGTGTCATTTTTGCGAAAAATCACCTCAATGTTCCTATTATCCGGTTACCATTTTGTATTGTAACTCACGTTCAGGTCGGCCAAGTCAGATGCCCCAAACAGACTGGTTGAATCTTCCTGTTTTGTTCATCATTATACACCCAGCAATTGTGACTGCGCCAGATGCGATTTAGTGATGTCCACATCTTCCGAGGGAGAGAGAATTCTGGCAGTTTTAATAGTTTGACCTATATATAACAAGGTGTTTATTTTTTTTCAATCCCTTGTGGATTCCAATCTCACAATATCTTTAACTCTTGCATTCTTTCGTGAAGATTCTTTGTTTAAAATCATCGCAATCCATCTAACCTTTTTTACACCATTCCAGCTGGCCAAGTACATCTGCCACAATTGTGGGCGCGGGGACATCGAGGAGCAGATGCTGCTCTGCGACGGCTGTGACGACTCCTACCATACCTTCTGTCTGATGCCCCCACTCGGGGACATCCCCAAGGGGGACTGGAGGTGCCCCCCGTGCATCGCCCAGGAGGTAACCTACTTATGTTATCATCTCTAAGTCCTGAAGATGTCAGAAACGGCCATACAAATGTCATGTCTATAAAGAAAAGTAGAAATAATGTCGTTCCACAACTGACGAGTCGTATTTACCGCCCATTGTGGCAAATGTGAACCATGTTAACGTCTCAAAAACCCAAGCATGTCCGATCTCAGCAAAAAAGGTGGTCAATGACTGTCTGGTGCAATTTAATGGGAGCACCCTCCCCAATAAAGACTCAATTGAAATGCTCAGGGTAAGTATTTCAGACCAGGTCAAGTATCGGAGCTCTAAAGTAGCCCCAGTAAATCTGACTTCTGAGAAACTGCCGATTCTTCAATAGTGACCAACTTTTAACCCTATACAAATCTCAAGTACGTCAACAGTTGAATTTGGAAGCCACCTATGGGCTGGAGCTCTCAAATACTTGATAAATCTGCTTGGCTCTGTGCAAAGTAGGGCGGTTCGTCTGATTGACAATCCGCTGTTAACAGACCGATTGCCATCTCTAATGGACAGATGCAATGTTGGTATGCTGAGTCTGTTCTACAGATATTTCAATGGAGCATGCTCTTAGGAGCTAGGAGCATTGATCTCCTATGCTCCGGTGCACGTGAGCAGAATACTCAATGATGTTGGCTTCATGGGAACGGGTCGTTTCGTCGACTTGTTTTTATGTAAGTCGTATGACTCGTATGTGGAACGAGCTACCGGCATCTTTCTTTCCTCCTGCATTTAATCCGAACCCCTTCAAGGCCCGCCTTAACAAATCCCTTCCTACAGTCCCCTCCTTGACCTGCCTCACAATGCTGCCCAACTAGGTGGCGATATAGTTCCCCTGTCTGTGCTCTGTATAGACAGGAGTGCTCTTGTGAGGTGTCACATAAAAATAAATGTACAAATGTTGGGCATGTATGTTTTACATGTCTCTTGATGCTAGCACTTCGGGCTAACTTCCATTGAAATATCGGTAGATCAAACACAGGATTCTCATCTGTAAACATGCTTTAATGAAGTGAATATATGTACAAGGTAGAATTGTTTATAACAGGATCTTATAATAGGTGGCCAAATTGACTCAGTGTCCTGGCCTGGGTTGAGGTGGTTTTAGTTCAATCCTCTATTGTCTAAATCCTCCATCATTGCACAAGCAACATTAGTAGTAATTCAAATTTTGTCATTCATTCTTTGTATATTTTTTTATTAATTGTAATATTTTTGTAGGTTTCAAAGCCTACGGAAGCATTTGGATTCGAGCAAGCCCAACGGGAGTACACTCTCCAGCAGTTTGGGGAGATGGCCGATCAATTTAAGTCTGAGTACTTTAATATGCCCGTCCACGTGAGTATTTCTTCATTTTGCTTTTTACTGTAAAGGTTATGGTGGTTGCGTTTAAATCCCGAGAATGGGGGCTCATTTGAATAGTGCAAAAATGTTATGCAAAATTGTTACGGCTTTTTTTTTACAATGACTCCACACTGGAGGCCCTGAGGGAAATAATTTCCCTTCAGGCCTATATCATCTTTGGGGATGCTGTGTGGAGGGTCTTTTAGAGGATAGGAAGGAGTGAACCTGGGTCTTGAGACCCATGTTGTAGGAAACACAGAGGCCGGCAGATCGTTCCACAGCTAAGCTGTTGAACACAAGAACGAGTCGTAGAAGCAACCCGTTCTCATGTGACAAATATCAACCGTGTGCAAATGTTGGGCTGTTTGATGAATGTAAGGCTGGAAATATACGGATTGCTACAAGCAGTCGATATCAACGGCTTCTAGCAGTTACTGCATAGATCTCATAGAAAAAACCGTCACTGCCGTCTGTGTATTTCGAATACATATCAACTTATAGCAATCTGTGCATTCCCAATTTAAAGCATAGTACTCACACTCGTTCTTACTCGATCGAGTAAAACTGATGAGTAACAACGAAGGCTCCACACATTGTTTTCCTCGGCAAGATTGGCTCGACGTTTAGTGTATGCCGAACAGTTGGAGCCGCAGCATGTCTACAACGTGAATGAAACAGTAGCTTTGTATAGTGAGTCTCGCATTGCTTGTTCATGAAGTGAATGAAAAGAAGCTGGGTGAATGAGTGGTTGAAATAACATGCAGATTCCAGCCATGCACTACTTGATTCTGCAGTATATCTTGCAGATTATCAACATTATTTAAGAATGCCAGAAGAGCTGTACACTGAACTTTTGCAAATGGGTAACCCTGTTATTACAAAAAACATGAGACAATCAATATCTTAATATATGTAAATTCTTTTTTTGCACTCTGGTTAACAATTTGAACTAACATTAAAATCTTTCAAAGTTATTTTCTACAAACACTCTTAATCTCGATATAAGTTGATGAATTCTTCCACAAAGTTTTTCACGTGGCAACGAAAATGCATGTAGAATATTTTGACAAATTACGACTTCACGGCTCAGCGCTGTGCCACAACCATCACTACTAACTTACTCAATTTAACGTGTACACTAGAGCCCAGCTCTATGGCTCGAAGCGAGTAGATACGAAAGATATTAGGAAGTTCCAATCGCTTCGAGCCGGCTCAAAGCCACGAGTTTTAGCATCTACACGGTGAGACTTACTCGACATTGAGTAAGTGCGGATGTGCGTACTGGGCCTTACACAGATGTTTTCCCAAGAGAAAAAAAAGCCTTTCTCCCTTGGTATTTAGGTAGACCTAGTGAGATAGTAAAAATTTCACTAATGTGTAGAGTAGTGATGAGTCCTTCACGTGCGAAGCGCTTCTTACTGATCATTCGTCACTCTACGCGTCACCGATCATTCCTATTCTGGCAAACTAATCCATCACATGATCGTGAACAATATGAATAAATATTCACGTGAATAAATTTTCCATATTATGATACACAAAGTGTAGGCACTCGTGCATTATACCGGTCGATTATGGGCTCCAGTCGTTCATCCGAGTCGTGAGCCATACAAGGTGATACAAGATACTAGCCAAAGCGTGCGTAGCTGCATACTGCGTATCAAGTGTATCGATGAATGAACACAAAACATTTTCTAGTTAGTGATACTATTATTTTTTAAGTTTGTCAAGTCGTGCAGTTTGGTCATAGCTCAGTCGACAGTCACCACATTTCTGTGCCGTATCTTTCTTTGTTTCTATTATCTATGGTAATAAGGTAGACTTAACACTCTGAGTTGCTCGGGGCTGCAGTTTTCAAGGTGTGTAAGTAAGGAAGAATCGGACTTGAGTATGCATTAACTGACTGGCTGTTTCAGATGGTGCCAACTTCCACCGTGGAGAAGGAGTTCTGGAGAATTGTGTCTTCCATCGACGAGGATGTTACCGTGGAATACGGGGCGGATCTCCATTCCATGGATCACGGCTCTGGTAAGTTTTAACTTCTCACAACTTCAAAATTATATAAGTGCAGTGAAACCATTTAAATAAGTTTCTCAAAACTTCTGAAAAGGCATCCCCAGTGTTGCTTGGCTAAATATTATCACAGATGACCTGAAGGACATTGAGGATATGGAGGGACAAAGAAGAGCGATATCCGTTAGAGCAGGTATGCTGTCAAGGCGTTTTTGCCTTTGCAGCACAAACATCAAAAGAATACTGTTCGACACATTCTGCACATCTCTGTATACGTCAGAACTGTAGGTAGATTACACTGCATCCAAATGGCATAAGCTAAAAGTCCCCACAATAATGCATATTGCCAACTATTCCATCTACAGAGATACTGCAGGTCTACAGAAATGTTCCTGGAGATATGTGTGAGTTCTTTCAGGGCACTTCGGAAGCTTATGGTGCAGATATTGTACGCCAATCCAAGAATATCATCATTACTGCTATGGCCTTAGGAGATGGGAGACCGTCAGATATCCATTGTAACGTATGGAACGTATTGCATTGCACTACCACTACCCCTGCATACCGACTGGAATAAAGATGGAGATATCCATTGTAACGTATGGAACGTATTGCATTGCACCACCACTACCCCTGCATACCGACTGGAATAAAGATGGAGATATCCATTGTAACGTATGGAACGTATTGCATTGCACCACCACTACCCCTGCATACCGACTGGAATAAAGATGGAGATATCCATTGTAACGTATGGAACGTATTGCATTGCACTAACATTACTACCCCTGCATACCGACTGGAATAAAGATGGAGATATCCATTGTAACGTATGGAACGTATTGCATTGCACTACCACTACCCCTGCACACTGACTGGAATAAAGATGGAGATATCCATTGTAACGTATGGAACGTATTGCCTTGCACTACCACTACCCCTGCATACCGACTGGAATAAAGTATTATTATTAAAGGGAGTGGGTAGGGAAAGAAGACGAGGAAGCGGAGGGTTGGGGAGTATCTGGCTTTTCAGATGTGGTCGCTAAACACAGGTAAAGTGTATTCAAGCAATATTGGCAATACTACCACTGGTGGAATGCTAATAAGCAACATGTTTACTGGGTGTGTTTAAATTGCAATAGGCATTGGAAAATATCAAAGGCTACCGGAATCAAATGATGCAGCAACTAGTTTAGGTGCAGTAAAAGTGTAATCATTTTGCTTGGGCACTACATTTTCAAATGTTAAACATGAAACGGTAACTCCTATAAAGATGACTAACTCATTTGTGTGCAATAAGTTGTTCCAATTTGTGATCATTTTTTTACATTTGACGATGACTGTCTCCAGGTTTCCCGACCAAGGCCAGCAAGCATCTGTACCCTGGAGACCAGGAGTACGCTGACTCGAGCTGGAACCTGAACAACTTGCCCCTCCTGGAAGGCAGCGTGCTGGGGCACATCAACGCGGACATTTCCGGCATGAAGGTAACACCTAACCAATAAATCCACAATATAAAATATTAAAGTGATACTGTGCAAGAGCTCCCACTGCCTTGTGGGACTATAACACTAGTAAAGTTATTTCTGCAAGGTTTTGTTATTATTGTGACAGCTGTTTCGGCATTCAAAGCTATTATAAAAAAATAAAATAAAACTAATTAACATGCTTGTTTGTTTGTTCAGGTGCCATGGATGTACGTGGGCATGTGCTTCGCCACATTTTGTTGGCACAACGAGGACCACTGGTCCTACTCCATCAACTACATGCACTGGGGCGAGCCCAAGACTTGGTACGGTGTGCCCGGCCACCGCGCCGAGGTGTTCGAGACCACCATGCGGCAGGCTGCGCCCGAGCTGTTCCAGTGGCAGCCGGACCTGCTGCACCAGCTGGTCACCATCATGAATCCCAACACGCTCATGAACCAGGGCGTTCCCGTCTACAGGTACCAAATAAACCCACCTTTTCAATGTTTAAAACGGTTCCATGACAAAACAGAATATTGAAGAAAAGCGAAGAATCGGAACAAACAGAACAAACGACAAACCTATTATTTTATTATCTGTTTAGTGGTTTTATCGGTAACTGGACATTTTGAAAAGTGACAAAAAAACTACACCTCACCTATTATTTTATTATCCGTTTAGTGGTTTTATCGGTATCTGGACATTTTGAAAAGTGACGATAAAAACTACACCTAACCTATTATTTTATTATCTGTTTAGTGGTTTTATCGGTAACTGGACATTTTGAAAAGTGACAAAAAAACTACACCTCACCTATTATTTTATTATCCGTTTAGTGGTTTTATCGGTATCTGGACATTTTGAAAAGTGACGATAAAAACTACACCTAACCTATTATTTTATTATCTGTTTAGTGGTTTTATCGGTAACTGGACATTTTGGAAAGTGACGAAAAAAGCTACACCTGACCTATTATTTTTTCATGTTCTATTTCGTCGAAAGGAGTGTAAGGAGAATATATGACGCAAGTGTGAATGGAAGAAGAACCGGGGACATCCGAGGAAGACGTGGCACGATCAAGTGAATCAATTACTTGAGTCGGGCCATGTCAGAAGTTGGAATAACAGAAGAGAATGCATGAGACGTTGTATAAATGTGAATGAAGCAAGATGTGTATGCCAAGATCGAGTTGTTTGGTGGTCCGTTTTCTCTGCCTACTCCTGCGAGGAAACGGCGTGATGGTTAGTTAGTTCTGTTTCGTTGCTGCTCTGTTTTATGTAGTGACGGAATTAGAAAAAAAACACCTTGAAAATAAAAAAATATTTGGGTGTGGCCACTAATGTCAGAATAAATAGACCTTCCGTAAAGTAAAATTTGCAAACCATTTCGATGGCTGGAGGCAAACCACATGACAACCTATTTGACACCAGTGCTGTTCTCGCATTTCTTAAATAAACTACGTAATCATATGTAATCATACGTATGTTGACTGGCGTCTAGCGCTCATCGGAACATTTTATGGAATAACACAGTAATTATGGTTTTCTGTGCATTAAGACGGTGTAAAAATAGAAGTTGTAAAGAGAATAAACACAAATATCGCATTTCATTTTACAGATAACGTTATTTTACATTTCAAGCTTATTCAGTATAATATGAACAGTTTTAGAGACACTAATACTATCAAATGGTAATGTATAGTGACTCAAATGTGTTCGTTCACATCATCGTTTACTCCGGTGAGTAAATTATAAAACAATTGTAAAAGGGTCAAACTAAATACATACTCCAAAATATTTAGTTTTTGTAAACAAGCGGAACCCTTTTTACCCTATCTGGAATTTGTAGTTACGGCTAGGGACGGATAAATGAAGCAAGGAATTTGCACCCTTTTCTAAAAAGGACATATAAAATATTAGTACTGCAATGCGAGTTGCCTGCAGCTGCAGATTGATTTATTCATAAATCACTGAAAGGGAAAACGTGTTGGTTTGTTCCCCTTACCCGTAAGAGCAGCTCTGTTATATTCATTACTCTGTGTGTGCGGCCAAGAATCTACTTCAAAATTGTTATTTTCACTTGTTTTTCAATAATAGAACCTCTGCTTTATTTGTTGAAGGATTATCTTTGCTTACTATAAAAATTAATTCTGATTTTTTCCTCGTCACAGGACAGATCAAAACGCCGGAGAGTTTGTCATCACCTTCCCTCGAGCGTACCACGCTGGCTTCAATCAAGGATACAACTTTGCCGAAGCTGTCAACTTTACACCGGCAGATTGGGTAAATTATTTCTATTTTTAATAAAATGTGTGGCGTATTAATTATCTTAATCTTTGAAGAGTCCTCTAAGAAATACCTTCAGTGGAGTGCTCCAGGTGTTGTGGGTTCAAACCCCCGCTAGCCAAGTCTTCCATAATTTTTCCAGTTTTTTTGTAACGCAAGAATATTGCTTCCGAAAGCGTATACACCATTACACACACAATCCTAAGTATGCGTTGTTTGCATTAACTCTATTTGTGTCGGCTATATATCTCTTGGTTGCGCCTCGTCTGCCAGACACCATTTTATGGTATGGTTCCCAAGATTCGTCTTAGGATCTTCCTCAAAAATATCCAATTCCATTTTGCAGTTCTCCATGACGGCCCAGTACACTGAGCTGTTGCGCGCAAATATTATCATTTCATCCATAAATATCCAATGACTTATTGTGTGTTTTGTCTCTTGCAGTTGAAGATCGGGCGCGAGTGCATCACGCATTACTCCAACCTGCGCCGATTCTGCGTGTTCTCGCACGACGAGCTGGTGTGCAAGATGGCACTGGAGGCGGAGCGGCTGGAGGCCACGGTGGCGCTGGCCACTTACCAGGACATGCGCGCCATGCTCAACCACGAGCGCAAGCTGCGCAAGAGCCTGCTCGATTGGGTAAGTCCAAAAACAAGCTACACAAAATTTAAAAAAAAAAACTGCAATACACTTCATCGCGCATGAGTAAAAAAACTAACTCGAGCCCGTAATGGGCATTCCAAATGTCATGACGTGGTATGTTGTGAAGCTAATAGGAGAGGGAGGGGATGAAGGAGGGGAAGAGGAGGTACCGGGCTATTCAGATCTGGTTACTAAACATGGCTTAAGCTAGTGGAGGCTGATAACTGGAGTGTGCTAGAGCAGTGGTTCTTGAATTTTTTCATCCACAGAACCCTAAAAACCCATTTGCATGTTGGAGGAACCCCAGCAAGGTTAATAACACTTAAATTACTTTTTGTACTCTAAATTATTTCAGTTTTTTCCAAAAAAACCTTTTTGTATAGTATATGATCAGTATAATACGGTGCTGTTTGTCCATTGTTCCAGGGTGTGACGGAGGCGGAGCGCGAGGCGTTTGAGCTGCTGCCCGATGACGAGCGGCAGTGTGTGAGCTGCAAGACCACCTGCTTCCTTTCGGCAGTCACCTGCTCCTGCACCGAGCACCTAGCCTGCCTGCGCCATTTTACCGAGCTGTGCAACTGCCCCCCGCGCAGCCACAAACTCAGGTACAGTTACCGACCAAACAATTTGCACGTATAAAATCACCTAATCAACATAATTTTGCTTAACCTCACCAAACCTAACCAAATCAAACCAAACCAAACCAAACCAAACCAAACCAAACCAAACCAAACCAAACCAAACCAAACCAAACCAAACCATACCGTACCGTACCATACCATACCATACCATACCAAGCCAACCCAACCCAATCCCATAAATTTGTAATGGCTTGTCTTATCATTGTAATTAATCTTCATCATCATTTTCCAGGTATCGCTTCACTCTGGACGAGCTTCCCGGCATGGTGGAGAAGTTGAAGCGCCGCTCGGAGGCCGTGAAGGAATGGGCAGATGCAGTGTCCAATGCTCTGGACCCTGAGACACCCAAGTCCTGCGATCTGGAGGGACTGAGAACTCATCTGAAGAGGGCACACGAACTGAAGGTACTTTAATTATCTATCTGTGTTTATATTAATTCTTTTAAGTACTTCAAAATCCTATTCTCGAAATTCATTTGAATGTAATGAAAGAGGCTAATAGGTGAATGAAGCAAATGAAGTGAAAAATTATATTCCACATAATAAAACATCGTACAAAGGACCTTTATTATACTTTTAAAAACATTATGTAAAATGGTAATGTATAGATATTCTTCTTTGGTCACTTCCTCATTGCTGAGGATCGTGGCCCCCACTCCAATCTCACTCATGTACAAGGCTCCTCCACTCTTCACGATTCTGCGCTGCGTGGAGAGCCAAGGACACCTGTGAAATTTGGTCACTCCCAACACATTGGTGACCTTCCTCTGCTTCTCCTGCCTTCCACTTTGCCAGTGACCATGAGGTTCTTCAGGTTGGAGTTCTCGGTTTGGCGAGCAACATGTCCAAAGAATCTGAGGATACGCTGTAGGCAGACAGTTGATAGCCTATTGTGGAAGCCAAGCTCTTCCAGAATTGTTATATTTGTGTGCCTGACTGTCCGTGGAATTCTGAGCATTCTCCTCCAGCATCTCGAGGCTGTCTATCCGCTTCCTTTCGCTGGCTCCGAGTATAGATGTAAATAAATAAAACTAAGACAAAGGGAGCGAATGAGGCGAATGAAGCGATTGAAGTGAATGAAGCGATTGAAGTGAATGAAGCGATTGAAGTGAATGAAGCGATTGAAGTGAATGAAGCGATTGAAGTGAATGAAGCGATTGAAGTGAATGAAGCGATTGAAGTGAATGAAACGGATGAATGGAGCTAATGAAGCAAATGACGCAAACGTGTTGTGTGAGGTGTGAGGTGAATGAGGTGAATGAGGTGAATGAGGTGAATGAGGTGAATGAGGTGAATGAGGTGAATGAGGTGAATGAGGTGAATGAGGTGAATGAGGTGAATGAGGTGAATGAGGTGAATGAGGTGAATGAGGTGAATGAGGTGAATGAGGTGAATGAGGTGAGTGAGGTGAGTGAGGTGAGTGAGGTGAGTGAGGTGAGTGAGGTGAGTGAGGTGAGTGAGTGAGTGAGGTGAGTGAGGTGAGAGGTGAGTGAGGTGAGTGAGGTGAGTGAGGAGTGAGGCAGGAGTGAGTGAGTGAGGTGAGGAGGTGAGTGAGGTGAGGAGGTGAGGAGGTGAGTGAGGTGAGTGAGGTGAGGTGAGGTGAGTGAGGTGAGGAGGTGAGTGAGGTGAGTGAGGTGGTGAGGTGAGGTGAGGTGGAGGTGAGGAGGTGAGTGAGGTGAGTGAGGTGAGTGAGGTGAGTGAGGTGAGTGAGGTGAGTGAGGTGAGTGAGGTGAGTGAGGTGAGTGAGGTGAGTGAGGTGAGTGAGGTGAGTGAGGTGAGTGAGGTGAGTGAGGTGAGTGAGGTGAGTGAGGTGAGTGAGGTGAGTGAGGTGAGTGAGGTGAGTGAGGTGAGTGAGATGAGTTGAGTGAGGTGAGTGAGGTGAGTGAGGTGAGTGAGGTGAATGAAGCGAATGAGGTAAATGAGTTTTATGTTAGTTGAATACGTTTTAAGAGGTGAATGAGTTGAATGAGGCGAAATCATGAAATGATCCAAATAAAGCAATGAATTGGATGAGTCGTTTGAATCATATCGATATATTTATTGGCATCACTAAAAGCTGTTTTGTGGCTCCGCAGATGCACAAGTCGGACATAGTGCGCGCCTTGGAGGTGGCCATCGAAGATGCGGAGAAGTGTGCTTCGGTCATCCACCAGCTGGATCTGAACAAGATGCGCACAAGGACGCGCCACAGCGCCGACCTCAAGTACCGCCTCACCATCGAGGAGCTCACCCTGTTCTGCGAGGAGATCGACGGACTGGCCTGCGTCCTTCCAGAAGGTGGGTTATTGACTTATAAATAGGTTTAAGATACACAGTATTATATTATAGGGCAAGGTGAAGAGGTTGAACTAACTAGTTGAAAATGTGGAAGTTTCCGAACCCGCAAAGAGAGTTTTGGGCGCAAAGAAGTATCTATTTAAAAATGATCCAAAACTTAAAATTTGAATGCAAACAATACAGAGCAAGGTTACGTGATTTGTCTATTTACATGGAGCGAAATAATATGCTGACATCAATATCATCTATTTTATGTAACACTATTCCATGAATTAGCAGTTAGGCGAAGCCTTAATAATGGTCACAACACCTAAAATTGGACATAGTCCAACAAAAGTCGCCCGCAGGTTCTAGCAGCAAAAACCTGCTAGTATTAAAATATAGTATACAATCTGATTTAAAATATTGCTTTGTCCCCAAGGTTCCGCAGTGAAAGAAGTGCTCCGGCAGACCACCGAGCTCGAGAAGACCGCCGAGTTGTTGCTAGTCGGCGAACCGGGAACGACCCCGGGCAAGATCCGGGAGCTGGAGGCGTGCGCAGAAAAGGGGGCAGCACTTTGCATACAGCTTCCCCGACTGCCGCATGTTGTCAATCGGCTGCAGCAGGTTTGTTCTTTGAATCAATTATTTTTCTTCTCATAATTTTCTTCCCCATGTCCGATTCTCCATTGCTTCGACAAGGTGTCTCCTGGTGTCCCTGCCCTGGGCCACTTCAGTGGCCTCCGTTCACAGCCTCTGGAGTTGCTTTGCCCAACTTTGCCTGGGACAGCCCACAATATAATTTCTTCTAGTATTTTATGGGGAAGTCGGCCTTCTGGCATTCTAAGTCCATGTCCAAACCGCCTCACCCACAACTTTTCTATGAATATAAGCAGGGGCTCAATGCCAATGTTTGACACAATATTATTTTAGAGTAGAACATACTCTGCAAAGAGACCACCATCTAGAGTTGAAACGTTGCTTGGAATGACTTATTATATTATCGATTATTTTGATATCAATATTATCGCTTATCAAAAGTTTAAAGAGTTTCAACTAGCGCCACGACTTTAGAAAATGCTTTGTTCCTGTTTATACACACCTAATTTGGCATTGAATTCCTCAGGAGAAATACTTGGAGGAGGTGCGCAACCACTGCGAGGATTACGACAGCCTGAGCGTCGATGTCATCAACCGACTCCTGGACCAGGGAGTCAAGATACAACCGCATTACCGCGTGGAGCTACACCTTGCCAAGCTGCAGAATCTCAAGATGGAGGTAATTGACTCTTTCCAATTTTTATTTATTCAATTTTCGCATATGTTGTTACATATTATGAAAAACTTATTACTGTGTTGTCTGCATAGAGTTACAGTGTGCATCTGCATTAACGTATTTCATTAATATAAATCAGGAATAGTAGTGGCCCAAGAAGGGAACCCTGTGGTACACCACGGGTTATATTTCCCATACTGCTTGAATCCTTTCCAATTACAACTGTATAATATTTAATAATAATAATTGGATTACTTCTATAGCGCCGTTTTCGTGAGAAAATCACCTCAAGGGCGCTTTACAAATTTGTCCGTATTGAAGCTACAAAAATGTTTTAGTGGGGTTTTTCAAACTCATGACCATCAAATTTGACATTTTAATAAAACCCAGTAAACACGGATTTAAGCTTTTGATCAAATTGTGACTACTGACAAGCATGACGATCATCCTGTTATGCCTGTTAATTGACTATATTTAATCAAAAGCTCAAACGGACCAAGAATCGGTACTCAACGGGAACCATTCTATCGTGGTGGAGTTGGAAACATTCCATCCTTACATTGTGAGATGTCCCCACTGTGTAGATGTGCCCCGGTGCATCAGTTTTTTTGTTAAAATTTTATGATCAATCGTATCAAAAGCCTTCTATATGTTCTTATGCTCAAGTTTCTTATCATCAGTTTTGTGTTTCCCCCCTTCTTAAATATGCATTTATTCAAGCCCAAGCCTTGGGATTACTGTATCTCACTTCAAAATCATCAGCTTTCTAATAATCAGGTTTTGCAGAATCTTTCTTGTTTCTTCTGCACCAGTTTCCATCAGCCATGCTTATTTTTCCTTCGTCCGCAGGTGGAGAAATGGGAGGAGCGTGCTAAGTCTTGCCTGGCCCCCGAGTCGGAGAACCAGTCCCTCGAGGAGACGGAGACGTTATTGCTGGAGGGAGAGGCCATCGAGGCCTTCCTCCCCACCCGCCAGCAGTTGACCACAGCCGTGCAGGGGGCCAAGGACTGGCTGCAAATGGTAACCTAACCTCACCTTACCCAACCTCCCATAGCTTAACTTATCTTCACCTAGGAGTCACGGTTCATTTCTTTCAGTAAATATGGGTTATGTTCTTACTGTCCTTCACAACACAGGTGAACTCTTTGATGCAGGAAATGTGAAGAGGATGAAGAGATTCCAATTCACCTATGGTGCCAATCGCCCGCCTTGTTGGAAAGAAGGCTCAGCTACCTAGGAAGACATATTGTGGAACCAAGAGACATAGCCGAATGTCCAATGGCAACCCTGGTGAACTTTATCAAAGGGACCGGGTTACTGTCAAAGGAATGAGGTAAAATAGGAGAGAGCGCGATGGGCTTATGGCCTGAATGGTCATGGGGGCTATGTAAACCGTTTCTATATCAATAAACTAAGGGTGTGCAAGTCATGCATTTCTGTTAAGAATATGGTTTCATTTAGAAGAAATCCATATATTATGATGGAACTCTATACGCGGCACTTTTTGTGACATTCATTACAACATAACATGTGTGCGCATTGCGCCGGGGGCACGGTTTATTTATTATAGCCACGTATAGTTAAGTTTTTAAAGCCTGTCTCTAACATCATGTTAAATGGTAGATCATTCCACGAATGACGACCCAACGCGTTGAATGCTCCGTCCCTAAACTTCAGCAGTATTCAGATAAGAGGGTTCAATCAGTTTGTTTTGTCAATAAACCATGGCCGAACTGAGTGTGAGTTTCCTCTGAGTAAGATTGTTAAGTATGATGATGCCAGCACATCATTCAGTGCAAATCCAAGCATATTGTTATTACCTTAATTGGTTATTAACTAGTTATTGTATTATTGTCTGTAGGTGGAAGAGATGCAGTCCAAGGAGTCGTATCCGTATTTCAGCACCCTGGAGGGCGTAGTGAAGAAGGGCGCCGCCATCTCCATGAACTTGTACGAGAAGGAGCTGATGGCCAAATCGCTGGAGTCGGCGCGCCAGTGGAAGGAGCGCACCGCTAAGACTTTCCTCAAGAAGGCCTGGCCTCACAGCCTCATGGAGGCGCTCAGGTATGTCCTACCTCTGCTATCCAACTGGCAGGATTCTCTCTCCCTCGGAAGGCGTGGATCTCACTAAATGGAACATGAAAGAATTGTCCGAATGTGGACAAAGGCAAACTACAGAACACACCACGAAAAGTTATAATAGTGAAGCAATGATATATCTAATGTTGTTTATTTCTGGATCAGCCCCCGGACGGATATCCTAGCCGGCGCTCGCCGCACGGCACCCCCCGCCCCCCCAGTCACCCCGCAGCGCCAGACCGCCAAGTCCTCTGGCAAGCAGTCGCAGCAGCAGCAGGCGGAGAATGAAGCCGGGGAGGCGGGCGTAGTGGAGGCGGCATCCACCGCCGAGGCCGAGCAGTTCATGCGCACCTTTAGCGAGGAGCGCACACCTACGCAGATCGTGTCCGCCTTCAAGACAGCCGAGGAGCGTGAGATGGCCAACATGCGTGAGCTGAGGTAAGTCTTGATAGAATTTGGTATACATTGAAAAAGACAATGATTTTGTGGCATGTTTACAGTACGTAAGAAGTTTTAGTTTTTCAATATCGGCAGGTGAAATTAAAAATTGGCCTAATTTACCCCACATTTAAGGTTTTCCCACATAAAAGTTTTGCTTTCCGGTCCTTTGGAAAACGCTGTAGGAGAGTTTCACTGTACAGTCAATTCTGTTTTTACTACGCTTAAAATAACATGTTCCACAAAACGTAATTGAAATTTCCATTCTTATTAAATCTCACCCATTTTCCAATACACATATTATTGTGCTTTATTTAAGACAGTTTTTTTGTTTTTTTTTTTTAATATGTTTTTTTTAAACATTTCAAACAAAAGTTACGCTGTATTCTTTAGAACCTATCCCCGGTATTAAAAGAAAATAAAGTTTATTTGGTAATCTGTATTATTGTGTGTTAGGTGTGGTACTAATATAATTTACTGTGGTAATACTTTAAATAAAAATAAATTGTGAGTCCCAACTGCTCCCGACTGTCCGAAGCCAGTGGAATTATGGCATCCCCCATTTTTGTGGTATGTTGTGAGGCTGAAAGGAGTGTGGAAAGGAAGGAGATGGGAGAGAGGAAGGTTGGGAAGGGTCTGGCTATTTAGATTCAGTCGGAAAACTGGCTCAAGCAATTTTTCAATTCTGATTCGCCGCAACATGCTGTAAATATACTATTTTATATTAATTATATGTGAAATAACATATTAATTAAATCAAATTTATCTGCGCATGCCGCCGGGCTTCAACGAAAGATTTTTTTTTGTCAATTTTAACAATATTAATTTTAAAAATTTTGCTTTTGTCGAAGTTATAATTTGCGTTTGTTTTGCAGAGCGCGCAACCTTCGCAAGGACATCAGAGTGCCGCAGCCCGGAGTGACGTACTGCTATTGCCAGAAGAGACAGTATGGACCCATGATCCAGTGCGAACTCTGCAAAGAATGGTTTCACTGTAAGTTCATCCGTTCCTTCCTCTTAATTAAAATTAAATAGTTTAAGAATTAATTGTACCAGTCTGAAGATAGCCGTCACAGGCTGAAACCGAACACGGTCAAAAATAGAAAGTGGAATAGAGTTAAAAAGTGTCTTTTATTTAATGGTTATAAATCGGAAGCGGAATCGCCCTAGTTAAATCAGTGCCAATAATTATAACATGCACTGGACGCAATCTTAAATTCAGCTCTTGAAAAATGTGCTCCACAACATTCATCATTAAAGGTGATGTAGGCCCCGAGGGAAAGTATTTTCTCCTGGGTGGAGTTAAAAAGCATGATTAGTTTGAAAAAATTAGAAGAATGTTCACATGAAAATGCTAAAGAATAAAAAAGAGATAAACTTTAACTTCAAAATAAATTTAAAAGTCCCCGAAAATCAAGCAAACTAAAAACAATACACACACACCCATTTCAGTGAAATCGGTCTAGTAATTTTCGGGAAAATTGAGGACAGACAGACAAACATTATTCATTATGTCAAGCATCTTCTTGGAACACCAGGAAATTTAAAATGACTTTTATGGTGTTTAAGAAAGTATAAACCTCGCATTATTTTCTGTCTTTCTGCCACAGTTAAGAACAGAAAACCGATTGGGCCCAATAGGTTTGACATGGTTTTGTCCACGTTGCATTCATATCAGATTTTCATCTCCATTTATTGCCATTCCAGCGGGCTGCCTATCCACGGAGGCCGACCCCCCGGTAGCGCGTCTACTGTGCGGTGGCTGTCTGCGTACCCGGCGTCCCCGCCTGGAGCTGATTCTCGGCCTGCTTGTGGCGCTTCAGCGGCTGCCCGTGCGGCTAGCCGAGGGCGAGGCGCTGCAGTGCCTGACAGAGCGCGCCATGGCATGGCAGGACGGAGCCCGTGCGCTGCTCGCCACCAAGGAGGCGGCGCGCGCCATGGCCGCCATGCAGCACACCGATAGTCTGGCATCGCAGGTAATTGTGATGTCTACACGTCCTGGGTATAATGCGTGTCCTCTCCAATATTTCTGGGATTCGTGAAGCGGAATGACAAGTCAAGTATAATTAATGGTCGCATTGTTACAATGTGAGTCTTAAAGAACGAAGAAGGACGAGACAACCATTCATTCGCTCATATGATTTGCTGAGTCGTGCTATTTCTTTTATACTTAGTTGTCCCTTTCATACATATTCACATACATTCATTACAGTAATTTATACCAATTTTCCTGCCACCTTTAGATTTAACTTGTATGTGAATGCCACATTGTATATTCAATTCTGATTTAATTTGTTTAATGATTGCAGACGGCAGCCCGCGAGAAGACTGAGAAGATCATGTCCTCGGAGATCCGCAAGGCTTCCAGGAACCCCGAGCTGCAGCACCGCGTTCACCAGCTTAATACCTCTGGCGGATTGGACGACGGTGACGTTCCTACTAGGTTATTATTATAATCATTACTCATCTCATCATCTTCCCCTATCTTAGTGGGGACCCATCACTTCATTAAGGTGTCCCTGTCCTGTGCTACTTCAGCGACCTCTATCCATTCCAAGATCACCCTCCCTTTTTGCCCAACTTTGTCTGAACTTCTTTCCTCTGAAACTGCCGCCAGCATTATCTGGAGGTCGGTCTTCTGATATTCTTACCATATCTCCAAGTCTCATCAGAGACTTTTCTATATAGAGTAACGAGGGTTATTATTAATGTAATTTTTTTTTTGTTTTCCAGAAACAGTTCTGCATTGGAGCATGCATACTCCGCGTCACCCCAGGCCCTGCCCCGTTCCGGCCCCTCCCCCCAGGGTCGGCTGCGTCTCTCCTCGCACCTGCTGCACAGGTTCGAGGACCTGATGATGGAAGGTGACCTCTTGGAGGTAAGACACTATTCAGACAACATTCAATCAACACTGCTCTGGGCATTGATTCCTCTTTTGGCCACTCTTTGAATTTAAAATTCATCTGAAGTATCTTTATGTAGCTGTAAATAATAATTCTAGCTCATTTAGTAAAGCTGTGCAAATTTCACTAAGTCAGAGCTCAGTGGGACTATGGCATCCCCAATTAGGTTATGTTAGTAAAAAAAGTAAGAATACTGTAAGAAGCCTCTCCATTATATTAAATGTAATTTTCAATATTATATTTGTCTTGTAGGGATTACAGCAACGTTTCGATTCTGATTGGGATCTTTCACTGGATTTTCCATTTTTATGTAAAGATTATTTATCTATCTAACTAACCATCGCATCACGTTGTTTCCTATAAGGGGTAGGGTAGGCAGACTTGTCAGGTTTGGCACACACTCTTTGCTTCATTCACATGCTCTCGTAAACATGCTTTCCAAATACAAAAACTCATCCACTTGCTCCGAGTATTCATCATTCACGATTCTTTTAATTTTACCAGGTGACCTTGGTGGAGACCACCCAGCTGTGGAGCGTGGTGCGTGCGGCCCGCGATCCCCGCGAGCCCTGCGGCCAGTGGACGGAACGCGCGCCGGCCGGACCATCTGTTGATACCGCACCGAGTGCGCCGCTCGCGGCCCCCGCATCATCGACAACCGCGGCGCAGCAACAGCACGCATCGACGCCTCACGGCGGTGGCAAGCGGGCGCAGGGGCAGCCGCACCACCACCTCAAGAGGCCCAGGAGGAACAAGGAGCAGATGGGTAAGCGATGATTAGTGAATTCATTCATTCGAAATGTAGTTTTTCAGGTTCTGTGGATTTCTAATTAACGGGGTTTTACTGTAAAATGCAAAGTTGTGTAATATTATATTTTATATAAGTTTTGAAGGTTTTGGCCCACCTATGACCAATTTCATAACACAACTCCCACTTCGCTCCGAAATAACACAGAACGCAAAGTTAACCTCACATCACATGATGTAATTTGGTCATGTCATAGGAAACTAGTAAAGCACTCGTCACAAGTTTCAAGTTGAAACTTAAGAACCCAACTGCATGTACCGAGCCGTACGCATAGCCATTGTTGAGTGTATAGTTTTTGACAAAACTGCTGTTGTAACTTGAATACATTCACGCATCTCAAACCCATACATCGCAATACAATAACGGCTAGGAGAAATTTTGCAATGTATCATTTAGTTTTTTTGAAAACGCTCAAAATGATCTGTCATGTATATATTTTTAAAGTATTCATATTACTGATTAAATTGTCAATAATAAAGTCCAAGATAGTCCCTATCTAAAATATCTCAATTTTGGGTTAGCAAAAAGGATCTCGATAAAGTTATCCACTCTGTTGCAAACTTGCTGGGAGACAAATTTGCTTGATGCAGACCAAGAAAAGGTAACGAGCAATGCATCTCGCGACTACGAGATAATGCACTTTCTTTTTGAAAAATGTTTTCGGAAAATAATTAATTTTGGTTCAGGTGTCATTTTTAAGATCCACATGCCCTGTGATTGAGATATTGTTGATCGATGATGACTCTTGCTGACCTTTTGTTTGTTACGCCAGCAGGCATGACTCCTGCTTCGAGCTCGGGTAACAAGTCGCTGTCAGGTGTCAAGAAGCTGCGCAAATCCCCGCCGGCACCGAGGCGTGCGTCTGCGCCCGCTCCCACGGCCACCAACTACCTTAATAGGAAACAGCATCCGCAGGTAATGCACCACTTCACTCTTCTATTTATGGACAAGATTCAAATTGATGTAAACTGGAAAAAACGTCTTGTGTGACAAAATTAAACTTTTTGGAATTATTTTTTTAGTTTTTTACTTTATAAAAAATTGGTAAAAAATAATACACATGAAATAAAGTGAGAAGTGGGAGTTAAAGCCATTTCATGCATATTTTCAATAAATTATGAATGGTGTTCTTTCACTAGGGTGATACAGAAAGTATCTTCCACACACGGAAACCGTACCATTGTGGTGTTGCTCTAGTTTCCGGGTACCTTGCCTCTGAGTGCCGTAGATCCCCCTGCTCTGGGCTACATGCAGCATACTGATAGACAAATATATTTGAATCTTTAATAATTTCATTGCAACCAACTTAGGCGTTTATTGCCTTAGGTTTATTAGGTCCATTCTGTACTAATATGAATGTTTTATAATGTTCCAGGGTGTGCCGGGTGGCAGTAGCCTGATGATGAAGAAGCACTACCTCGCCAAGCAGGAGCGCCGCCGCAGAGGCATGGTGCCCAAGGGACAGGGCAAACCCTCCGTACGCGGTCGCAGGGGTATGTTGAACAACCAATATATTACTTCACAGTTGTCATGAGGGAACTGCTAAATGCGTGCCGAGCTCTAATACACTGTTGAAATTTCCTGCATAACAACAGGTCAACAGCTCGCTCGGCTGTGGAATGTTTTCCCAGCTTTTGTGTTTCCTTCCTCCTACATGATTGGCATATAGCGGTGTGACTAAATGCTTCCTGGATGTTAAAATGTTTAAAAAACATTAACAAAGTAGATCCTTTGACTTTAAAAATGCGGATGGAAATGTATACGTTTCATGATTTTCATTGTTTTTTTTCTGTCAGGTCCGATGAAGATGAAGCGTGAGGCCGGGCCGGAGGGAGAGCTGGCGCCCGCCTCGCCCACCTCGGATACCAGTTCGGGCAACCTCAGCTCAAACGATGATGAAGAGGACTGCGCCGCTAATACCTGCCTGCGCCCCACTGGTAAACATTTTCTGTTTATGATAATATGTGCATGCCATTCTGGCGCAAATACTGGTGATTCTCGAATCTCACTGAGGGGTCTGAGCTTTAGATTGCGAATGCAGCTCTGCCATCCGATTTTTCTATTGATTTCCACCATTTATATTTGTTAAATTTATCCATCTTCTATCTATATATGTATACAATAAAACTGGTTTTACGTCACCCCTATTTCACTTTTCCCCGCTATTTATGTCAAAAAATTGCAGTTCCAACCAACCTTTACCATACATTCTCATATAAATATTCCCCTGAATTTACTATTTAAAAAATTTCGGCATCCGACTGTACGTCAGTTTTGCATACAGACCTTTAGAATAATTAAAAAAAAAAAATAAAAAAAAACAAAAAGAAAAACAAAAAAAAAATAAATAAATAAATAAAAAAAAATAAATAAATAAAATAAAATAAATAAAGAGCATTGGTGGTCGGGCTTATTTCTATACAAATGTACAGTTTTACTCTGAGCTTGATGAAATTTGGCACATTTGACCTTCAACATAAGAGGAATGTCACTGTATGAGATTTCATAAATCACCCCCATACCCCTTTCCCACCCCTTAAAGCAGAATTTTGGTTGCAATGAAATTTTGCACACTTGACGTTCAAAATAAGAGGAAAATTACTGGGATGGGGCAGGGGCAGGGGTAGGGAAACACATCACAACCTCAAAACTATACTCCAAACCATTCATAACCCCGGGCAAGGCCGGTCATGAAGGCAAAATTTTAGGATATATTTCATGAAATTTAAGAATTACTGTTTGAGGATTTCTGTCTTTTGAAACCATATATATTTTCCTAACTACCCGTATAGAATTTACAGACAAATCATTTTTTGTGGTATTGCTTCAGTTAGCAACCTGTAAAGTGATGTTTTTGGCCATTTTGGTGAATAAAAATCAGAAATTACAACATGGGTATTGTTTCTTTTTTTCCATTTTATCAATTTCTACTTTTTACTGTCACTGCACTTTGAAGCTAGTGAATCAATGAATGAATCTCCTCAGCACTTAATGAACTAAGCGCAATAAGCACAAAAGTAATAATTTTTTCCATACTAATTGCGATATCTTTACAGGCAAGGAAGTAGATTGGGTCCAGTGCGACGGAGGCTGTGAAAAGTGGTTCCACCTGCATTGCGTGGGCCTCGCTAAGTCCGCCCTCAAGGACGACGAGGACTACTACTGTGATCAGTGTCGCTCGGCCGATCGCCCCCGTGCTGCGCCCCGCCCCAAGCCAAAATCTAAGCCCGCCAAACCCTGCACCAGCGCCGAGTCCTTGATCTGCGACGAGAAGATGGACAAGCGGATGGATGATGACGACGATCAAGACTCCGACCCCCACAACCGCCGAATGGACACCGAGGACGACAAGGATTCCTCCAAGAGTGATGATGATCTTGCAGAACAGGGGAAGAAGTTCAGCATATCAAATTGACGGCTGGAATTTGGCTGGCGTACCGGAAAGTAGGGTCATTTCTTATGAGTGGATTAAGGGTCATTTGTTTCAACATTTGATACAAAGGCCTTTCTTTGTTTGAACAGGAAATAGGATCATTATGTTAAATGTTCTGATATTGCATATGCCGTCTTTTGTTTTTACAGGAATAGACCATCATTTGCTAAAACTTAAGCAAGTGTTTATTTTTGATGTTGCATAGGCCGTCCTTTGTTTTGACAGGAAATAGAATCATTTTGTAACTTTCACGGCAAAACTACTTATTATTGCATTTTCTATCTTTCATGAGGAAGTCGTCAACATTGCAAACATTATTTTATCATCAAATCATTGTTATAATAATCGTGTTAAAATAAAGATAATACATGTGTTTTTGGAAGATTTAGCATTGTCCTCTTGAAAAAGTATTAAGTAGGATTGATCATTCCTGATACAAAGGCTGTCCTTTGGTTTAAACAGGAACTGAGGTTGTTTTTTTTTTTTTTTTTTTTTTAATTATTTTTTATCATTTCTGGTATTGCAAAGGTCATCCTTTGTTAGAACAGGATAATTTGTTGACGGTTAACCAGAGGGTCATTTCTCTGATATTGCAAAGGTCGTCCTTTGTTAGAACTGGATAATTTGTTGACAGTTAACCAGAGGGTCATTTCTCTGATATTGCAAAGGTCGTCCTTTGTTAGAACTGGATAATTTGTTGACAGTTAACCAGAGGGTCATTTCTCTGATATTGCAAAGGTCGTCCTTTGTTAGAACAGGATAATTTGTTGACAATTAAGCAGGGGATCATTTCTGATATTGCAAAGGCCGTCCCTGGTTCAAACAGGAAGTAGGTTCATTCATCAAGCTAAGCGGACGATCACTTCGGGTACTGCACTTCAGGTATTCCGTATCACTTCTGATATCGTCGCCGTGATGAAAGTGTTAAAAAATAACATTGTGATATTTTTGGGAAAGTTCTGTTATTTATTTAATTAAAGTGAGCGAAAATGCGCCGGCTCTATGGTCCAAGTCTTTTTAAACCGATTCTCGTCGATGTTGAGAACTTGTTTTTAAATAAAACATTTATTAAAATAATTATCTGAATTTGGTGGAAGATCTCAAAATCTTAATGTACAAATGACTACCAATACATATTCATAATTATTATTGTCTTTCACAATTTTTTTTTTCACTTCGGCGTGGATCATTTTTATAAACTATGGCTTGGAACAAAATGGCGGAGGTAAAAAAAAACTTTAAATATTTTGAAACTAGTGTAATGTTTTTTCAAAATGGTCACATTTCTATTTTTAATACTTTTGTCGATGATGTTTGTTCAGACCGAGAAGATGTTTTCTTGAATATATTTTAATTAATTATTGATACTATGGACGAGCATATTTTGATTATATTTAGCATTAAGTTATAAATATAGTTATATATTTTTCGTTTGGGAAAGCATGTTAAAATATTTTATGTCGTTTGAGTGAACTGTGTATGGTATGACTTTTAGTTCGAGATTCTTGGCCTTCAAACTTCCAAAAAAACTTTTTTTTTATTCACAAATTCTTTTGTTACTTGTCAGTTTTCTTTTGTGCTTTATTTACGCTTATCGATGTTGCGTTCATTTCCCTAAATTATTTTTGTCCCTTTCAATGATTAAAATATTGTGTAAAAGTTCAATGTGTAAAAAATAAAAAAAAAATAAAAAAATAACGATGTTTCTTCTATGAAGTGTTATGACAAAAGTGTTTTTTTTTTGCCCTGTTTGGGAGTAGAGTTCTTATAAAATAAGCTGTAAATTTACTGACTAGGTGTACAGGTGTTTATCCAAAAATATCAAGAAAAATATGTATTTTGTCTTTGGATAGAGCATCTTTGGACATAGTGGATTTGCGCTGTGTCTTTGGACATAGTGTCTTTAGAAAAACTGCCCTGTAAGCCTAGTAAAGTGTGTGGATATATCTGTAAAGTATCGTAGAAGAATTTCTCTGGATTTTATCCATAATAAGTAGTTATAAATTTGTCCATAAAAAACCTTTTTTAAGATGAGCATAGTTGAAATTTTAAAATAAATGTATATAAAACTAAAAGTGTGTTTTGTAGATTGTAATACATGCTATGAGAATCTTCACTTCTTTTTTTTTATCAAAATTTCCGAAGAAAAAAAAGTAGTCACCTTCAAAAATATTTGAATCGTGCACAAAGATGTATTTTTGGAATGAAAAAAGAGATTGTAAAAATTCTACAACCACGTTATTTTCTATGTATTTTTATTGCGCTTATACATATGTAATAATATTAATATGATAGAACGTATAATGTCGCACTTGTTTTATTTTAATTTTTATTTTGTTTCTTTTTAGTTTTGTTGCATTTAATACGATCAAGGTGCGGTTACCCCTTTTACATTGCCCATATAGGCGTGTCAATTTTAGCATCCAAAATTATCTCTGTCTACGCTTGGAAATGGCGCATGCGGGCATTTTTGCAATTTTTTTTATGTGCCTAGTTAAAATGGTTATTTTTTCTTTATGAGTGCAATATAATATGATTCATAATAACTATTGTTAATTTGCAACAAACGATTTATATATCATTTGAATGTTGTCGATTCAATTTACAAAATGGAAAAAATCACATGACAGTTGTATTGACCTTCCACACTGCACTAGTAATCAAATTCTTGTAAAAGTTTTTTGAAATCTGACCTATAATTTGCCAAAAAACACGCCAAGCATCCCGGGTTCCACTTGAAGTGGACATTGTGACAATAATGTTGGATGCCTTTGTCTTGTTCCTAATCCATTATTTTGTCTTTCTATTTCGCTAGGTGCAAATACTGTAGAAATATGACAATACCTCCAGCTCCTGACATATCACATACATTGAGACGGCAACATCCTACACTAGCTCCTCCAGTTGTCCGAGTTGGCAGAATTGGGTTTTTCCATACATTTTAATAGATTTTATGTGAAATATATCCTTATTAAATTATAGAAATCAAAAAATTATATTAGGTAACCTACATATGTTTTTACACCTTTTCCCCCCATAAATGAAAAATATATATATTAAAGAGGCTATAGTGTTTGTACTAACAGTTATGAGCCTCGCCGCTAGACGCTCGGTCTGGTGGTTTAGAAATGAGATAAAATAATTAATATATTATCATTTATGAGCAAAAAAGGAGTAGTCATATTTTGGTTACCTAATATTTATTTTTGTCTATTTTCGATTTTTATAATTAAGAATATATTTCACAGAAAATCTATTAAATTGTAAAAAAAAAAACAATTTGTTCATCTCGGGCCGCTAGAGGGCGCTAGTGTAGCGTGCTGCCATCAAATGTCGGGAGCTGTAGTTATTGTCCTTTTAGAATATTTGCTAGAATGGTTCTTTGCGTGGTGTTCATTTTTGGCATAACATTTTCAGTGAATAACACAAAATATTTCAATAGTTCACATAGAAAAATGATGTATTAAAAGCGTTGACTTATCATTTTCTAACTTAAGTCAATGACAACATTCAAAGGTTACTTCAATCATATGTATACATATTTAATAATGTCTGTCAGGTCTCGGACATAATATGATTGTAGACATCTTTTAAAGATACTGTTAGAGATAATAAAATAGTTGTGGATAATAAAAGAAATATACGATTCAGAACCACCGTGCAATGTCGGGGTTCATTACTTTATTATTATTATTATTGTAAATTTAAACCAAAATCGTAGTAGAGCGATTGTGATGGACCTCGAATTGTGTAAGTTCTCCATCGTCTGTACAAATGCGTTTCTCGTTTAAGTTCTAACCTCTTGTTTCTGTAATTAAAAAATTAAATACGAGATATATTAATAATTTATGTTATTTGAGACACAGTTTTACATGACTTTTTGGATGCGTGGATAAATTATTTTCAAAAGGTCCAAGTAATGGCGGAAAAACGCAGAGATTTAAAAAGAATTTGAGAATGTCATTTCTCATTTTCTAAGATTACGACAAATGTTACGCAGGAAAGTTTAAGTGCCATCTAGTTCGATGGAACCAACGCAGCTGTCTTTGCACTCTCATATCCGATACCAAAAATTAATACCGTTGCATCGTCGGCAGATCTTGGACCTCAATATTTGATAATTTGTAAACCATATTATTAGTTCTAGTAAGATAAGTGAATGTTCAACTTTATATTCTACTGTACCATCAATGGTTATACTATAATAATTATTTTAGAAATTGTCACCATTTTTGCGTTTGTAGAAGGATTCATGTTTTGTCAGATGTTTTGATTATGAGCTTATTAAATAAACTAGAAATATTTTGAAAATTACAATATTTGTTCGTGAATTCTTCCTCGACTTCCAATCCATTTCAGGTAATATATTGTTCTCTAACAACAAACAATTTGGTAGTGTTTGGGAACTTGATATGTAACTACATTTTTGGTTATTTTCTGTTAAGTGTAAAAATTTGGTCACTAATGCATTTTTTTTCGATTGGTAAATTCCTGATATCTGTATTTAATTTGAAAACGCCCTAAATACCATAATCATGTAATGATATGTGAACAATCGTAACGGTTAGTTTGGTCAAAACATGACAAAAGATTTTAACATGTTCAGTTAAAATTATTGATAGTGTTAGCGATCTGTAAAATTTGGTGTACTGTAATTAAAAAAATTAAAGATTAAATGTACTTGAACAATTAGAAATTAACAAACGAACTAATGATCTTAATATAACATTAATTAATAAACTAAGGAAAATTATATACTCACCGCTTCTCAGTATGTTCACATTATCAAAACAATACAACGCATTTAAATAAATCAATTAAGAAAACATTGTCAGTTAAATACGAGTAAAAACACATTATAAATGTGAAAACCTCACAAAATTCAGAATTTTAATTGCTTTCTAACTAAATCGGTTTTACCGATAATAAATCATTACCCATCCATCCAAATTTTAAAGGAGTGGGGGTAAATTAAATCATATAAATAAGTCATCGCAATGTGGATTAACCACGGTTTGAAAATGGTCTTAAACACCGAAACAGCTGTCACAATAATGACAACTAAAAATACTTGCAGAACTTAATAATAAAATTATTAAATTTGATTTACAATAAATTAAAAAAAAAAAAAACCTACCTGTAATTGTTATAAATTAGAATCCGTGAAGCAATGACATTACAAACTTATAGACACGTTATTGTCTAACAAAATTAACACAGAATGTGACATGAGTAACAAACATTTTACTTTTCCCGTAAATTCTTAAATCAGACATTGTTTTTGTATGACGAAGACAGACATTTAAAAGATATCTGTTGAACGCGATGGATGTGCGTCCATATGTCATTTTCGTAATTCAAAATTGCGTCGATTATTACAGGTGTGAATAAGATGATAATATGCCTACTAGCTTACACTACGATAGGACCTACTAAGAAAGGACCTACTCCTAGAAGGTTGTCTTTCTTAAACTCATGTGTTGCTACGTTCGCTATCTCACTTTCTCTAATGATGTTTAAAATTTTCAGGAAACAATGGAATAATGTTTATTTCCAGTGTGTCTTTGTCAAGTATTCGTAATGTCATTGATAGTTTCCCCATTACAATTATTGTATTATGTATAATGTTAAGTAATTTGCGTGTATTTACGAATGAAATATTACTGGTGTTTGCTGTGTAATGGAATCACTTTTTCATCAAATAGAATGGCATTTTGGCAGTTATTTGTGCAATTTGGTTAGAGACAGAAAACAATCTCACGCGACGCATGACAGTTTAATACTGAATCAAAGTACGGCAATTACCGTATCTTTTGGTTGCCACTTTGTGAGCTCTACAACGTGTCTATTGTTTGTAATGTCATTGGCGTGAATAGTATAAAATATCTGGGTATTATAATTGACAAATATTTGAGATGGGACAGACACATAGACCGGTGGCGGTCGGTGACTTTTTGTAGAAGGTATGCTGGACAGTATCTACTACCAAATTTAATATACAAATCTATAAACTAGCCCATGAACAAGATGCAATTACTGATAAAAAATAGTCGAATAATTGGTAGATCCTTTACGCTCCGCAACATCAATTGGATTCCATGACGTAGGTACCTGAGTTTTCATTTACTTAAACTTGAGCTCGATTCGACGTTCCTTATTTATTTCTTAATGTTATATAATATGTTCAAAGTGGTAGTTGGTTTTCCAGTATGTGTATATTATATATATTACAGTATATGTTTTTTTCCGCAAAAGGCCGAGACACAAAATTTTTTTGCATTAAGAATTCAATTATTCAACCGCACATTTCGCTATTATTGTTTACAGTGTAGAACACGTCAGTGAAGTATTAATGCTGTTTTCTGTATTAATTTTTTCATATAATGAATTAAATAGGTAATAAAGTATGTTCAATAACTCGTCTTCAGTAATTCAAGCTAAACCGTCAAAAATATGTCACAAACAAATGTTTAATCGTTCTAAAAATAATCCACCCGATTCAAAATACGTATTCTATTCTGTGCATTATAACCTATATCGGACGTTTCGGGGTCCGATACATAGACTATAAAAATAGGGGCCGGTCAAGTCGTTGTTGTAGCCGCTACTCGTCTGCAGCTTCACAGGAGCCCGGTTCAGGTTGCCGCGAGAATGCAGTCCCGTTGTAAGTTGGATATATTCTGTACGGACTACTTTCGTCAATTGGTGGACTCTGCTAGGTCGGTTATCCAAGGGCGAGAAGATGCGATGGTCCAGGGCGTAGCAAAGTCAAATAATATTCAAAGTACAGCAGGCAGGAAGCTGTGAGTCAGAGCGTAGAGTCGTGAAAGTGGGCGAGCGAGGCGAGATTTGGAACAAGAGTGGTTTGCCTATGAATGCCTACTGGTATTTATACTAAAACGCCGAGCTGTTCAGGCTCGGCGCCAGGTGGCGGGTGATTTTATGTGTCGCGTGCACACGCCATTGCGATCTCTGCAATGGACGATACAAATATTTATGAGTTGCCTCTGTCCACGTTCTATCCTCTGACCCAAACTACTTCCTTTGAGCATGTTTATTTAGATATAAATTATATAAAGGGATCAATGGGCCCCCGGCCCAAATATGTTCAGGGGAATCTTTTATACAATTCTTAACTCTAAATATAGATTGTGTTATTATTACCAATTATGTTAAAAGGAGCCCGGCCTATCTCTCAATATCATTTATTTTTCCATTTATGTTGATGAACTCCCGTAATCTAAATTTAAAGATAAACAAACATACAATTGTAATATTAATAGATGTGGAAGGCGGTTGGCGTTGGGAACTGCGACACAGTGGTATTGAGGAACGTAAGTATTAAAGTGCCGTACTTCACCTCTCCGCCGCCATTATTCAATCTACACTCGTAGGAGTAACACTGTTTGCCGGTGCACGTTCACTTGCAAGTGCTGAGAAAAATAGAAGACGATAACTATCGTTGATAAAACGTCATCGTTTTCTATTTCCCTCACGACCTCGTCCGATACAATACCTATAACAATTAAAGTAGTTTTTTGTATGTTGGTTGCTCTTGTCAATTGCGTATACAGCATTCGAAGATATTGGAAGGCTGGACTTAATGCTAATGCGCCAACGTCTTTGATTTTCGTGCCTTTTATATACGGAATAAAACACGGAGTCCATACTGTACTGGTATCTGTGTGTTTACACGCATAGATATTTGAACATTGAGAATGTATACATATTTCAACTAGCTCTGTGCGTGTCCTGTCACTGTGTTTGTCAAGTTTCTGAGGACGGGAGGGTGTCGAATTGCAGTTAGTAGGTAGTGCTGTTTATGGTTAAAAAATACATCTAAAGGTTTTTGACTCTAGAACACAAGGGATGAGATGCATCCACAGCATGTATGGACGGACCGCGCCTGACATAGACTTAGTCACCACAAAAGTTAGAAAGCTTACGCATATGTTTATGCCAATTAGAAATATTGTGTCTATAAAAGATCTGAAACTTATTTATGATGCTATGTGTGGGTCACTAATAAATATATAATGCGGATATAAAATAGGTTTTGCGTTTTTAGTTTTTTTTTTTTAATAATAAACAAAAATAACAATAAAACTTACGCGCTTACATGCATATTTACTGCCGTTCAGAATTTTGACAGATGTTAACGATGTGAAATTTATTCAATCAAACTTCCAGCTCGACGGCTTATATCAATGACGGTGCAAATATTCACAAAATCAAAGTATATTTATTATATGAGTATAATTTACATCTGAAAAGTTGAATAATACCAAACAAATGGTGCAAAATTTACGTATGTTGAATGTTCGGCTGTTTTATTTGAGGTTGAAAATTATAATTTTCAATAAGATGGATCAAGGGAAAAAATAATTTGATGAGATGCAACATTTTTGGTATGCTTTATTTTTTTTTAATAATTTTTGGCTAATTAATTTTTTTTCCCCTCCCATAAATTATGTCCCGTCCTTCCGGTTTATAAAAAATGGTCCGATTTTGAAGAGAGAAATTTTTAAAAAATCGCCCTGATTTAAAAAATACATAAAAAAAAATTAGAATGTTTGTCTGAGCGGAAAAAAAATAAATTAAATAAAATTTGGTGCATGTGGCCTATTGTTAATTAAAATATTGAATACAAACTACGAGCCCTTGACTATAGCTTTTGTCTCTTACTAGGGCCCTGAACAGCTTTAATAATATAGTCTCCCTTTGTCTCATTCGCCGAATCTGTGGTGACTGGCTCACCGAATTCCTCGTCATCAAGAAGTACAGTAATGTACTGCATTTTTTTTGTTTTTAAAGATAGACAAATATTCCCTGGTTACGAATAACCTGACAATATTTGAAAATCTCCTACTACCATCACAGTAAGCGGAAGATGTTGCTTGAGTCGTAATGGAGGACTTAGCCAGCCGAGGAATTGAACTCACGACGCCTGGGTGAGACCCAAACGCGATGCCAACTCAGCCACTGACCGGTCTCATTCTCGCGAATTAAAAAGTTACGAAATTTTGAACAGCTGTATCTCAGACTCTATTAAGTCTGTTTTTTAATTTTTTTTTTAACAATCGTTTTCATAGTTAAAATAATTTTTAAAGCCAAAGCCCGCCAAAACGCACGAAACCTATGAGTTCTAACAAGGCCAACTACATACAGGCCCGGGCGCGAGAAGGATTTTAAAGTGTCACGTGATCAAGTCAGTGCTGTTTGAAAGTGCTGTTTTGTCTTTCAGTGTTCAGTTTACAAATGGCGGCGTTTGTTGTTGATACTCGTTACTGCTGATTTGTGTTGTTTTACAGCAAACGTATTAAATAAACATAGTGATCGGACTATTTTACAGCGTAGTTTACATGGATATTGAACTGGTAAGTAAATTTCAAATCTTATTTGACGTTTCAAATAATCAATAAGGAATCGATGAATCGTTGATAACTTTTAGCTGATAGAGCAGATGTATTTACAGATTTATTTATGATTTATGCTTATTTAGAAATGTGTTTATGTTTCCTATATGATAGACACTGCTTTTATTCATAACATTATAATATTTTCAAAATATTTTCAAATCATTCAACAAAACCTTTTAAAACATGAACTGCTACAAATGCCAACTTTCAATTACCGATGGCGTTACATGCTACGCCTGTGGTAAACAGTTCCACTATGAGTGCGGAGGAATATCCGAAACTACATTTCGCAGAGCAAATAGCAAAAAAAAAAAAATATGGCGCTGCCAAACCTGTAAAACTCACCCCGTTACTTCAACCAACTCCATGGAAGATGTGATGAACGAAATTAAAAAAATATTCTCTGAACTAGCTTCTTTCAAAACTCTCAACAGCCAGGTCAAGGAACTAAAGGACGAAGTGTCGGAGTTGAAAAAATCCGTCAACTTCAATAACTCTAAATTGGACGAATT
This sequence comes from Halesus radiatus, assembly GCA_022606495.2. Taxonomy (NCBI): domain Eukaryota; kingdom Metazoa; phylum Arthropoda; class Insecta; order Trichoptera; family Limnephilidae; genus Halesus; species Halesus radiatus. The sequence continues at coordinate 326,337 of JAHDVE020012332.1, read as the reverse complement.
CTCAACGAGATTCCACGCACTGGAGCAATCGCTGTGCAAAGTTGATCGACTGGAAAACCAAGTATCTTCCCTGCAATCCACCATCAAGATGATGCAAGTCGACACGAACAATAGAGAGCAGTGGATGAGAACACAAAACATTGAAATAAAAGGACTACCACAGGAGAACAACGAGAATATTCCTTAAATTGTATTAGATATAGCAAACGTAATTGGTATATCTAACTTAAATACAAATGAAATCGAGTTTGCCACCAGAGTCTCTGCAAAAGATCCACTCCACTCTAAACTGATTAAACCAATAATCGTAAAGTTCTCCACTCGATCACGTAAAATTGAGTTTATGACGGAAATACGGAGAAGAAAGGGAATAAACACAAAGGATCTGAATCATCCCGGCGTCGAAAGAAAAACTTTTGTCAACGATTACCTGACCAATTCCAATAAGAACCTCCTTTTTCGAGCCAAGGGCCTTGCGAAGGAAAAAGGCTACCAATTCACATGGACAAAAAACTCAAAAATATTTGTACGAAAAAATCCCACGTCGCCACCCATACTCATTTTCAAAGAAGAGGACCTACAGAAAATTGCTTGACTCCATCTGCTTCCTTTACGCACCTTAATAATTTCTTTTGTTATCTTAATATTTTCTTTAATATTCAAAATATATTCTCTCTCTGTCATGTATCTCCCTACACACGTTCTCCTTACCATTACCTACCCCTACTACACTCACCCTTCCTCCCCCACTTTACCTATTCCCATAAATTATCTAATTATTGAAGTTGACGGAGGCAGCTTATTGAGTCCCTTATTATTTAATATTTATATCAATGATGTTAGTAATTGTTTTTTTAAACTCACAAACCATCCTATATGCAGATGACATGAAAATCTTTTCATCTATAAATTCAATCGAGGATTGTCAGATTGTTTGAATGTCTATTGTAATGCCCACTTTTTGGAAATTAATATCTCTAAATGCTTCGTCGTGCGCTTTACCAGAAATAAAAACGTATTTACTCATGATTACTCAATTAATTGTCAACCGATATCTATCAAATCAGAAAGTAAGGACCTTGGGGTCATACTGGATAATAAATTGAATTTTAATAAACATATCGACCATATAGTAACTAAAGCATCATCTATGCTAGGTTTCGTCATCCGTGCCTGTAAACAGTTCAACGATATTAGCACTTTCAAAACACTTTACTTCTCTTATGTTCGCAGTATTTTGGAATATGCATCTCAGGTATGGAACCCAGGCTATGCACTACATAAAAACAGAATTGAAAGCGTCCAAAATAGATTTTTAAGGTACCTAAACTTCCGCTCTTTTAGATCTCATGTTAGCAATGAAGACTCCGCACAGTTCTTTAATTTACAGACATTAACCTGCCGAAGAAATATAGCTGATTCCGTAATGTTATTTAAAATCGCACGCAACCTAGTTGATAGCCCTGATCTTCTCAAACGCCTATTATTTCATATCCCAAATCGCAACAGCAGACAGCCACTTACTTTTTATATCCCTCATTGTAAAACCAATTCCAAACAAAACTCGTTTATCTACAGATCTACACACTCGTTTAACTTAAATTATTACCATATTGACATTTTTAACTCAACTACACGTGATATTAAATTAGAATCCATAATGCGACCACTCTCAAACTAGTTATTTTAAACCATCTTTTTACCTTTATCCCACTCCTATGTTCCCACCCACCATCCCCTCCCCCGACTGACATTGTTTAAGCTAATTGATGAAAAACTGTACATTGTCACACTTTACTCATAGTATTTATCATCAGCAGAGGAAAATTTATAATTGGCATAATTTATTGTTTATATTGTTATGTATATGAAAATTATGGATTTGCTGTTAATTTTCCCAAAAAAAAGTAAATAAATAAATTAATATGCACTGTATATATTCATACAATTATATCTTGATAATAAAAAGAAGCCAACAATTCAGAGTAACATATTAAATTATTAATTGTGAAAATACACTATTTGTGTTGACGCAATCGGCAATCTTACCCGAGATATCAGGTGTGGTTGCCAAACAATAACACCATGGAGGCGTACAAAATTCAACATTTTTCAAACCATGCCATATTTGGTGGTTGTTTTATTTCAGGTGATTTACAAGAACAAGATGGGAAGGTGTTGCAGTGTTATTGGGTGTAAATCCTACTACCGCTCACAACATGGAAGTATATCCACATTTGCCCTTCTGAAAAATGATGTTCTACGGAAAAAATGTCTTCGTAGGATTCCAACGGATTTCTCTGGAATAAAAAATCCGTACGTTTGCATAAAACATTTTGATGACTCTACAATCATCCGAAGCGACTCATGCACAGTACGCGGGAAAGTTAAGGATGTGCCTCGCAAAATTCCCAAGCTTCGTGAGGGATCAGTTCCTACTATCTTTTAGTCCCATTCTTAATATTTTTCCAATAAATCGCTCTGTTCTTCCCGGAAATCCTACAATTACCCCTACCCATTTGCTTACCTCCACTCCAACACCTAAAATGTATATGTCTTGTCAATATTCTATATCATAAGTTAGTTATAATATTCTCCTGATGAAGGAAGGGTGCTTCCGAAACCGGTAGAGTTTTAATAAAATAAAAGTGGTCTACAACAAATTTATGTGTTTTTTATTGTAAATTATGGCGAGCCACAAAGTTAATGCTTTTTACAAATAGATAATAATATGTATTTTAAAAATTTTAAATGAATGAATTACCTAGTGATTTTTTTCCATCTGATATTATATTTTCAAATATCACTTCCACTATGCTTGTATAAACATCAAAATTATAAGGAATTATTTCCTAGATAATGTAATATAGTATGACAGTATATACTCTTGTTCGTGTTATTTCACAGCGCCCTTGAGGTGATTTTTTGCAAAAATGGCGATATAAAAATCATCTAAATATCATTATTATTATTGTGTGATTGTAATATGTATTTAATGACTAAAATGTGTGTTTTCATTATTGTTATAGATATACCTACCTGTGTCGTGTTTACGTATTTTGTAGAATAAAAAATGTATATTTATTAAATGTACAACTTCATTTGTTTCTTTACCCCTTTCCCCTTTAATTGTGCAAATTTTAATAATTTAAACATCTTAATTTTCGTAAAACTTCAAACCGCGAAAATCGACTCCCATGTCGCATACGAACACTAAAATATGACAGCACTGACTTCGTAATTTGGTAGCCGCACGCCCAGGCCTGTATGTAGTTGGCCTTGAGTTTTAAGGTGTGACGTCACATGAGCCTTCAGAATTGGCTGTTATATTACCGGTAGTCGATTTTGTATAGGTTCTTTTTTACTCAAGCTTAACCGCTTTTAACTGAAATAAACCTTGTAAAAGGTCGGAGTCTCGTCACTATTGTAGGTGCATTGTACCAAAGTGTGTAATGGTCTTACCATCAACATTTTCTTTTAATAGAACCCTGGAAAATATATATTTTTTTATATACTATAACTTTAACAATAATAAAGCTAACGGAAGAAGGAATGTATAACCATTGTAAGTGAGAGCAGAAAATAAAAATATTACACAAAATTTTAATTACAAATAAAAAAACTAGAAGGTAATGATGTATCTTGGAGGGGAAAAGTGGATGTGAATTAGAATTTGGACAGAAAGACGCGTCGTGTAAGGCCAAGCGGATAAACTATGAATTAGAGAAAATAATTGAGAGAACAATAGTTTCGACAGATGAAAAAAGGAAGAAACAAGGATTATACAGTATGGAAATTTCGGCAAATCTAAGAGGCGATTCAGGCGGGAAGGATGTGAAATTGGAGTACAATTTTCTAATTTCAGAAACGTAGATATTCACAAGGAAGTGAAACTAGACTGATTGTAGGTGATAAAAGGTATTAATTGAGTAGATTCTGGGCATCAGAGAGTAAGAAGATGTAGATGAGCAACATACTAATCAATTATAAAATTTAAACTGAAGGAATTCATTAGCAATGTTGAGATATATGGCCTGCTACTTTGATATCTTCGACCATTTAGTCAAACTTCCGGGGTTGCCGATGCCCTTTGTTTAGATAAGAGTAAAGAGTATTTGGATAAGCGTAGATATGAACATGAAACTTGGGTAATAAAGAGTAATACAAACGATTAAATTAACACGTAAAGCATTGGGACTGTTTACTTAATGAAAAGTAATGGATTTTCGATGAACTCTGATTTATATTGGTTTTTTATGAAAATAATGGTTATTACCTATAATAAAGAATAAACTAATTCGATTTTTAGTTAGAAGGAGATATAATGTGCTCCGTTTCCAGTGTTGGAATGAGGAAATTGCAGATAAAAATACCCAAAAATTAATATATGAAATTTTTAAAGGTAATGAAAAATCAATTAAGGGTGATATCAATCGACCCGGATGAAAGTATATGCAGACGACAGGTACATGCCAAAGGGGTAGTCCAGTTAGACCAGGGGGAAGTGATGCAACACATTGAAACATCATTCTGGAAAGGTATATTCGTTAACTCTGGCAGGTGAGATAGGGTAAGAATTATAAAGTATTTACACCAATATTAGGATGAATTGAGAATTGCACGAAAAGATGCGTTAATCGATTATTCACATGTTAGATCAGAAAAAAACATGTTACCATCGGAAAATGCACTTAAAAAATATATTGCATATAAAGATCACCAAGGGCTAAGAGAATTTATAAAATTGAAGGAATTGAAGAATGCACATCTATAAATAAATTTTAATAGGAACACAATGACTATATTTACGAGATATCCGAGGTCATAGAAGACAAAAAGATTAGCGATATATAATACATAAATCTGAATTTTCTAATTTAGAACAGAAAACCGCTCTAGGTGGGATAATAAAGGAATTAACTAAATGCGACCCTGGCTGATAGAATAAAGTAGTGCGACTGCTGGGGCGGTTCCGTGATATCCAAATATTTACATTAGAGAATTACATTCTAAATTAGTGTTTTTTACATATGAGTTTACGAGTTGATAAAGGACATAATTTAATGTAGATGTGAAAGGACTGCTGGGGCGGTTCCGTGATATCCAAATATTTACATTAGAGAATTACATTCTAAATTAGTGTTTTTTACATATGAGTTTACGAGTTGATAAAGGACATAATTTAATGTAGATGTGAAAGGTAGTTAGGACCTTTTGTTATTAATCGGGCTATAAAAAAGAATGTTACATGATAATAATGGAGTTCGCCTGGAATTATAGGACGGAAAAGTTTTAATCACGTGCGGATCGGTATTGAAGTAATTAAGAGTGGTTTTTTAGACTTCAAATATTTCATCTTGATTTGAGTCTTACAGTGAAATAAAGTGTTTTGTATTAGAATTGATAATAGCCAATTTTGATAAAATCAGAAGAGTTGCTTCAGTGAATTGAATTTGTGATAAAAATAAAAATGATTAATTTATAATAAAGAAAACTGTTTTGGTTTAGAGTTAATAGTAGTCTACTTAAATTCATCTTAAAAAAGTGGTCAAGTGAATTAATCGAAATTGTGGAAAAGAGGTTGAATTAAAAATTAATAATAGTTTATTTATTAAAATTTTCTCAAAGAGTGCTGATCTAATTCAATAATAGTTTATTAAATATTGAAATTTATAAAAATAAATAATTCTTAAATTAGTTTTCAAGATTTTAAAAGTTGCTCCAGTAAATTAAAAAATGGTGCTGCAAATGGAATTACAATAGATAAATGAAATGTGATTTAATTCATATTTTGTGTTGAACTAAATTCATTAAGAGTTTTATGAAAAAAATAATAATATTGCGTTTAAAATTTTCTTGAAAGAATTGTCGATCTAAAATTTAATAAAAATATAATGAATTTAAAACAGTGAAGAAAGTGCTCGACGTTTAAAAGTTTAGTGGAAATTTAAAAACATCTTAGTCGTAGTCTCTAAAAGTTTCATATAATTCAGTTTTAATAACTAGAGTGGGATTAATTTCGTTTTAAAAATAATAAAGTTCTAAAATATTACCAAGCGTTCGATTTACGGATTTAATTAATAGGTTGTAGAGAGAATTAAGTAATTATATTACGTGAGTGCAAAAGTAATAATATTTTAAAAGTCAATAAAAATTAATAACTAAAATAGGTAAACTAAATCTAATAATTTTTAACTTTAAATCAAGTCGAGTTCGGTAGACTTAGCAAAGATTTAATAAATTTATTAATATCTTCAAATTTAAAATCAGTTTAGGACTAGTTTTAGACAAAATATTTATAACGAAAAATATTCGAATTCAAATAATTCGGTTGAGATAGGATTGATAAAATCGAATTTATTCCGAACATCAAAGTGAATAGAATAGAAAAATAAAACAAACAAAAATAAATATTATTTAATAATATTCGGATTGAGGGGTCAATAAGTTTGGAAAATTGTACAAATCGGTAGATCAACATTTGAAACTAGGAAAGACTAGATTGTTATTAGGTAGATATTCTTATATTAGTTTAAACATACCAGGTAGGGAGTTCAATGATTTCCGAATTTCATGATAACGTGTAGACCCGTTTTGGAAAAATTATGAAATTTGTCGGAGTTCGGGTGAGTCAACAAATATTCATAATCTAAGTTTTCAGATTCCCCAGGAAGCGGTCGGATGGATACATAAATTCTATTTCTAATTACGTATAAATACATATATTATGTATATTTATATCTAATGTTTAATATATCGGTTAATACTTTGACCGTTATTTATTTATGAATATGTATATGCAATGTTTAATATATATATATATATATACAAAACCATTTATTATATTTACGTATACTTTCTAAATAACATAAATAAATTTAATAGTGTTATTGAAATCTGCAGGTATTTTAGTTTTTATTATTGTGATACCTGTTTCAGGGTTCAAAACTATTTTCAAACGGTTTTGAACGTCGAAAAAAGCTGTCACAAAAAATAAAACGGAGTTCTACGAAACACAGTAAGTACGTAACATAAAAATGGTGATAAAAAACGGCCATAGTAAAAAGAAAAAATAATGCAAATATACATATTTTCAATAAACTTAATTGAATTAAAGCTGAAAAAAAATACATATCCGTACCAGGGAACGAACTCGCGATCTCTAGATATTGATGGACGAGTGTTATTTCTAAAATATAAATGCTGATCAAACGTTGGTTTTAGTCAGTTGAGGACTTTGAATGTTTTTTGTATTTTACCCTTTATTAAAAATTTGTATTTTACACACTCCAGTCGGGTATTTTTTTGCGCCGGCGGACCGTTGAAAATAAAGGTCCCGCGTGAGATGGCCTCCCCCCACTGACTCTTTTATGATGTGATGGCCCGCCCTTCCTTCGTTTATGATTTAATTTAGCAATAGACTTCTGTTCGCGCCACCGATTTAAGATGACTCCTCTACTGCTGCCTTAAATTTTCCTAACTAATGTGATCGGAAAACTCTTTGTAGTTTTCCTTTCAATTTGAGGTTTTTCTCCTCCTTGGCCAGCGTGTAACGTCTAGCCTTATGCTAACATTCGAGTGTTTCCGATTTTCATAATTTTCACGGAAATTTTCTCACTCCAATGGACAATTTTCTAAGCTTCTCAGTCAATTTCCCGTTGTGTTTTTTTTTGTTTCGAATTATTGGAAAAACAAGGTCTTATTTGGTGGTAACCCCTATTCTTTGTAGCGTAGGCAGACTCTCGCATAGCATTGACAGAATTCATATTCCTAACATTCCTATCTTAGACTTTAGTGTTCTGAACTCTCTATTATTATCCTACTATGCATTCTACGTTGATTTCCTATAGGATGACTAGAATTTTCCTGACTTTACTACTAAATTTTCTATTTTTTCCTATCGTGAGTTTTAATGGGAAAACTTAGCTTCTGGGCTATACTAATTGCACTATTCCTGATCTATATAATACGACGTAGTTACAATTTTAAATTTGGTATACATAAATATAATGATCATAGTATTATCGCCTTTCCTCATCGTACTAAGTGTTATTCTACATGGATTAGGTTCAATAAATTTCATGGTTAAAAGGTACAGTTTTACTTGTTTTGGCGCCATCTCCATCCTCTCCTAAATTTGGGAAAATTACATGATTAAGTTTTAGTTTTTACAGCTTTTGTTATGATAAGTGATCGAATACGGTTTGTTTTTCAGCAATTCGGCTCCAGACCAACCCCTAAAGTACTCGGATGACCACGTATCCGGTTGGTAACCCTCTCCTCACAGACGTACAGACTGAACAGCTGGTATACGGAACCTCTTCATTTTTAGTTCGTGCCTGGACCTGAACATCCTCTGTACCGCGATGGAAAGAGCACCTTCCATATCCATGGGTCCAAGACCCTCCGAATTCTCGTCCTCCAGACAGCTACATTTAAAAGAGATCAAACCGGTTCCGTCCCCTCGTCAAACAACATTAGATACTTGCGATTTTTTGCAAAGTCCGGGTTGAAAGGCCGTCCTCCGCATCAAAGTTTCAGAAATAACTACGCTTAAATCAGCAATTACCTCTGCCCAATCGATAGTTACAAATTATAAATATATGTAAACAATATGAGTTTTTATAATCCACAATACTCCAGTTTTCCCAGAAAATTGTGGATCTGGACTCTCCAACACAGTTCGTGAATCTGTGCCAGATATCCAGAAATCTTACATACGAATATACATAAAAAAACGATAATACGATATACATAACATATTACTTTTTGGTTTGGTTGACAGGTTGGTTTAATGAGACCCTGACTATCTCATGTAGTTTGAATTTAACTGTAAATTGATTTTGTTTGGAGAAAAGGTAGGACTCCAAAAGGTCCAAAATTTGCAATGCCTGAACCTTGAAAACCTAAGTCAAAGATAAAATTAATTTTATAACATAACTTGGGAACGTATTGTCGACGAATGATTATGCTTATTTTGACATTTCTAATAATGTGGGTTTTGTTTGTTCTTTTGAACTCATCAATATGTTCGAAGGGATACGGAGCGTCTTTATTATTGTTGGTTTTGTTTGTTCTTTTGAACTCATCGATATGTTCGAAGGGATGTGGAGCGCCTTTGAATTGAATCTTTCCATGAAAAATATTTATGTACGCAAACTACAAGAAACGTGATCACTAAAAATGGTAGTTCATCGCAAAAGATGATTTTTCAATTAAATGTCGACATTTGTTAAAGTACCTATTCTTTGTAAGATATACTGAAATTCGAATATATATACATACTTATACGTATCTACATATTTCGATAAAAGAAGGGGGTGATTTGGAATGTTGACCCAGTTTAATACAGTCGAGGATCTAGGTCATTGAATATGCGACTGTTTACTTTGATGTCAGCGACCCCCGTCGGGAAGTGTGATAAATTTAGTTTTATCGGTTTATTCAGGATGATAACGACCTTTGAATTAGTAAAAATCGTTTGGGATGTTGGTAATTAGTAACGTTAGTTTTGATTTTAGATGTTAGAGAAAATATATATTTATAAAATAAATTGTTTTTGTAGATAATATACGTAATTATAATAAATGGTTTTATATATATATATATATATATATATAAAACCATTTATATATATATATAATCACCTCTTCCCGTACTATGTTGATCTAGTAAGATTTACATGACCTTTGTTGATCTACCTTTAACACAGTTTATCTTGGCTCCGGTGGGATACATCTGCACGAGTTGGCAAGAGTGCCTTAATCATTACCAAGGTTGTCAGTTTGCAACTGACCCCAGTCGGTATGTTCGTCATCAAAATATAAGAAATTTGCTCCAGTTTAACGGTTATTTTTTATTCATTTACTCTCCTTTCGTTGCTCCGATTGATGTATTCGCATTTTCTAGATACAAGTTGATCTAAAATGAATGTGTATTCAGTTTCTAGATACAAGTTGATCATATATGTTTTATTAATTTATTCTCCTTTCGTTGCTCCGTTTGATGTATTCTCAGTTTCTAGATACAAGTTGATCTAGAAATGAATATGTATGTAGGTGTAAACATGGGTTGAGGCGTGCGGGGAGAGAGGGGGGGGGAGTTCGTCACACGGAAAGAGAACGCTAACCTACGAATTCTCTCAGTTCTACAGTCCAGCCGCCGGCGTTGTTCCCGCTGAGCCCGGCTTTTCGGCGGGAGGACATGTTGCTTTTTAAATATCACCTTTAGCGCGCTGACAAAATGCAATTAATTTGAGAACAATTTCTCTTATTCAAAATGATAAGATGGTATTATTTTGGATAATTTATTCTGTTAAAAAAATATGTGGTAATTGTTTTTAACAATCGTATAAGTTACAAAGGAATAAAAATATTCCGTTCAAAGATGAACAATTAACTTTATCAACGAAATAATAATATGAACCTTTCTAATCACAAGCATCTGTTTTATTGAGGTAGGTTAGAAATAATATAGTTTTATTCACACTGTGTTTTATTGGCGATATCAAAAATTATTTTTACGCGAAATCTTCTAATGAGCGAGTAATTGTGATATTTTCTCATATATTAAAAAAATATTTTATGTTTTCTTCAAATGATTGATAACTTTGTGGAGTCATTATTAATTATATAATTAAATATTTTATGGTTTAATCCAAGATAATACTAAAAAAATATAATTATGTAGTTATAAGAAAATGTGTTTCCTACTAAAAACAATCCCATGACCTTTTTTGTACTATTATATTGTATCAAAAGCATTCGCTTGTAAATGGAGACGAATTTACACTTCTTGGTATATAAATACCAAATATAGATGAGAATTAGATAAAAACTTTTTAATTATCTTACGCTGTCAACTTTTAATTGTATTAATTTATATTAATTCTAATTATTAATTATTTTAAATAATAAAACACTTAATTTCTAATACCGTCCCCTTTATAGAATATAAAAAATAGAATATTAACAATTTACAACCACCTTACTTTAGAGACAAACTGTATTACAATAAAAACTTCCACACATACCATACAAGAAAGAAAGAAGATATTAGACAAAAAAAATCCCAAACACAAAATTGTTTACTGTTACAGTACCTATAAAGGCATCAATTTGTATATAGCTTAGTAAACACTGAATTAAAAAAAAATAGGTACCTAAATTAAGAATATTGAGAGTAGGATATAAAAATTATGTATGCATTAAGTATTGGAAATAAGCAATACGTAAAAATATATAAGTTTATATTAGACCGCATGAAGTGGAACTATTTTAAGTTTAATAAATAAAATAAAATAAATGTATAGAGATTTCATTGTCTGTTAGATCAGCTAATTTGAGTTTCTTCAAATTAATCTTACAGTCTATTTTCAAGCACCGACTTGAACATACGTTCAATTTATTTTTTATTCATTTATTCTCCTTGAGCATACGTTCAATTTATTTTTTATTCATTTACTCTCCTTTCGTTGCTCCGATTGATGTATTCGCAGTTTCTAGATACAAGTTGATCTAAAATGAATGTGTATTCAGTTTCTAGATACAAGTTGATCATATATGTTTTATTAATTTATTCTCCTTTCGTTGCTCCGTTTGATGTATTCCCAGTTTCTAGATACAAGTTGATAGGTTTTTTTTACTAATTTATTCTCCTTTCGTTGCTCCGTTTGATGTATTCTCAGTTTCTAGATACAAGTTGATCTAGAAATGAATGTGTATTCAGTTTCTAGATACAGGTTGATCCAGAAATGAATATGTATGTAGGTACAACGAAGATTTTGAACGTGGTTTGGGCCGGGTGGGGAGAAGGGGGGGGGGTCATCACATGGAAAGAGAACGCAAATCTACGAATTCTCTCAGTCCCACATTCAAGCCGCCAGCGTTTCTCGGCGTTGAGCAAATAACCGTTGTTCAGAAATTGAACTCTCCCCCTTATAAGGGAATTCCCTAAAATCCACGGTAGAGATGGTGCGGAGCGATACAATAATTATGAGGTCTCTCTTCTTTCAAATAGTGTGTGTATGCGTTGGAAAGACAACAAACTATACACATTTTTGTCAACTTGAGCAACGAAAGAACAGTTTGTAAGGTGGTAGAAAATTGTTAAAATTCAGATATTTTATAATATTCTATAAAGGGGACGGTATAAATAAAATAAAAGTTAGGAATTAAATGTTGTATTCACTAAAACACTTAACAATTGGAATTTATATTAATTAGTGCAATTAATATTAATTATTAGAATTACAAATTGTCAGCATAAGAAACTTATTTTTATTTTTATAAATTTCATTTCTATTTGGTATTTATATTCCAATAAGGTACCTATGTAGTGTGAGTTCCTCTCCATTCACAAGTGAATGCTTTTGATAAAAAGAGTTAAAAAAAGTTATGGGATTGTTGTAAGTAGGAAACATATTTTTTCTATACCTACGTAATTATTTTTTTTAGTATTATATTGGGTTAAACTATAAGCTTTTTTAATGTAAGAGAAAATAGTACAATTAATCGCTCATTAGAAGATTGTTTCTTTCGCGTAAAAAATATGTTTGATATCGCCGATAAAACATAGTTTGAATTTTATTTAAAACTAGATTATTTCTAGCCTAACTCAATAAAAGAGATATTTGTGATTAGAAAGGTTCATATTATTATTCCGTTCCTTTGTTTCCGCAACAAAATTTTTCAAAATTTCCGTTCAAATTTGCATTATCTAAGTTTTATGTAAGTAGGTATTATTCCACGCCGTCATTACGATGTGGTTTTTTTGTTTAATGTTTCATTTGAGATTTGTTAATATTTTTTCATTCAGCTAATAAATTACATTAAGCCTTCAAAGGAGATCAAATTAATTTGTCTCCTCATTGATGAAGTTAATTGTTCATCTTGGACGTAATATTGATACTAAATGATACGACTAAATACTTGAGTCGGGCCATATCAATCTGAATAACAAAAGAGTATGTATAAGATGTATGAATATGAACGAAGCAAGGAGTGTGTGCCAAGACAGAATTGTGTGGCGGTCTTTTCTCTCTGCCTAACCCTGCAGAAACGGCATGATGATTAGTTAGTTATATATGGTAAACTTAAAACATTTTTGTTAAAATTTATTACTTTAATTTTTTTATTATTATTTAAATTAAAGTATGTTGTGCGGCTGATGGCAGAAGAGATGAGAAGGAGATTGGTTAGAGGAAGATGGGGAAGTACCTGGTTATTCAGATCTGGTCACCAAAGACGGCGTAAGCCATTTCAAGCAATTTTTATACAAAATCATATATCGTACAGTCCTCAAACAATAAATTTATAATAAACGATTTTTCACAAAAATAACAATTAATCACTATAAATAGCTAAAATTAGCAATTTCCACCACCAGACAACTAGGTGAGCGGTTACGTCGGTCACCAAATTATTGATTAGTTACGGTGGTTACAGGTCAAATTCAACTTGTGCCGATTCTATTAATTTTTCTTTTTAAATATTTTTCCACGTTTTTTTTCTATTATAAATTTTAGTAAAACGGTTTATCGCCAACATTATTTAATAATCATTTTTTTTTAACTTATTTTTAAAAATATATTTTGCACGGTTTTATTTTTATTATAAATTTTAGTAAAACTGTTTCATCGTTTGAACATTAAATAATGAAAACAAATTATAACGTACCTAACTCACTTTTATTCATGTGAGCACCGCTCGAGCAAGTAAGACTTTTGTACCCCAAAATGGGGTATGTTGTGAGGCTGATGGGTAGAGGAAGGTGAGGAAGGTGAGGAAGTACCTGGCTATTCATATCTGGTCAAACACGGCAAAAGCCATTTAAGCAATTTCATTTGATTAATTTGTGTTATTTTACAATTTAGTCAATTAACACAACATATATACTGGCTCCAGATTTTTTTTACTTTAAGTCCACATATATGCAAGGCCAATATCATATTTGGGGATGCTGTGTGGAAGGTATTTTAAGGGAAAGGAAGGAAGTTCAGGGCAAGAAAAAGGTATGAGGGGTGGGTACGAATCTGGGGGTCAGTGCGTCCAGGAGTGACGTATGGATCCATCCATCCCACTGTCACTGGTACTAGGCAATGATGGGTCGAAAGAGTCTGGTTGGGGAGGCCAAACCTCACCCCATAAACTTGAGCACCCTTGCGAAATCACCAAACTTAGCGAATCACTTGGAGTGACTTATAGCAGAGGTGTTGGTTATCCATTAAAGGATTCGGTCGAAAGGTGGCGGTACCTACACCCGTCTCCTAAATTCAATTTCCTAAGTTGCAAACAGTTGGGACTCTTGTGCAGTATACGCATAGAAAAATCATACAGCATTTCATACATACTTGATTGTTAAGAGGAACGGCTGCGCGGCCTGTTTCAAACAAAATTTAATTTTGGATTTGAGCCAAAATACTCACCTAAGACTAATGATATTTTTTTAATCAAAAAGTATAGTAAATATCTAGTATGTATATCTATATCGTATTAAAAGTAATTTATCCATTTTTCTATTACGTTATGAAATAGAGGCCCTTAAACGAATTGATTTTTTGCGTTTTTAGATGCACCTTTAACAATTATTTGGGGGCTAGCGGTGATTTAAAAAAAAGTTTTGGCCCATCTACTTAAAATACTCTGAAATATAATATTAAAAAAAATATATTTTCAAAATAAGCATTATGGTGGACTTTAAATTAAATTAAAAACGATCAAATTGAATCTCCCAGGTTGAAGGGAGTTGGGACTCTTGTGCGGTTGGCACTTTTGTGCGGAATTCTCATAGAAAAATCATATATCATTTCATGCAAACTCTACTATTAACACCTGGACAAATCTCACCTCCATGAACCCGGTCACCCCTGCTAATCCACCAAACGAATCTAACCATTTAGTGAGACCTATGACAGAGGTGTTGGTTATCCATCAAATGGTTCCCTGGGCAGCGGTACCTACACCTACCTCCTAGATCGAATCTACCAGGTTGAAAGCAGTTGGGACTCTTGTGCGGTTGGGACTCTTGTGCAATTGGGACTTTTGTGCGGAATTCTCATAGAAAAATCAAATATCATTTCATACAAACTCTACTGTTAAGACTTGCACAAACTTAACCCCCATGAACCCGGCACCCCTGCTAATTCACCAAACGAATCTAACCACTTGGTGAGACCTATGACAGAGGTGTGGTTATCCATTAAATGGTTCCCTTGGCAGCGGTACCTACACCTGCCTCCTAGATCGAATCTACCAGGTTTAAAGCAGTTGGGACTCTTGTGCGGTTGGGACTCTTGTGCAATTGGGACTTTTGTGCGGAATTCTCATAGAAAAATCAAATATCATTTCATACAAACTCTACTGTTAAGACGTGCACAAACTTAACCCCCATGAACCCGGCACCCCTGCTAATTCACCAAACGAATCTAACCACTTGGTGAGACCTATGACAGAGGTGTGGTTATCCATTAAATGGTTCCCTTGGCAGCGGTACCTACACCTGCCTCCTAGATCGAATCTACCAGGTTTAAAGCAGTTGGGACTCTTGTGCAGTTGGGACTCTTGTGCAGTTGGAACTCTTGTGCAGTTGGGACTTTTGTGCGGAATTCTCATAGAAAAATCATATATCATTTCATGCAAACTCTACTGTTAAGACGTGCACAAACTTAACCCCCATGAACCCGAGCACCCCTGCTAAGGCACCAAACATAGCGAACCACTTGATGTGATTTATGGCAGAGGTGTTGGTTATCCATTAAATGATTCCCGGGCAGCGGTACCTACACCTGCCTCCCTAATCAAATCTACCAGGTTAAAAGCAGTTGGGACTCTTGTGCAGTTGGGACTCTTGTGCAGTTGGGACTTTTGTGCGGTATTCACATAGAAAAATCATACATCATTTCATACATACTCTACTGTTAAGACATGTACAAATCTCACCCGGATGAACCTGGGCACCCTGCTAAGTCACCAAACATAGCGAACCACTTGATGTGATTTATGGCAGAGGTGTTGGTTATCCATTAAATGGTTCCTGGGTGGCGGTGCCTACACCTGCCTCCGAAATTTAAACTTAACCCCCCACGGACCCGGACACCCCTGCTAAGTCACCAAACTTAGCAAACGACTTGGGGTGATCTATGGTATAGGTGATGCTTATCCATTTAATCCCGTGGCAGCGGTACCTACACCCGCCTTTCAAATTTAATTTCCCAGGATGAAAGCAGTTGGGACTCTTGTGCAGTTGGGACTCTTGTGCAGTTGGGGCTTTTGTGCGGAATTCTCATTGGAAAATCATGTATCATTTCATACAAACTCTACTGTTAAGACGTGCACAAACTTAACCCCCCATGGACCCGGACACCCCTGCTAAGTCACCAAACTTTACAAACGACTTGGGGTGACCTATGGTAGAAGTGTTGCTTATCCATTAAATCCTGGGGCGGCGGTGCCTACACCCGCCTTTCAAATTAAAAGTCCTAGGTTGAAAGCAGTTGGGACTCTTGTGTGGTTGGGACTCTTGTGCGATTGGGACTCTTGTGCGGTATTCACATAGAAAAATCATACATCATTTCATACATACTCTACTGTTAAGACATGTACAAATCTCACCCGGATGAACCTGGGCACCCCTGCTAAGTCACCAAACATAGCGAACCACTTGATGTGATTTATGGCAGAGGTGTTGGTTATCCATTAAATGGTTCCTGGGTGGCGGTGCCTACACCTGCCTCCGAAATTGAATCTCCCAAGTTAGAAGCAGTTGGGACTCTTGTGCAAAAAAATCGTCGAGGTAGTGTTATCCAACGAATCGTTCCGGGGCGGCGGTACCCATACTCGCTAAGAACCAGATATACCAGTTGATAAGCAAAGCACTCTGATTTAAATCGTATCAACAAATGAGCACGGTGAAGGACCACGTGCACGCCTTCGATAAACAAAGCGTCCTGATTGGTTCATTCAAATCGGATCAACAAAGGGAAAAGTGTAAAATGTATATGTGATGGAAAAATGGGCGTGGTTTACAGCAAAATCTATGTGACGAAAGTTGATCTTTTGGATCAACGTTTATATGCCTGCTTTGGTATTGGATCAACAAATTAGGGTGGATCAACAAATTCCTCCGGATCAACAAATTCCTGGCGTACCGTCGCGTCTGATCAACATAGTACGAGAGGGGATCTCTATATATATATATATATATATATAATCACCTCTTCCCGTACTATGTTGATCTAGTAAGATTTACATGACCTTTGTTGATCTACCTTTAACACCGTTTATCTTGGCTCCGGTGGGATACATCTGCACGAGTTGGCAACAGTGCCTTTATCATTACCAAGGTTGTCAGTTTGCAACTGACCCCAGTCGGTATGTTCGTCATCAAAATATAACAAATTTGCTCCAGTTTAACGGTTATTTTTTATTCATTTACTCTCCTTTCGTTGCTCCGATTGATGTATTCGCAGTTTCTAGATACAAGTTGATCTAAAATGAATGTGTATTCAGATTCCAGATACAAGTTGATCATATATGTTTTATTAATTTATTCTCCTTTCGTTGCTCCGTTTGATGTATTCTCAGTTTCCAGATACAAGTTGATCTAGAAATTAATATGTATGTAGGTACCTACAACGAAGATTGTTAACATGGGCTGAGGCGTGCGGGGAGAGAGGGGGGGGAGTTCGTCAGACGGAAAGAGAACGCTAACCTACGAATTCTCTGTCGCACAGTCCAGCCGCCGGCGTTGTTCACCGCTGAGCCCTGCTTTTCGGCGGTAGGACGTGTTGATTTTTAAATATCACCTCTAGCGCGCTGACAAAATACAATTAATTTGAGAACAATTTCTCTTACTAAAAATCATAAGGTGGTATTATTGTGCATAATTTATTCTGTTAAAAAATATGTGGTTATTGTTTTTAACAATCGTATAAGTTACAAAGGAATAAAAATATTCCGTTCAAAGATGAAAAATTAACTTTATCAACGGAATAATAATATGAACCTTTCTAATCATGATCAATGAGCTAGGTTAGAAATAATATAATTTTAGTCAAACTGTGTTTTATCGGCGATATCAAAAAATATTTTTGCGCGAAATCTTCTAATGAGCGAGTAATTGTGCTATTTTCTCATATATTAAAAATATATTTTATGGTTTAACCCAAGATAATACTAAAAAATATAATTATGTAGTTATAAGAAAAATGTGTTTCCTACTTAAAACAATCCCATGACCTTTTTTGTACTATTATATTGCATCAAAAGCATTCGCTTGTAAATGGAGAGGAATTTACACTTCTTGGTATATAAATACCAAATTTAGATGAGAATTATATAAAAACTTTTTAATTATCTTACGCTGTGAACTTTTAGTTGTGTTAATTTATATTAATTCTAATTATTAATTGTTTTAAATAATAAAACATTTAATTTCTAATACCGTCCCCTTTATAGAATATTAAAAAATAGAATATTAACAATTTACAACCACCTTACTTTAGAGACAAACTATATTACAATAAAAACTTCCACACATACCATACAAGAAAGAAAGAAGATATTAGACAAAAAAAAAACAAATCCCAAACACAAAATTGTTTACAGTTACAGTACCTATATATATATATAGTAGCTTTGTATATAGTAGCTTTGTATATAGTAGCTTAGTAAATAGTGAATTAAAAAAAATGTAGGTACCTAAATTAAGAATATTGAGAGTAGGATATAAAAATTATGTATGCATTCAGTATTGGAAATAAGCAATATGTAAAAATATATAAGTTTATATTAGACCGCATGAATTGGAACTATTTTAAGTTTAATAAATAAATGTACAGAGATTTCATTGTCTGTTAGATCAGCTAATTTGAATTTCTTCAAGATAATCTTACAGTCGACGACTTGAGCATACGTTCAATATGATATCTCTTTCTTGATGTTTCTCACTGATGATAACGAAAGAGATGTAACATAAAACGTATATATTTACTGTTCTTTCGTTAGTGAAGTTGAAATGAATGTTTACGGTTTTTTTTCTCTGTCTAACACATTGACAAGTTATTTGAAAGAAGAGTGACATTATCTGGATTCTCTATCTCGCTCGTTACAAGTTGTGGATTGTAGGATTCCCCTAATAATACAAAACAACGCTTTTCAAAAATGCCCAGGTATGTGATAAACTCAGAGAATTCAGTAGTTTTGTCGAACTTTATGAGTTTTTTTTTTAATATTTGCATAAATCAACAAAATAACATGATCGTTTTTCACATTTTTATGCGTTCCTAGAGATTTTCGGTGAGTTTTCTAGCGAGTTTTGATTTTTAGACCTGTCGAGACTATTGCTTTTTCTTCATCGAGAAATGGATGACAATGGTATTAAATATTGTGCAGATTATAATCGATTGTGCGTTCTTCAATTCGCGGCAATAAGATGAATACTCTAAATGAGCATACAGGTGATATTTACTTCCATATTGGAAGCTAAATGGAATTGGAATAAGCCGGTTTTTAAAGTTTCACCATATTTTGACATGAATCATTTACGTGAACAATCATGTAAACGATTTATATTTAAAGCTCCCAAAAAGAGTTTTTCTCCATGAAATGGCAATCAAGGTTAATTTTTGCAATTATAGTAGTGGAATGTTGCATGTTTGCAAATATTGCCCTCAATTGAGCTAGATTATAAATTTTATATTTTTTGATCATGTTCATAAAACTATCAAATAAGCTGTCATCAACGACATCAAACATATCTAAATGAAATAAATAATGTTCTAATGAATGACCTAATAATAATTATAGTATTTTCTCTTGCATTCTCTTAGAGAGCCCTTGAGGTGATTTTTCACAAAAGCGGCGCTATACAAATCATCCAATTATTATTATTACTATTATTATCTTATACCCCAGAGATAATACTAAAAATTATAATTACGTAGGTATATGTAAGTTATGTTTCTTAAACTAACTTAATATATACGACTGTGTTAAAAAAATTGAAGATCTGGAAATATTGAAAGGCTGATTAAAGCGTACACTTAGATGGTTTGGGTATGTAGAGTGGATGAAAGAAAAAGGTATTGAAAGTATAATATATGACGTGAAATTAAATGATAGAAGTAGTTGAGGATGCCCAAGTCATGGCACGTGAATAAAGCAAGAAGTGTGTGCCAAGATCGAGTTATTCGGCGGTTCGTCCTTTCTGCCCACCCCTTTGGGGACACGGTGTGATTGCTAGTTAGATAAACTTAAAACAATCTTATTAGTATGTACTTTAAAAAAATCTTTTTATTTAAATTATGTTGTTTTTAGGCTATTATCAACTTGTAATTCTAATCATTACGATTATTCCTGCATTAGAGTTTCCCTTTTTTAATATTTAATACTTTTCTGTAGCCCTACAATCAAAATTGTGTACAAGATAAATTTTTTTTTTGCTAAAGTTAGTTAAACGATACTTAACAAACTAATATTCATGTGAGCAGCACACAAGGGTCCGCACAACTGCTTCTAACATTCTGGAGCAAGCGAGACTGTGTCATGCCAAATTGGGGTATGTTGTGAGGCTGATGGCAGAGGGGATGAGAAGGAGATGGGTTAGAGGAAGGTGGGGAAGTACCTGGCTATTCAAATCTGGTCACAAAATACGGCATAAGCCATTTCAAGCAATTTTTATACAAAAATCATATGTCTTACAGTGCTCAAACAATAAATTTATAATCAATGATTTTTAACAAAAATTACAATTAATTACTATAAATAGCTAAAATCAGCAATTTCCGCCAACAGACAACTAGGTGAGCGGTTAAGTCGGTCGCCAAAATTATTGTTTAGTTACGGTGGTTACAGTTCAAATCCAACTTGTGCCGATTTTATTAATGTTTTCTTTTTAAATATTTTTCCACAGTTTTAATTATATTATAAAATTTAGTAAAACGGTTTATCGCCAACACTGTTTAATAATAATATTTTTAAATACATTTTTTTTAAATGTATTTTTCCCGGTTTTATTTTTATTATAAATTTTAGTAAAACCGTTTCGTCGTTTGAACATTAAATAATGAAAACAAATACCAGCGCACCTAACTAACTTTTATTCTTGTGAGCACCGCTCAAGCAAGTAAGATTATTGTACCCCAAAATTGGGTATTTTGTGAGGCTGATGGTAGAGGGAATGGAAAGAAGGTGGGTAAAGGAATGTGAGGAAGTACCTGGCTATTCAGATCTAGTCACAAAACACAGTAAAATCCATTTAAGCAATTTTATTTGATTAGAGGCCATTAAAGGAATTGATTATTTGCCATTTTAGAGGCACTTAAACAATTATTTGTGGTCTAGCGGTGATTCAAAAAAAAAGTTTTGCCCCGTGTTCTTAAAATACACTGAAATATAATATTAAAAAAAATGTTAAAATAAGCATTATGGTGGACATTACATTAAATTAAAACCGACCAATTTATGTTGGAACACAAAGTTGCCGTACATATGATGTAAAATATCGACCCGAAAAAACGTTTTTTTTAAACGTATTGTTTTTATAATTTTATTTACGTAATCATGTTTACATAGCAAATATAATAATTAAAAAAAAAAACAATAAACCCGCTAATAATTTTCA
Organism: Halesus radiatus; assembly: GCA_022606495.2. Taxonomy (NCBI): domain Eukaryota; kingdom Metazoa; phylum Arthropoda; class Insecta; order Trichoptera; family Limnephilidae; genus Halesus; species Halesus radiatus. Next base: position 304,716 of record JAHDVE020012332.1, on the reverse strand, counting down.
AAGTTGCCTCTAAAATTGTGAAAATTTGTTTTTTCTCATGGCATATTCTTCATAATTTAAAACAAAAATACATATAATACTTATCATCCGTACTAGATATTTACTAAAACTTTTTAATATTTCTATTTTTGAAACTGTTAATACATGGTGGAATTCCATTATAGTGTATTATAATAAAACAAATATAAAACTTTTTTCCACTTTAATTTTTCAGCTCGTTAACCAGTCTGAAGATGGCCCTAACGAGCTGAAACCCGGTTACGGTCAAATAAAAATTAAAGTGGAAAAAAGTTTTATATTTGTTTTATTATAATATACTAAAACTTTAATTAAAAAAAAATACATCATTCAGTTTCGATGGGTATTTTGGCCTTAAATCCAAAATTAAGTTATGTATGAAACAGGCAGCGCAGCCGTTCCTCTTAAGACTTGGAAAAACCTCACCCCCATAAACCAGGACACCCTTGTTAAGTCACCAAACGTAGCGAACCACTTGGGGTGACCTATGGTAGGGGGGTTGCTCTTCCATTAAATCCCCGACGGCGGTACCTACACCTGCCTCCCAAATTAAATCGCCCAGGTTGAAGGCAGTTGGGACTCTTGTGCGGTCTGAACTCTTATGCGGTATTCATATACAAAAATCGTTTATCATTTCATACATAATCTACTGTTAACACCTGGACAAATCTCACCCCCCATGAACCCGTGAACCCCTGCTAATTCACCAAACTAATCTAACCACATGGTGAGACCTATGACAAAGGTGTGGTTATCTATTAAATGGTTCCCGGAGCAGCGGTACCTACACCTGCCTCCTAGATCGAATCTACCAGGTTGAAAGCAGTTGGGACTCTTGTGCAGTTGGGACTTTTATGCAGTTGGGACTTTTGTGCGGAATTCTCATAGAAAAATCATATATCATTTCATACAAACTCTACTGTTAAGACGTGCAAAAACTTAACCCTCATGAACCCGGGCACCCCTGCTAATTCACTAAACGAATCTAACCACTTTGTGAGACCTATGACAGAGGTGTGGTTATCTATTAAATAGTTCCCGGGGCAGCGGTACCTACACCTACCTCCTAGATCGAATCTACCAGTTTGAAAGCAGTTGGGACTCTTGTGCAGTTGGGACTCTTGTGCAGTTGGGACTTTTCTGCGGAATTCTAACAGAAAAATCATATATCATTTCATACAAACTCTACTGTTAAGACGTGCAAAAACTTAAACCACATGAACCCGGGCACCCCTGCTAATTCACCAAACGAATCTAACCAGTTGGTGAGACCTATGACAGAGATGTGGTTATCTATTAAATGGTTCCCGGGCAGCGGTACCTACACCTGCCTCCTAGATCGAATCTACCAGGTTGAAAGCAGTTGGGACTCTTGTGCAGTCGGGACTCTTGTGCAGTTGGGACTTTTGTGCGGAATTCTCATAGAAAAATCATATATCATTTCATACAAACTCTACTGTTAAGACGTGCAAAAACTTAACCCTCATGAACCCGGGCACCCCTGCTAATTCACCAAACGAATCTAACCACTTGGTGAGACCTATGACAGAGGTGTGGTTATCTATTAAATAGTTCCCGGGGCAGCGGTACCTACACCTGCCTCCTAGATCGAATCTACCAGTTTGAAAGCAGTTGGGACTCTTGTGCAGTTGGGACTCTTATGCAGTTGGGACTTTTCTGCGGAATTCTCATAGAAAAATCATATATCATTTCATACAAACTCTACTGTTAAGACGTGCAAAAACTTAACCCTCATGAACCCGGGCACCCCTGCTAATTCACCAAACGAATCTAACCACTTGGTGAGACCTATGACAGAGGTGTGGTTATCTATTAAATATTTCCCGGGGCAGCGGTACCTACACCTGCCTCCTAGATCGAATCTACCAGTTTGAAAGCAGTTGGGACTCTTGTGCAGTTGGGACTCTTATGCAGTTGGGACTTTTGTGCGGAATTCTCATAGAAAAATCATATATCATTTCATACAAACTCTACTGTTAAGACTGCACAAACTTAACCCCCATGAATCAGGGCACCCCTGCTAAGTCACCAAACTTAGCGAACCAATTGGGGTGACCTATGGTAGAGGTCATGCTTATCCATTAAATCCCGGGCGGAGGTACCTACACCCGCCTTTCAAATTGAATTTCCCAGGTTGAAAGCAGTTGGGACTCTTATACGGTTGGGACTCTTGTCCGATTGGGACTCTTGTCCGATTGGGACTCTTGTGCAGTATTCACATAGAAAAATCATACATCATTTCATAAATACTCTACTGTTAAGACCTGAACAAACCTCACCCGCAAGAACCCGGGCACCCCTGCTAAGTCACTAAATGTAACGAACCACTTGAGGTGACCTATGGCAGAGGTGTTGGTTATCCATTAAATGGTTTCCGGGTGGCGGTGTCTACGCCTGCCTCCGAAATTGAATCTCTCAAGTTAGAAGCAGTTGGGACTCTTGTGCGTTATTCGCAAAAAAAATCGTCAAGGTAGTGTTAATTCAACGAATCGTTCCGGGGCGGCGGTACCTATACTCGTTAAGAACCAGTTGATAACAAAGCACTCCGATTGGTTCATTTAAATCGCATCAACAAATGAGCACAGTGAAGAACCACGTGCACGCCTTTGATAAACACAGCGCCCTGATTGGTTCATTCAAATCGGATCAACAAAGGGAAAAGTGTAAAATGTATATGTGATGGAAAAATGGGCGTGGTTTACAGCAAAATCTATGTGACGAAAGTTGATCTTTTGGATCAACGTTTATATGCCTGATTTGGTATTGGATCAACAAATTAGGGTGGATCAACAAATTCCTCCGGATCAACAAATTCCTGGCGTACCGTCGCGCCTGATCAACATAGTACGAGAGGGGATCTCTATATATATATATGTATGTACATGAGCAAAAAAGGAGTAAAATCATATGTAGGCACCTAATATTTGCTTTTTGTTTTTTCTTATTAGATTTCTATAATAATAAATGGATCCCTCAAGGGCACTGTACAAATATTACTACCTATTCTTTATCTAATTAAATACAAACCGATACAGAAATACACACTTATAATGTATTAAGAACATATGAGTATTTCACAAAAAAATATATGAGAAAAACTATTCGTACAACTCGGGCCACTAGAGGGCGCTAGTTTAGAATGTTGCCATCAAATGTTAGAAGCTGGAGGTATTACCATTTTAGAGTATTTGATAAAATTCACCAAATTTTGTTAGTTGTGACTTAATCTTCTTAGGCCATACATATCAACCCCATACCTATCATAACTTCAAAATCGAAATTTTACAGGAGAGTGGTATAAAGGAATAGAAATTCGGTGCAATTCGAGTTTTTGATTGTTTTACACCAAACTTGGGACCTTTGTTGTCAATTACGTCCCAAATTTGGTGTAAAACGATCAAAAGATCACCTTATATGCAACTTTAAAAAATAGTGTAAATTTGAGGTGTTGGTGATATAGGACCTATTTCATTATCCACAACAATATTAGGTTTATACATTCTTTAATAATAATATGTAATTGTAATGTTTACACAATCATAATTTGTTTTACAACAATTCTTACACTAAATACTAATATCTAAAATAAATTACAAGAAGTAACAATCAAATAAAATTTAAAAAAAATGGAAATACATATCTGAAGAACGGGAAAGAAATATGGAAAAACCATTAAAATCCGCTTTTCTACACAAGCATTGCTTAATAAAAAAAGTGTAGTATTTTAAATTGTATTCAATTTCAATAATAAAAAAAAATACGGGCAAACACATTTTAACACGTTGACCGCCAATATAGTTTTTAAAAAATGTCAAAAAAATGTTTTTGCGTTTTTAGGTTTTATCCGTGTTGGACATTATGAATAGCAGTTTGTAAGGAGCGCGCAGCCGACAGCGCAAAATTGGAAGTGGAAGTGAGGTATGACGCGTCGGTCACCGGTGGCTGTCACGGTGTGATTGTAATGACTCGGTGTCGGCCACCGGTGGCTAACATAGCGGTTAATGTGTTAATATTGTGCCACCACCAACATTAGGATTCCTCAATGAGAAATCTTTTAAAAATAACATTAAGGTCATTGAGATTATAGGTATATTTCTAGATCACACAACAAACATTATATTTTTTGTGTTATGCAGTTGAAGGAGTTATTGTAAGGCACATTAAGAGGAACGGCTGAGCTGCCTGTTTCATACATAACTTAATTTTGAATTTGTGGCCAAAATACCCATCCAAACTGAATGATATATTTTTTTAAATTAAAGGTTTAGTAAATATCTGTATATCATGAAAACCAGTTGAGAACAAAAAAAACATAAAGGAGCGATTCACGATAATACCGAAAACCTATTTTACACAACCTGAAATTATACACCCATACTACACGGTGTCGGACAATGGTTCTTAAAGGTTCCCAGTGCTTCTAAAACATGTATACATTCATTCACTTAGTTATAGTTGTAATACAACGATTATAACTTATATAGCGGATTTTAGTGGTACTTCACATCAAGTTCACGTTGACCGCCTCCATAGTCGAGGGGTAAGGCTCTCGACTATGAATCCGAAGATCGCGGGTTCAAATCCAGGCGTGCGCAAGTAAATTTTATTTAATTAATTTGTGCTGTTTCACAATTAATTAATTTTAAAATAATGTATAGTATATTTGCGCAAGTTCCAGAGTGGAAGATACTCTCAGTATCGCCCTGGTGAAAGACTACCATTCAGAATTGAAACGTTGCTTGAAATGGCTTTTAGTGACCAGATCTGAATAGCTAGGTATTTTTCCCCACCTTCCTCTTCCCCTTCACCTTCCCCTCCACAGTGCCTTCAGCATCACAACATTTCCCAATTGGAGATGCCATAGTTTCACTGGCTCCAGACGGTTGGGAGCAGTTGGGACTCTTGTGTGGTATTCATATATGAAAAAGTACTCTTTACTGTAAATAACTCGTTAATGTATATACAGTTTGAAAGTATATTCGGTACTGCTCTTTTAACTTCGATTTAATCTCACAATAGTGCATAACCACCCAAGTTATAAACTTATTTATTGAATAACACTTTATAGATATTTTTTAGAATGTATTTTTTATATCTTGCCACATAGCAATCCCAATTAGTAATGACTTATCATTATATATAATAGTATAAAAGTGATTTATTGATTTTGACAAATATTTTTGTGTTCAAATGAGAAGTATTTTATTTATTTTTGTTTTAAATTGTGAAGTATATGCCATGAAAAAAAAACAATTTTCATAGTTTTAGAGGCAAATTAGAAAATTACTTGCGGGTTTACTGTATTTAAAAAAAAATATATAATATTTGCTATGTAAATATTTTTTTAAAAATATATAATATTTGCTATTATTATTTGTAAATATATTTTTTTAAATATATAATATTTGCTATGTAAATATATTTTTTTAAATATATAATATTTGCTATGTAAATATTTTTTTTTAAATATATAATATTTGCTATGTAAATATTTTTAAAAAAATATATAATATTGCTATGTAAATATGAAAATAAAAATATAAAAACAAAACATTTTTTTTCGGGTCGATATTTTAAATGTATGGCAAATTTATGTTCCAACGTAAATTGGTCGTTTTTTATTTAATTTAAAGTCCCCCATAATGCTTATTTTAATATATTTTTTTAATTTTATATTTTCAACGCAGACGGGGCAAAACATTTTTTTTTAAATCACCGTTTGCAACCAAATAATTGTTAAAGATGCCTCTAAAATCACGAAAAATCAATTCCTTTAATGGCCTATATTTCATAATGTAAAACAAAAATAAATAAATTACTTCTAATCCATACTAGATATTTACTATACTTTTTGATGAAAGAAAAAATTATTAGGTTTAGGTGAGTATTTTGGTCTCAAATCCAAAATTTTGTTTTGTATGAAACGGGCAGCGCAGCCGTTCCTCTTAAAGTAACAACTCAATAATGGAATACCGTTGACGGCAATTCATCACCATGTAAATCATATTTGGCTACTTTATTACGATTTTACGCATACAAAGCATTTGCAAAACTGTTTTCAGTGTAGGACAATCTTTTTTAATTCTACTGAATTGTTTATTACCGCCGTCGAATGGCATTTCGGGATGACTTACGAGGTGATGGCTTGTCGTATTTGATGGTATAATAATGGCAACCTATGGTAATCCAGATAAATATGCAGGTGTATCAATTCTCAACAAGTTAATAGAAGGACTGTGAATTGAATATGTATTGGAATAATCAGGAAACCATGAATGGGTGTGGTAAGTCTGGATTATCTCTTGGTTGTCACTCTGAAGATGTTGACAACGCACACCTTTTTTATGATATCTCGTTGGTTTTGTAGTTTATTTATTGTTTTTGTGTGTTTTTAACCACAATTTATTTTTTATGGATGTTACCTGTTGTGCCTTCCGAAGGCTTTGTTCTGTTGCTAGTGTAAAACTCGTTTTACCTAGCAGAACTTTAAGAATCATTTTACGATTTAAATAATAATTTAAATTAACTTTTTGTGTTACCTGTTGTGCCTTCCGAAGGCTTTGTTCTGTTGCTAGTGTAAAACTCGTTTTACCTAGCAGAACTTTAAGAATCATTTTACGATTTAAATAATAATTTAAATTGACTTTTTGTGTTACCTGTTGTGCCTTCCGAAGGCTTTGTTCTGTTGCTGTTGTAAAACTCGTTTTACCTAGCAGAACTTTTAAGAATCATTTTACGATTTGTAATAATTTAAATTAACTTTTTGTGTTACCTGTGTGCCTTCCGAAGGTTTTGTTCTGTTGCTAGTGTAAAACTCGTTTTACCTAGCAGAACTTTAAGAATCATTTTACGATTTTAAATAATAATTTAAATTAACTTTTTGTGTTACCTGTTGTGCCTTCCGAAGGCTTTGTTCTGTTGCTAGTGTAAAACTCGTTTTACCTAGCAGAACTTTAAGAATCATTTTACGATTTAAATAATAATTTAAATTAACTTTGTGTTACCTGTTGTGCCTTCCGAAGGCTTTGTTCTGTTGCATGTAAAACTCGTTTTACCTAGCAGAACTTTAATCATTTTACGATTTAAATAATAATTTAAATTAACTTTTGTGTGCCACCTTTGCTGCCTTCCGAAGGCTTTGTTCTGTTGCTAGTGTAAAACTCGTTTTACCTAGCAGAACTTTAAGAATCATTTTACGATTTAAATAATAATTTAAATTAACTTTTTGTGTTACCTGTTGTGCCTTCCGAAGGCTTTGTTCTGTTGCTAGTGTAAAACTCGTTTTACCTAGCAGAACTTTAAGAATCATTTTACGATTTAAATAATAATTTAAATTGACTTTTTGTGTTACCTGTTGTGCCTTCCGAAGGCTTTGTTCTGTTGCTAGTGTAAAACTCGTTTTACCTAGCAGAACTTTAAGAATCATTTTACGATTTAAATAATAATTTAAATTAACTTTTTAAAGCTTTACGCTTCATTGTCACAACCTGTATTTTCGATACCTCAGTTCAATAGGGAACTAACTCAAAATACCTCATTTTGAGAAAACTGGATTTGAAAATTTTTCATAAAGTCATCGCTCCGATGTAAAGTTATTTTGTCCACCTATAACATAACAATAGATGCAACATGTAAGTAATTTATCAACTTATCATAATCATAGGTGTAAATGACTACATTTATTAAGTTCCAAACGGAAACATTTGACATGTTTCTCCGTTGAACTAAGAATATGCTGATTTCATTATAATTTCATAAAGAATTATCTGACTACATAATTAGGACGAATTAGACTTATTTTTTTATTGAAATATGAGAAGGGACAGGTCTCCTTACCATTTTCATCATTAACTCGAAACCCACAAATTTTGAGTTATTTCCCTATTGAACCAAGGTATGGTTTTTATTTTCAGTGTCATTTTTTATTTTCATATTCTTTCAATAATCAATATACTCGTACATTGATTATTAGTAGGAACCTTATAAGTGGATTTCACCCTTATAATATTTATTACGAAGAATAAAAATTGTCATCTAGTGTTATAGATACCATATTTTAGTGCTTTCGGATCTTGCACTTGGATCCATGAACATTTATATAATGCTAAGACCAAAGAAAAATAATTTATTCAAATGAATACAACTTCCAACCACTAAAACATTTTTAAAATTATATTATGGCGCACTATGGAACCTCGGTTTACGACCATAATTCATTCCAGAAACGTGTTTGTAATCTAAAACACTTGTACATCAAAGTAAATTTCCCCATAAGAAATAATGAAAACTATAAGTGATTCATTCCAAAACATGAAAATATCCATATAAAAATGATTTATAAAAAATAAATGTGTACTAAAACTATAAGTGATTCATTCCAAAACATGAAAATATCCATATAAAAATGATTTATAAAAAATAAATGTGTACTTTCTTTTAATATATTTTGCATCATTAAAATTTTATATAAATTACCTACATACATGTTATCTAATTTTTTTTAAATTTTTCACAAGCGAACTCACTTTTGTCTCCTTTCCATGATTTCGCAGAAATAGACGGTCCCAACGTAAGGTGTCCAATCTGCATTTTGCGAGGTTTACAAGAGAGTGATAACAAAGTTAGATTTTACTCCGGATGCATTATGCAGTTTCGATAATTTTCATTCCAAAAAAGAAGAATTTAGAGGAAAACTCGACTTTTTTAGACATCATCTGAAAATATTTAATGAGTTGGGTAGTTTAAGACAATAAAACGAAAACCAATATTTTGCAGATTCGACACATTAAATTGGGACTGTTAAATTGTGACATTGCATTTCTCGTTGAACAGATTTATCACTCGCACTGCTACAGCCTTACTTGGGCGGTGTTTTCCACGAAATTTTGTACTGTTTCTCACATTTTACAGATAAATTGCACGTATAGCAAGATATCGCTCGCTTATTAAAAGAATTCTTTGGTCTTGCGAAACACTCGCGAACCAAGTTACTCGCAATCCGAGGTTCCATTGTATTAAAGGGAGATCCCATATAATAAAGAAAACAATTTCTGTAATGGTTAAAATTTAATACTACTAATAAACTTTATGTCTTCCCTGTTTCAGTTCAGTCACCCTTATTCAAGTCAATGAAATGGTTTAAAAATCATAAATAATATTTAATAATCAATTGACCACGATTGTGATTCTTGACATAAAGTTATGAGTTGCCACATTTATTTAGAAAAAAATATGTTGGATAAAATTAATAAGTTTCTGAATTGAAATTATTATTATTTAATTTTCCCAGGGATACTTTACCAACACAGAAGAAAAGCAACAAATTTATAAATTGTAGATAACTAAAACAAAAAATTAAAAATTGCTTACATCATTTAATGGAACAAGAACTTTCTACAAAGCTTATAAGTAGTTCTATATTCCTTTAATCTATCTAGTTACACTAACTTCAGTTTATAAAAATCAGGTTAATATCTTACATCTGGTATAGCACTTTACAAATAGGATATTTCACCCAAACTGATGGTGGAATTTTCAAATCTATAAGAATAAGGTTATCCAGGACAATAATATATTTGGGAGATAAAATTCAATACTTACAAGAAAAATAATAAAAACATTCACTGAAATAACTGAAAAAGATCAGGAATCATTCATCACCAAGTAATTCTTCGTTAATTTTCTTATTTACATGTTACATAGTAAAATACTGTCGGACGTGTTATGGGCTTTAAAAATAAACTAGCTTTGACTTTGACGAAGATTTCAAGAATATATTTTTTAATGAAAGATATTTATAAAATATTAAACAAACAATATGGAGGCTTATCTTATCTTTTGACAGCTAAATGGATAATTCAAAGCTCCTTAGTTCATGACGGCAATGCAAGCCGAAAACAGTTGGGTTGTTTAAGAAATTCCAGACAGAAAAAAACTGTACAAATATCATGACACATATTATAAGAGAATTTCTGTTTATAAATAATAGACAGAAAAATAATTATCTGCAGTAGGTAATTAACAAACTAATGATCAATGACGGATTAATGTCTCCATATTCAGAATACCACCATACAGTGCTTCTTACAGATAAATAAGATCTACAAGAAAGTTAGTTACATGTAACGCGATGTAGCAAAATCTCGTCTATACTAATGTGGTCAATTAACATTAAATGCATCATACTTAGAATTTTGCAACATTCATAGCCAATAAAAAATAAACAAGCGTTCAATTATTATTTAGAAGAATTTTTATTTATTTAGATATCACAACAACAATAATGAGAAATATTTTTTTAATAAAGATCATTTCTTTTGTTAAGACTGGTTTTTTTTTAAATAAAGCTTATTTTTAAAATATCATAAAAAATATAATATACATATAAGTAATCTCTTGAATAATTCACCATACTCTTTAAAAAGTTATGTGACAAAAAACTTGTAATTTTTTTCCATCCTGTTATTTCAAATTATTTTATACCCTTTATTACTCATACAATATACATATATAATAAATATAATATTATATTTGACTATGATATTTTTTGGACTAAAACAATTTTTTCACAAGGCACATTTTCACTTTTGAAACTATTTTTAAAGAAGATTAGAAGTAGTTTTGCTTTTTTGAAAGTTATCATATATTATGTTTGTATATTCTAAGGGCCCTAGTACTCACAAAAAATATTAATATTTTAATGAAACGATCAAACTTTGTTTTAACCACTTTTATTTTTAACGCCGACCGGTTTCGGAACTACTGTTCCATCATCGGGGCAAAATATATACTAAACAATATTACAAAATATGTAGAACATAATTGGGTGACTAGGGATTGGTAGGGAGGAATAGAAGGTGAGGAGGGTGAAAGGAAAGATTTAAAATGGGGCTGTAAGATAGGTTTTTTGATTGTTAATAATACTCATTATTATTAAGGGATTTGTTTTTTGATTGTTAATAACGAGTCTATTATTAACAATAAAAAAAAACCTTTCTTACAGCCCCATTTTAAATGTTTCCTCTCACCCCTCCTTTAATCTCTATCTCTTCACCCACTCTTTACTAATCCCTAGTCACGCCCCCACCCCCACTGTGACACCTATTATGTATGTTCTGCCACAATTTTGTAATACTGTTTAGTATACATTTTGTCCTGATGATGGAACAGTAGTTCCGAAACCGGTCGGCGCCAAAGAAAAAAGTGGTTAAAACAAAGTATGATTGATTCATTTAATTATAATGGACAACTACTGGAGTATTAGCTTCATACAATAGTATAATAATAATATTAATTGTTTTATCAGATCATCCAATAAAAAGGTCGAGAGAGCTATATTTTTGGAGGCCATTTGTAATATTTATATTTTTACTAAATTATGCTGTTTTCGTTTTTATTGTTTTATTTACACTACCCCTTATTCCTTGGCACTACAGTATAAATTTGTTTTAAAAAGTTGTCTTCCAATCGAACAATATTCAATATTTACTTTTATTGAGCGTATACTGATAGTAAAAAAATACATATTCACTCTGTTCGTCGCTTTAAGCGCTAGTTTATACATAAACATAAAAAGCATTAACTTTTCTAACTACATGCAAGAGACATCTATATAAATTGAACATTTTCAGGCCATATGTATTTTTTTCTTTCTTTTCACACATCTTTTTAATACTGTTGTGCCGGACTTATTGCTTAGTGGTAATTTCATTCAAACAAAAGACAAAAGTAAAAAATAACAATAATTAGCATTCTGCGATTTTTTTTATAACAAAACATATTTATAATTTCTTAAAGACAGATCAGAATAAATGTTTCTCAACAATATTGAGAAACATGTCGAGGGATTAAAAATATCTTTTAATTATTTACAAATGATAAGATCAAAAAGGTCAATGTACACAGTATGTTTTTCTATATATGGCGTAAAACATACGCAGGAAATTGAAATGTCTGTAATAATAACCTGGTTGACAACAATGATTCCATGTACACAAATAAAAGATTACACAATTTAACATTTGGAAACAGAAGCAAAAGAATATGACAATGTCAGTGCTGATGGTGTTCGCCGTGATGGTGATACTTTTCAGGATGTTCAGCAATATAGACTACATAAATTAATGGTATTATGAAAGCCATCATCAAAGCACACCCAATCAAATGTATCCATTTGATACCAAAATCAGCACCCCTAGTTGTAAACTCTGTTATCAGAGTTGATTCCATTGTTTGTGGATGCGGCCTCTGGTCTATTAATAATGGTGTTGAATTATTGTCCAAGTTTATGTTGTTACTGGTCTGTTGGTCAATGGGTATACTTGAAACATTATTAAAATCTTTACTTGTACTTGGAAATACATTGTCTCCGTGCGATGAACTTGCATTTGAATATTTTAGAAGCTTAATTTCTGAAGCGTTTACTGATGCGACTATCAACTTTTGCTGAAAGTCGTTATCTGTGGCTAAAGGAATGTTCTCTCTGTTGTGTTTGGTGTCTGTGGCTCCGTTAGACCTGGTGGGAGAGTTGTGCCCGCTGGTGTGCACTAGCGGCAGGCCTTCGGTCAGTAGGGAATACGCAGTCACTGGAATTTTTAACACTCGCTTTGCAAATATTTCATTCTCCCTTAGAATATTATTTGCTCTCATAATCATTGATACCTGAAAGTTTTTTATTATTGAAAATTGGTTTTTGAATTCTCAAACATTATGGCATATATTAATATTAGAGCTTAGGTACCTAGATTAGGGTAATAAAATTGGCGATAACTAAAACAAACTTGGATGCTATTATGTACATAAAAACATCAGGGAAACTTACAGTACAGTTAAATCGCAAGGCGATTGCTTGTAGAGTATCACCCTCTTGTACTTGTGCTTCAACAAAATGTTGCGGTTTGTAGACTTTTCTTATCGGAAGATCTATATCCTCATCATCACTCTCATCGCTATACTTTCCATTTCCTATTCTATTATAACCCTGGGGGTCGTATCCTTTATTCTTCATCCTTAAAAAAATATACATTAATTAAAACGCATAAGAATTAAAATTAAGGGCATGTGATAGAAAGAAAACAGGAAACTATAATATATAGGTACTACCTTTTGTAAGGAAAAATATCTTTCTATTTCCATACAAGAAGGTTAGAGAAATCACTTGAATATCCTTGCTAAGGTTATACGCGGGACCTTTCGAAATATGTTTTTGTAAGGACATACGAAGTCATATTCTAATTAGTTTAGTTATCAAATTGAATGACCATGGCGTGTCACACATTCCAGTCTCATTACTTCCTGGTTATTGAAATCATAAACACTAGTTGTTTTTAAATAACGAAGCACAAAAACTATTCAGTTTTCTTTAGTAATATCGAATACATCTTATATTACCTTGGTCTTGACTTCATCGTTTATATTTGAATGTTTACAATCTACACTTAGTGCTACGTATGACACATTTTGACATATGTCAGAGTTGGCCAGAGTGTAGGAGATTTACCATAGATCTACGAACCACAGACAATACAAGTGTTCAACTTCAATATTTTTTTATTCTTTCGAGAAATGTCTATGTTTTCAAAAAATTGCGTAAAGGGTCCAACATATCGAAAAACAACATTACTTTTAAAAAGGCTTAACTTTTCATTCCTCATCCCTCCCCTTATATCGGTGATTGAAGTATCTTTTAGAAGTGATTCAATTTTTTTGGGATGCTGATTCTCTCTAATCGGCATCCTTTTTTGGAGCTTCTCCAGATGCAATAGGAGAAAATTACATTGTAGAAGTGAAATGTCCAAGTAGCGATACAGCTTTAAGAAGATACTTCACGGTTGCCATGGACAAACCCTGTGATAAGTACATGGCTCAAATGCAATTGCAAATGCATTTTGCAAAAAAATGCAAAGGTATGTATTGTGTAACAAAGCCAGACTTTGAAAGTTCGAAAGAGGTTATTGTCTGTTACGTAGAATATGATCAAAATTACCGTTTAGATTTAATGGACAAATGCTTAACATTTTGGTCCCAAGCTATTTATAAGAAACTTAAATTTACATAGCTACTTCTAGTATTTAAATTAATCTTTTTTTATCCCATTTTGTATTTTCTGTAAGCGTTTCTTTAGTTAAATAAAAATTTTAAAAAACATTTTCCACCAGGCTCCTTCACATCCTGTGTACATAAAGTTGTTAACTCATTTTTCCCTCAGCTAATATTGTAAGACATATTGGGGTAACTTTCATTACCCACGGTAAGGAATACATTGCAATATCCATCATCAGTGCAGATGTACTAATCATATAACATCTGCCTTCACACGGGAGGGTCTCACACAAATTAAAACAACAGTTGGTTTAAATATTACATTTTAATGAGTAACCCTTGCAGGTTAATAAGACCACATACTACAATAATAATGCTATGGTCAGTACTCGCATGCATTCTGAGCATTTGGAATTCTCTAATTCTACTTATGACGCGCTCTATATGAATGCGCAATGCGGCAATTCTTTTGGACTGCTTGACTTCTTCGCGGCTAGAATGAACTTTCACAAAAACACTCGGTGGGCGAATCAGTTCGCAGACAATCTTTTTTGTCCAGTTTGCCTTAGGAATGGTAAAACTTTTTTTTGACAGGCAAAATATGTGGGATCTATTTGTTTTAATCTCTTTTTGCATCCTGTCATTTGGACTTCCATATAATTTTCTAAATCCTCTTGGAGCTGTAAAAACAAAACAAGAGAATTACTTATTTATTGTGAATTACAGTCATAGTTACCAAAAACATTTGACATGGTAGAAAATGACACTATTAAAAAAATAACTTATATAAAATTACATACGTATAGGTGCAAAATATTGTTTTTAAATTTAACTATCTTTTGTACTGTAAAACGATTGTTGGAGATTTCTTAATTGTTTACAGGTGAAATATAATAAAAAACAGTAATTATTGAATGAAACACTAGTATATATTGATTAACTTGGCAGGTTTGCGATAAGCCGACGTAGCTCAATGGTAGAGCATCTGACCGGCAATCAGAAGGGTGCGGGTTCGAGTCCTGTCGGCGACATTTATCTTTGCTCGGAAAGGTTTTTTTCAATTTGGATGAGTGTTTCTGGCTAATAATTATTGTTTATAAAAATAATAATTGTTACCATTTGCGATATGCACACAAATCTTGTCTTAAGTTTTTAAGAACTTTAGTTTATCAATTAACAAATATTTGACAAGTCAAAGCAATTTTCACCAATAAAATGTAGACATAATTTGTCTCGACGCCATCTATTTGAGGGATTTAGCCGTTACAAGCCTCTCTCATACTAATAAAGTTGGTTGTTTACAGGTGAAAATATAATAAAAAACAGTAATTATTGAATGGAACACTAGTATATATTGATTAACTTGGCGGGTTTGCGATAAGCCGACGTAGCTCAATGGTAGAGCATCTGACCGGCAATCAGAAGGATGCGGGTTCGAGTCCCGTCGGCGACATTTATCTTTGCTCGGAAAGGTTTTTTTTTCAATTTGGATGAGTGTTTCTGGCTAATAATTATTGTTTATAAAAATACTAAAAAATAATTTCAAGTATAGAAAAATGATAAAAAATTTAAATTTAATTTTCTATACTTGAAATTATTTTTTAGTATTCATTTATTCCTGAAGATGATAGCATTGCTATCGAAACATGTAGAAATATTTATATATTTTAAATAAAGTGGTATATACAAAGTGTATTTTCAATTATATAATTAATAATGATGCCACAAAGTTATAAAGCATTTGAAGAAAACATTTATAAATAGTTTGTTTGGTGTCAAAGATGTTGTATTTGTACACTTTGGTACTATACAGTATTTATACACGGTATTTACGAACATTTTCTTCTAAAAACAAACGATCAACTGAAGATGAAAGACAGCTGTCAAGATATGCGCAGTGACGTCACAAGTCAAAACCGCGCGAAAGAAGGCGTTTTGGGCCTAATTTGAAATGTGAATATTCAAAACGTTGTTGAAGGACTATTCCTATCGTAAAAAAATCGTTTGAATATTCCAGTTGATATATCCTTTTGTAATACTAAAATAAATGACCAAATTCACCGAAATACTTTCCTAAAATGTGCATTTCAAATAATAAAAATTCCCAGACTAGACCGGTCATAAAATAATTTAGCACAAAGGCTAGCCGAACCTATTGATAGAAAAATTGTAACCTACTACATCGTAAAATAAAATAACCTTAATTACTATTTTGGAAAGTCAGCAATTCCTTTGAGATTTTATGGGACGGCAATAAACACCTCAAAGGAATTGAGCCGCCCGACGGAACGGCCCGCTGAACAATGCGGGTGATAAAAGAATACCTACAGCTCGACAACCAACAGAGGGCTCTAGGAGAGAGTCGGGAGCAGTCTTCCGATGAGGAAGAACGAGTCGGTTGCCAGAGTCCGCCCAGGACGAAGAGTCGGTTGCAGTAGTCCGCCCAGGACAGACAGTCGGGTTTGAACCTTCCGCCCAGGAAGGTTCCTATTCTCGCTCCTTGGAGAGGCCGCCCAGGTCCTCTGACAACGAGGGAATTTTACGCTTCCATCCCAGAAGGAAGTAACTGATCTTCGCCCTTCGGAGATCAAACATCGGAGACCGCCCAGGCCTCTGATTATCGCCGCGTTGTACCTACTCCCGATCCGGAGGTACATGAATACCTGGTGCGAACCCGAGGACTCTGCATACAAAGCAGCCACTGGACCCTGGACAGCCATCACAAAAAGGGAAGTGCCTCTGACTCTCATGATAATTCCTCCACCCTGTCAGCCAAGTGAATCTCTAACTTTAAACAACAACTTTTTCATACAAATAAGCCAGTGAACCTCTAATTTTAAGAATACATCTTTTTGTGTAGATTTAAGGAAGTAATTAGTTAATTTTAAGTATAAAGACTTTACAAGTAGATTTAAGTAATTGCCTATCTAGTTTTATTGAAATTATTATGTCTACTTAAGATTAACTCTAGTTTTAAGACTAACCCCACGACTATCAAAATAAATTACTTGTAACTACCTAAGATTGCTTTTCTGTTCCTCACCTTTTTGCGTTATTCCTAGAATTATACCCACTGCTCTATCCACCGTCATATCCCAGTTTGTAAATTTTTTCTTTAATTTTTGGTAAATAAAAAAAATTTGTGATTGTACCCTATTGGCTTTTCCATAGACAAGAATGCATAGAAAAAACATATTTTGTTGAATGTTTGTCTTTGACACTTTCGACAGAGTTGTATACTGGTATATCTATGCTTTCAGCCGTCTCGTTTCGTTTTCGTTTTTCGCCGGGTGTTGGTCATGAAATTTGAGCTAGTTATTATTTTATTTTAAAGTGAAGTGTGTTCGGAAAATGATACGTCTTTTGTTGTTTTACGCTGAAAAACATTAATTTAATACAAATATCACAATGGTGGCCAATACGCGGGTCATTCAGGTGACCAACATCGCTCCTCAAGCTACCAAGGATCAGATGCAAACGTTATTCGGGTACTTGGGGAAGATTGATGATATCAGGTTGTATCCTACCATTCGGGACGTGTCTTGTCCCGTCCAGTCTCGAATATGTTACGTCAAATACTACGAAGCGTCTACCGTTGGGATAGCTCAGCACATGACTAACACTGTGTTTATAGATCGAGCCTTGATTGTCATTCCTGTGGGGTCAGGAGAGATCCCAGATGAACATAAGGCTCTGGAGATGTCCAGTAATGGTACATTAGTACCGGGTCTGAATCCAACTGAACCTAGGCTACCACCAGAAGTTGTCAATACGTTAGAAGGGGTTCCTCCGAACCAGGTTATTCAAACGAATGACCCTCGGCTGCTCGTTAATGGATTACCAAACTACCCCCCATTGCCTGCTGCATACGACTCTCGTAAAATAGAAGAAATCCGCCGTACAATACTAATCATTGATGTACCATCTAATATCACAAGTCAGCATCTCATCGACTACTTCAGTACTGCTGGGCAAGTCAAGTATTTAAGGTTTTGTGACCGGGATTCAGACAAGCTACGATATGCCCTTGTTGAATTCACTGAACAGGAGAGTATATTGAAGGGGCTCAAAATGAATGGAACTGAAATAGAAGGTCATATATTGAAGGTTGGTTTGCTTTCTAATAGTCTATAGGTTAACGGCATATTTTATACACTACTTATTTATTTACAAAGCCTTTTGAAATGTTCATTTTCATTGCAGACACCATTCATGATCAGGGCTAAAATCATATCAATTACTTAAGCATTACAATCAAGTGTTATATAATATATATATTATCTTTTTTGTAGATACATCACGCGACCCAAGCTATCTCCAAGCCGCAGACCAAGAGTAACGAAGCCGCCCAGAGGGAGATCGAGGAAGCCATGTGCCGGGTCAAGGAAGCACAGAACCTGATATCCGCAGCTATTGATCCTGTTATTGGAATGCTTTCCAAGGATAAGAGAAGGTTTCTTTTTGTTAATTATTCTGCTAAATATTTCCAGTTGGGCCTCGATAAAACTCATAATTTTTTTAAAAGAAAAATACTTTTAGATTCATAAAAATAAATAAAAAAACATTTGCGGAAATACCAAATAATGAACCTAATTTTTAAAATATTAAACAATAATTTTTAAATTTCGTAAACATTGAAGGAGAATAAATTGACGCTGCCATGGTCAATATTTTTATAAAGACATTAGGCAATAGTTTCATACATGGAGCTTACAATAAAAAATTATTTAAATATGCAAAATATTAATCTTATATATAAAAAAAAATACTTCAATTATTTAAAATAATAATTACATTCGCTGAATTAAAACATTTATACAGTTGGCACTTCTGACAAACGTCATATTATCATACTAACATTAAAGATGGTGTCAATTCTCCTTCAATATTTACGCACTTTTATTTAAATAAAGTAAAATATTAAGTGCATTATTTTGTATTTCCACATGCAAATATTTTTTATTTATTTTTGTGAAGCTTCAAATATTTTATTTTTTTTAAATTGTGTTTTTTTACAGAGTCCCAACTGGAAATATTTACCATTAGTATATTACCCAATACAAATTTAAGATTTAATTATACGTGATCATTGTGCATTTTTCTGGTACTAAACGATGTTGAAAAGTTTATAATGATAGATTATAAGTGTAAAATCTTTTCTTTTTTTTTTTTTAATTTGTACCATAACACCTTTATCTACCTATGCCTTTAATTTTATCTTGTTTACTACCAAAAAACAAAAGTGTTCTGAGTTGGTCAGTAAAATACAATAAATGTTTGAACACCATGAACTTAATTAGATAAATCCTTTTCAATACCCTCATTTAGTTTAATTTAACAAGGTCAGTCAGTCAGTGGGTTGTTAGAGAAAATCAACAATTCATGGTTATTCATATTGAATTACTTTAAAATAAAATAGGTATATTTATAATATCAAAGACGGCATAGTAAAAGTTCTAACGTTCCAAAAAAATACAATGTAAAAATAAATAGTCCACCCAACCCCACTATTTACAAGTAAAATAAATGTTTATGTATGGACTATTTCTGCTTTGCCAAAAACATATTTAACTGATAATAGTTTCCATTGTCAATTTTCTAGAAATCAATGTTGCTCTAGTGAAAATACTAACTTTGATATTATTATTATCTCCCTGAAAATACTAACTTTGATATTATTATAATCTCCCTGAAAATACTAACTTTGATATTATTATTGTCTCCCTGAAAATACTAACTTTGATATCCTGAAAATACTAACTTTAATATTACTATTATCTCCCTGAAAATAAGTCTCATAATTTAAATTATAATTTCAGTTGTTTTAAAAAACCTTTAGTTTGTTATGAGTGTATGTATGAAGATTGTGTAACCGATGTATGCCTGACATGACTACCACATCTCCAGTACATTTTGCAGGACGAGGTCCCGATCTCGCTCGCGTCGCCGTTCACGTTCCCGTCACAGATCTCGACGCTCACGCTCCAGGTCACGGCAGAGATCACGCAGATCACGCTCCCGATCTCACAGGCACACCCGCCATCGATCCAGGTATCTTTACTAACTCTTCATATCATTCACATTCATGCATCACTTTAGTTATAAATGTCTCTGGAACAATGGGCTGATGTAATATTTCTCTTCTCCAGTAGATCACGCTCCCGAAGGCGCCGCACCAGGTCCAGGTCTCAGGAGAGAGGGAAGAGTTCTAAATCTAAACGCGATCGATCTAGGAATAGGGACAAACCAGATAAGGATAAAGATAGAGATCGTGATTCAAGGAAAAAAGACGAAAAAAAAAAAATTGTTGTGTCTCCAGAAAAAGAAATGTCCGTAGAAAAGAAGAGATCGTCATCTGTGGAACCAGTAAAAGAGAAACGTAGATCCCGTTCCCGAGATAAGAAGTCTCGTGAAAAGAAACGCTCTAAATCTCGGGATAGGAAACGATCGCGGTCAAGGGATAAGAAAAGGAGCAGGTCTCGAGGGAAGCGCAGGTCTAACACTAAAGATAGAAAAAGATCTCGTTCACGGGAGAGGAAACGTTCCCGGTCTCGAGACCGTAAAAGATCCAAATCTAGAGACCGAAGAAGGTCTAAATCTAGAGACCGCAGAAGGTCGAAGTCTAGAGATATCAAGAGGTCAGAATCAAAGGGAAAAATCATCAAGAGGAGGACCAAGTCTCCCAGCATTGATAAAAGAAGGGATAAAGAAGATATCCCCAAAGTGGCCCGTAACTACGATGAGGAAGAGCGAGGCTTTGAAGCAGAGAAGATTCCTCGCATATCCGAGGAAAGGAGCGTGTCTCCCGAGACCGAGAACAAGGACTCTCCTGACAATATGGACATTTCTAATTCTCCTTAAAATTATTATTTTCAGTCAATGAGTGTAGATGATTTTTAGATTTTTCGAGTTTTACTTTATGTACACACACACATCATGTATGAAATGTTAAACTTCTGTTGAGTCCATTGTAATAATAAGTTGTAAACATTCTTAATAAACCAATTTAATGAAAAACTGGATTATTATTATTATTTATAATTATATCAAAATGAAGGAGAGGGGGGGGGGGGGGCGGTTTGACAGGGTTGAGAGAAAATGAAACGCCAGTACAGAATTCATTGAATGAGTTGGATATATATTTCTAATAAAAAGAAACATCTATACAACAGTAATAAACAGTAAATGCATTTATCATTCCATACAACTTCCATACAATTTCATTGCACTTTTAATTGGAAAGCTAGTAATTATATACAAAATAAGATCATTATAAAATATGTTCACAAATTGATAAAAATTCATCGAGATTATATAAATATCTGCAATCTCACTCAACTAAAGTTGAAAGTTGGCTTGGTAAAAAAATGTTACAAATAAAATACATACAAGATCAATAAATAAATAATTATGTAAAACATTTATATTAATTGTATAATAATTGAAAACTTTAACATCTAGTGTGATTTATTAAATCTAAAATGTTGCATAGTAACTCTTTATACCGAAACTAACTGGCCGAATTCAGAGTAGACTAAATCTCCTGAATGGAGGAAGAATGTGGGATTATTAATACGTACATAGGTAGCTATAAGTCAATGTGTAGAAACATACACGAATAGGTAAAATGGTTAAATTACTTCCCACAAGTCCTGACAACAGACAGCAGACAGCCTGTCTTGTGGTTTCCCATGCAACATTTGAGTGGTCATTAAAAGCTTAATAAATGCTCAAGCTCCATCACAGTTAAAGTAGTTTTGAGACTTCCGCATGACTTGCCGGAGTCTCAAGCGTCCAACTGATCACATCACATGTTGTCGAAACTCGCCTGCCAATTGTCTCTCCGGGGCCTATCTGATGCCGTGCAGTTGAAGAAGTCATCACCGTCAAAAGGGTCGCTCTCCCTCGAAAATATATTTACAGATTCTGATTTCTTTATATCAAGCTCTACTTTAGGTCTGTTTTTATTGCTTAATTTTTGACTGCGTCTATTCTCTGGTATTCCTTCTTTTCCGGAACCGAAATCAAATCCGACCATCTTTTCAGTTCTTTCTTCTTTTGTCAAGACACGTAATTCTTCTCCTTCGTGAATGGTTTCCTTTCTGGTGTCTCCATTGGTGTCCAGAGCTCTCAAGATTCCATTTCTGGGCTCGGGAGAGAAGTCATCTTCGAAGAGTGATGGAGCAGGGGGCGGTGGGGAGGAATGGCGCGGGCGAGGAGAGGCAGGAGACCCCGAAAGATTCTCTGAACTTAATTCTTTATCGTACTTAAATCTAAAATTTGATACTCTGGCTGACATTGGTGATTCTTTTTCCAGACTAGCGTAACTGTCATATTTGGAAGCCGTCATCTTCTTCGTCAGACTAACAATTTCAACGAAATCATTTTCAAACGGGGAGTTTTGTGATTTTGGAGAGTCTTTTTCCGAAAAGTCATTTGAAAATCGGAAGCGGGTTCCGTTGTTTTTTGGGGCAATCGGGGAGTCAATTTCCGACTGGTTGAAGTCATCAAAGAAGCGATGGCGTTGGCGGTTGCGGGTGTTGGGGGAGAGGGGCGGCGGTGAAGAGGGAGAGCGGTCGCCAGCAAAGTCATCCTCAAAGGGAGAGCGGTGCGAGGAGCGCTGCGAGGGCTGCGGGGGGCGCTGTGAGGCGGGAGGGGGTGCACGGTGGCGCACGGGACGCACGCGTTCTCCCTCCCCGCTGCTGCCGGAGCGTCGCCACCCTCGGCTGCCCATGGTGGAACTGTATCTGCTGGCTGGCTCCTCAGACTGCCATGGGGGTTCTCCTCTCCTGCGTCCTTCTCTCCTTCCCACAGTACTGTAGCCCCTCTCTGCAAATAAAATAATACATTAGTTATCCAATAAAATCAATAAGGCACCCAAACATTTTAAAAACAAGCAGGCAATTTTCAATCAAATTTGACCAGATATATGTAGCCTAATTGACTAATGCACCCTGGCATTGTAAGTTCAATTCCTCTGTAGCTAAGTCCTCTATCATTGCACAAATAATATTTTCCGCCTATAATGATGGTAGTTGAGAGGTTTTCAAATATTGACAGGTTATTCATTACCCGGGAATGTTTGTCTTTCTTTCTTAACTAAAAAATATTTTCTAAATGTCTTGAAATATATGTATCTAAACAGGCAATGTTTAAATAAATTCATGAAGAATGCAGGCACTTCCCACTAAACAACCGATTTTCGTTCCTATGGTGATGTCAAATTGATCGAATTCTTGATGAGAAAAAAACACTGAAACATGTCAAATATGTTAAAAAGAACACATACAGGTCATCAAATAAAATTTAAAAAAAAACGCCAAAAGGTGTTGAAAACATATAATGTCAAATAAAACTCAAACTAAAGGAGATTTCCGAGACTCAAACTGAGAAAGGACATTACCGACTGGAACTCTAAGAACGTTAATTACCGAAACAACCGGAGTCATTAAGGGCCAGCATTTCAGTTGTTTTTAACTTAGATCATAGAATATAAAGAGATATGCTGTGAGGAGGGCCCGACTGTCGCCAGATGATGCTTTGCTTTTGTATAGTCAACGCGTGTTGTTCGTCATGGTTTTAGTCAAAATGCTGTCTTATTCAGTGCAACTTTGAAAAATACCACCGGAAGAGTGAATTTCAAAACAAATGGAATACCATTTCACCAGTAAGTACAAAATTAGATTGCGAAATCTATTTTTATTAACTTACGCCAGCATAGGCGGCTACCATAGATACAATGGTTGCCACCATCAAAGATAGTGATGTGACGGCAATATGTTTAATTACAGACTTAACATTTCATAAATATATTTTTTTAATTTTTTGTATTTTATTAAAAAGTTTTAGATATTTAAAAAAAACTGAAAAAAAGGTAGATAAAAATACAAAGTTTATTTATTCGCATTGCAGACTTATTATTTTTGTGTTAACTTTATAAAACTATATTTTATTACTGTTGTTACTTAAAAATATGCAAGTTTAAATCCCGTAGTGCATAAATTTAATTAATTTGTGTTGTTTCAATTTGCAGCACGTTCCAGAGTGGAAGATACTATCAGTATCGCCCTGGTGAAAGACCACCTGTGAGGTAGACCTCGGTATGTTTTAATTTTTATTACCAAAGCTCTTATTAATATCTGAGTAAATTGATGGTTATTTTAATGGTTTTATTACACTCCAGTGTAACATGTGTTCATTATAAGTACCTATATAAAAATAATTTAAATAGATCATCTGTAAGTGCCTTCTCCACAGTTCGATAATGCCTTCGGAAGGCGAAACAGCTGTCACGTGTAATAATAATTACCTAGCAGAACTTTTTTTATAAATGAAATATTTTTTAAATTATTAATAAATTTTAAATAAAAACGGAATTCTAAAAATTAAACTTGAACACAATAAATAAATAGGATTGTTATTTATAAATGTCGATTTGTGGTCGCGCCAGTTCTATCGCATTTCATTTGAATGTAGAGCTGTTATCGGAATGTGTACGCAAGGGAGTTTGTTTCAATATTAATGCCAATGAAATTGACATGCTTGGTGTGTAGTTATGGAAAGGGGAGGGCACTTTCACGTAAGCGTGAGCGTATAGTAATGTTGGTCAAAAAATAGGTGACATTTGGCCCCATAGGAAAAATGGAGGACAACATATTTCTTATCGTCGCTGCATATATAATATAGCTTATATGCCGTTTCATACGCTCTGAGATGATCGAGTAAAACTGCTTTAAAAAATAATTGCAAAGACTAGATTTGCTAAAAAGAATAGATTTGTTAAGGTGGAAAGCTTGCCTAATAATTGTAAAAAATATTTTTAGGAAATCTAGTCTGCAATTATTTTTTAAAGCAGTTTTACTCGATCATCTCAGAATGTACGAAACGGCACATAAGCTATATTATAAATGCAGCGACTTATATATTCTATGATCTGAGCTTTTGAAGCTCGGCTTGAGAGATTTTTTACATTATTGAAATTGGTATCGGGTAGGTTTCCTGACAACCCAATCTGATTCATAACATTCCTGAGTGTATTGAAATACCGGCTCCAAGTTTGAGTGGTCTTTGTTAACTGAGGAGTATCTGTATGGACATTAATAACATGGAATGGGTAGCAGATGATGATGAGAACTAATGATAAGAGCTCATTGAAAGATTAGTACCGGACTTACCGTCGGGCCTCCGCCGGTCGTCGTGTGACCAGCCGCGCTCTCTTCGCCTCTCTGCTTCCCGGCTACTGGGCCGCCTCGAGTAGCTCCCTTCTCCTGACCACCTGAAACAATAATACAAATTATACAATGTTATAATATAAAAGACATATTATTAGGAGCAGAAGAGTCAAAATTAGCATAGTTACAACGTAAGACATTTTTTTAGTCCAACCTTTGGAAATGCAACGCATTCTTTGTGTTTTAGGATCAAAAAGCTTTTGATTTTTTTTCTTAGTATTTTTTCCTTAAATTTTTTCTAGCCGTAAACAGCCCTACTGCGATTCGACACCGTTCCGTCCTCAGAGATTTAACACACACACACAACGACACGACATACGGAGCAAGTCGAAATACTTATACATTCTCAATGCTCAAATGTCTATGTGCGGAAAAACACAGATGGTACATTTGTGGATGCTGTTCTATTCCGTACCCCTAAAGTACTAACGTCAAACACTTAGGCGCATGCGCATTAAGTCCTGCCTTCCAATATCTTAGAACACTGGATGAGGTTTTGAGGAGAGCATCCAACGTGCAAAAACGACTTTGATACTTATGGGCATAATGCACAGAATAGTATACATATTTCGAGTTGGGTGAATGGTTTTTAGAACGATTAGACATTTGTTTGCGTGACATATTTTTGATAGTTTGGCTTGAATAACTGTAGCCGAGATATTTAAACATTGGATATCCTTCAATTACCTATTTAATTAATTATTTAAATACATAATTAATACAGAAAATAACATGGATACTTCACCAACGTGTTCTAAAACTGTAAAGGATAATAGTGAATTGTGTGGTTGTATAATTGAATAATTAATGTGAAAAAGTTTTGTGTCTCAGCCATTCGCGGAAAAAAAGTTATTCTGCAAACTGGAAAACTGACTCCCATTTCTTACATAACATCAAGAAATAAATAAGGTGCGTCAAATCGAGCTCAAGTTTAATTGAATAAAAACTCAGGTACCTACGTTGTGAATTTTTTTGTTATATGATGTTTAAGATATTTTGGATCTGTAATGTTGCGGAGCGTGTATGATTCATATAGCTAAATGGACAGACTCTTTTTATCAGTAATTGCTTCTCGTTCATGGGCTAGTTTATAGATTTGTATATTAAATTTGATAGTAGCTATATACCGATTGTCAAGCAAGCATCCTTTCTACAAAAAGTCACCGACTGCCACTGGTAGGCAGAGGATAATAACTTTCTCTTGGTACATACTCTTTGCTTCATTCACATTCACACATACCCTTAATTTATTCTGACCCTTGACATGACCTGATTCACTTGATCGTGCCACATCTTCCCGGGCATCCTCGATTTCTTCTACAATTCAATTCGCAGCATATATTCTCCTTACACTCCTTTCTTCGTTCATCCACTCTACATGCCCAAATTATCTAACTGTCCCTTTCTTAATCTTATTATGCTAAGCCTTGCATTCTTACCGAATCTCCACATTTTTCACACGGTTTTCATGGTTTTAGCATACATGTGCCTCGGGGATTTTATTTCTACAGTATTCGGTCTAGACAGCCGTTGGAAGTATATAAATTATGAAGGTAAAGAGCGAGGATTTAAGAGATATTGATTGTGCTTCAAAATGCACATTCTGGAACAATTTTGAACTTTTCCAATTTTCTGATTAAATTGTTTGATTTCACATGGAAATCAATAAAATATATTCTAAATACTCGTAGATTTGGCTTCCACGATTTTTTAAATTTGTAAAAAAATTATTGTTTTTAATTGATTTAATTAATTTTAATTCAGATATATTTTAAGAACTGCTTTGTTACTATCTACTGTTGAATTCAATACTCCAGATAAGCAACAGTAAGGAAGAAATACGTCTCCATACATTTTGTAAGGGGACAATTCTGCAGATTTAAATTGGCTTCAATAAGAATAAAATAATGAGTTTGTTTATCAACCTTTTTTATTTTATTATATTTATTTTTGGGAAAATTAACAGCAAATCCACAATTTACATTGTATATGTATATAATAAGAAAAACAATAAATCATGCCGATTAAAATTTTTCCACTCCAGTTTTTATTCAGTTAGCTTAACTATGTTAGTAGGGTGAGGGGAACAAAGGATAGGAATTTATTCTTGGGTATTCTTCTGGAATGTTTTTGGAGGTGCAAAGTTTCCAAAGGTCATTTTTTTGCAAACTTATGGACAATATTTTATTGTATGCTTTTACTATCGCCGGTGGAACTTCAAACTTTCCACGTCAACTAACAGGAAGGTTTGTGTACCCACTTTTATGATCATATCTAAAAATAATCTGGATAGTTCCCGGTAGTTTTCGATAGAAACGCACACACTTAATATTCAACCACTGGTGTCATCATTTTCATCTTTTAGTCGATTTTTTATGATCTTATTTGACTACCATTATAAGTCCACCATGTCGTCAAACTTCATCTCTTCGATGTGACTCTCTTTTGGTGGTTCTTCCTCTCGAGTTTTTTTTATATTTCCAGCCAGCAACTCATTCCATAGACGGACTTGTTCTTACTTTCCTGTTCTATCGCAGAATGCATACTATTGCATTCCGGGAAGGAATGTCCATTCATTACCGTGAACAAAAAGGACAGTGATATCCTTGTTTCGGTTCCGACCACCACATGTTTCAGAAAATAGAGAAATTTCTTTGTTTTCAACTGGAAGATTTTCCAACCATCTCAACAAAGCAGAGCCTATTTCAGAGCTGCCTCTTTTTCCATTCATTTCATTCAAGAAATAGCAACCAGCCTCACCACTAGCTCCATTATACACCGTCAAATTGTAGACACATATTTTTCTTGAATAGTAAAATTGTGAAACTTCGGACTCGGGAATTTGAAAGATCAAAAGTGGCCATTACAAACAAAGGATTTAATTTAGCTCTGTCCTTGTCAGTTGCTTTTATAGCGTTACAGTCTTCTTTCTGTTTTTGATGCTCCAGGCAGTCTCCTTAGAGTTTGACCCTTTTAGCTCCATCCGTGCATGCATCATATTTGTACAAGTCGGGCACAGATCTTTTTTAGGTCTAAAAAAAAACAAGTTAAAGTTTTTGCAGAAAAGATCTGTACGTTGATAGACTTGCTGGAGTTACTGTGTTTTCTCCGCAATATTCTTTATACAATGGTACATTTTAAAAAATATTTACATTTTTATCTAAGTGCTGTCTACGGGAACTTTTGCGAACATAGTGTACTTCTATCCTTGGGAAGCTATACGAGGTGTGTTCAAAAGAAAGGGTGAATTTTGAATTTTTTCGAAAAGTATTTATTTATTCATCAATATCCATTTTCTCCCCTTCAAAGTAATCCCTCAGATATAATACACTTATGCCAGCGCTTCTTCCAATCCTCGAAGCACTTCTGGAATGCGCTTTTCGGTATGGCCATCAGCTCATTCTTCGATTCTGACTTTATCTCATCAATTGTGGCAAAAGGCTTTCCTTTCATTGGTCTCTTCAGTTTCGGGAATAGGAAAAAGTCACAGGGAGCCAAATCTGGTGAATACGGTGGTTGAGGCATGATTACGGTGTTGTTTTTGGCCAAATAATCACGAACAAGCATTGATGTGTGAGCTGGTGCATTATCGTGATGCAAAATCCATGATTTGTTTTTCCACAATTCCGATCGTTTGAGCCGTATTGCTTCACGCAAACGTTGCATAACTTCCTTGTAGTATTCCTTATTAACCGTACGACCTGTTGGCAAGACCTCATGATGCACCACGCCATTGTAATCGAAGAAAACAGTGAGCAAAACCTGTGCTTTTTTCAGTCTTGGCTCTTCTGAACGCTTTCACCAGTTATGACCCTTTTGAGCAAATCTAGATCGTCGTTGACGTCATTCAACAACTCCTGAGCGATACTAACGCGAGGGTGCTTTTGCTCAAAATTTAGCAATTTCGGAACAAACTTCGCTGCCACACGTTTCATGCCCAAAACATCCGAGAAAATTGCATGGCATGAGCCGATTGATATGCACTTGTACCACTTATAAACACTTTTTTTAGACAAAGTAGACTTGCCGAATGCCACAGTCAACATTTTAAGTGCATTGGAGCACTTTATTCCATTTTAAACGCAAAATTTAATACATATTCTTTGATCCATTTTATTCAAAAGTAAAAAAAAGAAAGAACACACAAAAACGTGACTAACCTTTCCAGTTGTCAAAAACAAACCACTAATCCAAAATGGCTGATAATGCTAACATATGATAAACATATGTGTACCGACATAAAAAAAAAAAACGATAATCGAATGTACACAGCCCGCGAAAATTCAAAATTCATCTTTTCTTTTGAACACACCTCGTATATGTGCTGTCTGATGATAGCCATTTCCACATCTTTCTTTTTTTTGCCAGGAGATTTCATTCCTTGTTGATCATTTTTCCCAATAATGCCAATTTCGCCTTTTCCTTTGAAGGCAGTGATTATTGGGCCATTACCTATGGACAACATATTCTGAAAAAAGTCCCGGCATACTCTAATTTTGTCATTATTATCTTTCAAGATAGGTTCGTGAAGTATTCCTATTTTGTAGAGAATTTTCTTTCTTGCGAACAGCCTTGTGAGAATGTACAAATTTAAGGATGAGGTCGTGTCGTCTATTGTAATCTAAACTCCAATAATATTTGCACAACTCCAATCTATCCTCAGAAATGTTTTTGACATTTGAAAATGCAGGTGGAGCAATCTACGTTTTTAGGTAATTTTGCATTTCTCAAAGTGTTTTCCTTAACATAAGGCTTGCAGTTTTTCCAGCGGTGTTAGGTAAAGAAGCACCACCAAGTGGCCCCCCACCGGCAGTATTGTGATGTTCGACTACTGGAATAACAAGGTATTCATAATTTGGGGTATTAATAAACTACCAAATATAAAGTAGAGAGACAGATATTAGAATTTTGTTTAAAATTTTTAGTTACCTTCATTGCTCACTTGCACATTACTCGATGTTGGATTTTTCCGAGAATTGGCAGGCTTTATAACTATATTAGAGAGGATTTTTAATTAGGTGTGAGCGACACGAATCACACCTAAACTTTTATTATATACCAACAATAATAAAAATTAAGATTGGTTAATTGATGAAATCATACCTCCACTTTTTATATTCGCCTTGACTAATTAACTCCTCACCACTGCTGATATATTTAGGTTTTTTTCTGGTGTAGTATTATTGTGTCGGATGTGTGAGCAATGACGCTCGAGATAAATGTTAGACATAGTCAATATGAAATTAATTTAGGTGTAAATATATTATTATTGTATATTCACTCATGTGGGGTCGGATCAAGCGGAAAATAAATGGGTTTGATGATCGTAACCGTCCAACCCCTAGCTTAAAAACGATATGGAAATATGTGTTTATGCAGCTGGAGGGAACATTTGTCCACTAGCTGCATAAACACACGTAAAATGAAATGAGACCAAACAAATGAGAGAGCGAGGCAACGTCGTGTGAAAAGGAGAGATGTTGGATGCGTGCCGCCAGGCAAGTTTTTGCGGCGTAATTACAAAAAGCATTTTTGCGCAAAACAAGATCGCTGTCATTTCCCCTTCGCAAGGGAACGATAGGTTGTCTCCCTTCCCTCCAGCCTTCTCCGCAGATCAGGATCAACTGCTCTTTACAGTTCGCCTGTGTGAGACACGTCCGGTACAACCATAATCAGGGTCAACAATACTATCGTCACTGTCATCAAAATATACATCATCTTGACATGACTGACGGCTCGTTGGTGTCTTCAGTTGGTCATTATCTATCTCTCATATCAGACACTTAAAAAACAAACTAACATTAACAATAAACCATAAAATTAATACACTAACAAAGAAGTATCGAGTTAGGAAACAATTATATTTTACTTACCAACGTAATAACTGTTTCCTTCACTTTCGTCTTCTCCCAGAAGTAACTCTATTTCTTCTAAATCTTTTTCAGAGTTTAAATTATAGTATTTTCGTCATATTTGTGCAGTTTAATGCGAAACAATACAGGTAACTCTGTAAACTGGTCAAAGCAAAGGACTTAAATGAAACAACTGACAGATCAACCAAGTGTTTGCCAGGGAGAAATTTTGAGCAGGAAAAAGTCACCAAGTCTCTTGGTGACTTAACGTGACTCTTGAGAGCTGGTGAATTTAAAATTTTCAGTTTTTACTTAAAACATACAGATAGAATTTTCGTGATTTTTTTCATAGATAGAGCTTGAAATTACAAGGTTACCAGTACAAATAACTTGATTTTGATAAAAATTGCATTTGGTGAGTTTTTCCATGAGGGCGACCATATTATACCTCACCTCTCCATATACAGTGGTGCCTCGCATAACGAACGCCTCGCACAGCGAACGCTGCACACAACGAACTTCCTTTTCGTTCATTTCACGATTCATACAACGAACTTCGCTTCACACAACGAACTTCGCTTCACACCGATCTTCTACGATCACTGCCGATTTATTGCATCCTTCCGCGCAGGCAGTCGTTAGTCACTGCGTAGTACGCTTAACTTACGCACGTATCGCAGCAATCGTTCTTCATTACGAATTAAATCGCACACGTATCACGGCAGTCGTCCTTTTAAGATAAACTCAACATTTTTTTATATGATGGGTTCTAAAAAAAGCAGGAAGGTGATTTCTCTTGAAATGAAACAGGAAATAATTAGGAGTGAATGTGGGGTAAAACAGTGTGACCTCGTCAAAGACTCGTCACTGCACCATCGGCCAAAAAGCGGAAAATGGATGAAGATGTGCAAGATTCGATTATTTCTTAAAATTAAAAAATGTGTGTTTTTTTCATTATGTTTTTAGATGTATCTAAATAAAAATAATAACAAAAATTTATCTTTTTTTTATGTCATCTTACCATATTTTATGCTACAGAACGAATTATTTTTTTTAACATGTATTGTTATGGGAAAACGCGTTTCACATAACGAACTTTTCGCATAACGAACTTGCTCCTGGAACGAATTAAGTTCGTTGTGTGAGGCACCACTGTACATCATATTATTAACCTTTAGAATGCTGGCCTTTTCAACGCAATGTATCTGATCACGTTTTGACACAATGCATGCGTTTTAGTGAAAATTCATGCATCACATATATGACTTCCTTGTATGAGGATAGCCGCTAATGGAACATATGCGATAGCTGCGTAGATAAGGTTGAGAGAGTAGAATAAATCAAATGTTTACTTTAAGGCCATCCACTGGCTAAAATTCCAACGAAATCACGCGCTCCTTGTGCAGGTGGTGACGAGGTCGAAATTCCCGCTTAACATCGGCCGCATATTTTGATTTATGCAAAAAAACGTCAGCAAAACGCGTGTTTTATTTTAATTTGTAAAGCTCAGGCATAAATATTAAAATGTTTTAGGGTCATATTCTAGAAAACTTAATTTGCCACAATGAACAATATGACAATATCGGAAAAAGGGTTCGTGAGTAGGAGATTTTGCGCTTTAAACATTTTTTTTAGGTCCGATTCTTTATTTTTTTCTACGATTATAAAAGACATCAAAAAATTGGACGGTTATACGAAAGGCCAAGGTGTGATCTACTTGCATTATTTAATTAAATGATCTATGATATTTCTAGGCCATCAAATTCTCAAACCGAAAACACACGATTTTGCATTACTTCCCATCGCCTTAAAGTAGAATAATGAATGTGTGTATTTACTCATCATCGTCATCATTTCTGGGCGGGGAAACAGGTCGACGTCGTCTGTGGCGATCTCTCCCACTGCCCGAGTCTCTTCTCTCCCGGGAACCAACTGAGTCTCTCCTCTCACGAGATCCTGCTGACTCGTGTCTGGAAACAAACGAGCACCCGTGAATAATCAGTTGATTTTAGTCATTAATGGTAATCTACTAAAATGCAGAAACAATCAGATGCAAGTACCTTTCTCTGTGGTAAGACCTCGGGGGTGGCACATGATCTCTGGGAGGAGGGGGGTCTTCTTCCCAGGGAGACACATCTCGCGAGGATGAAGAGGTCTGACCTGCTAGCAAACAAAAATATCTATTATAACTAATTAAAAACATCTTAAACCTATTGTTAAAACTAACACGAGGAATTATTTCTGAAGAACAGCAGTAGTACTCAAAGTGGAAATGTTGAATCTTAGTTGTAAACATGTACCTTTTAAAATTGTCACAAGAAAATGTAATATTAATTGAAAAGAGGATTCTTCAAATGAGAATCATGCAGTGTTGAAGTTGAATGATATCAAGGTGTTTTTGAAAATACCAAATATCTAAAGGTGGCAACTGACTTGAGCATTCGTTCATTGTGAACACATTCCAACATTCAGAATTGAAACGTTGCTTGAAATGGCTTTTAGCCGTGTTTGGTGAGCAGATCTGAATAGTCAGGTATTTCCCCACCTTCCTCTTCCCCTTCTCCTTTCTCTCTCCAATACCTTCAGCCTCACAACATTCCCCAATTGGGGATGCCATAGTCTCACTGGCTCCAGACGGATGGGAGCAGTCGGGACTCTTGTGAGGTATTCATATAAAATATATACATATATAAAAGCGGTTATTTAAGAGCTCGGTTATTTGGAGGTGATACGTGCCTCCTGATATTGCTCCGAGAGATTTTCATCTTTTCCGAGCTTTATCTAACAATTTCTGAGAAAACTCATCAAATAAAGACCCTCTTCAAAATTGACTTCTTGTGCGGTATTCATATAAAAAAAATGAATATTCGCCATGTCAATACGGTGAGCCGAGCCGCTCGCAGCGGAACACCGAGAGTGAATTCCTTTGTAAATATATGCCATTTGGGCCAACAGTATTGTCG
The DNA here is from genome assembly GCA_022606495.2 of Halesus radiatus. Taxonomy (NCBI): domain Eukaryota; kingdom Metazoa; phylum Arthropoda; class Insecta; order Trichoptera; family Limnephilidae; genus Halesus; species Halesus radiatus. The sequence goes on along the minus strand of JAHDVE020012332.1, from coordinate 270,591 downwards.
CAAGCGCATCTCGCGTGGAGCGTCTTTATTGGTGTAAGTAAATATTTTTAGGCATTTCCTGCTTCTTTAGTATCTCATTTTGCACAAATTTGTTACCCAAACACATTTTATTTTCTTCTTTAAATATCAGTATCAGATTAGAAAGAACACAGCATACACAACTTCTACGTCTGCCATTTCTAGACATTTTAGTTTTAAGAACGCTAGTGAATGACACGAATGTGTCGAAACCGGTAGCAAATAAATAAAATTAAGCAACAAATGTACATAGTGGATAAATCGATAAATAAAATAATAATATTTTGCACTTTTAAAACAAGGGTTAACATAAGTGTTCGGTCCTAGTCATAATCAACTGTTGACACATAGTTTTCTTTAATCTTCTGAATTCAATGATGGGGTTGAGTGACCTAAAAAGAAAATTAAAAAGTTCTTCCTGACTAGGGTATCTAGATGAGAAAAGAGTGAAGAAAAATGGTGAATTCAGTCCAAGATGATCACAACCATCAGTTTCAAGGAACAACAATGATGAAAAAGAGCGCCAAAATGCACAAAAAATAATGGGTAAGGATCCTTACGTGTGTGCCACATCTTGATGTTTCTTCTCGTCCTGCGGTGATGCGGCTCGTGGTGCGGGGGCGGAGGAGACTCCTCTGAGGACCACGGGGAGCCCCCGCCTCGGCTGCCCCCCCGGGGACCCCCGATCAGCACCCCGCTTCCACCACCGGCATTGATGGCGGCAGAGCGGGGGTCGTTGAGCAGCGCCCAGGCGTCGCGATTGCGGCGGCCGGCGCTGCCAGATTCTGCACCACCACCTGGAGGCAATTGTAGATGAAGAAGTAGGTAAATAATTATGTAGTTAGTATGATCATAAATATACTCAAGGAGGTTTAGATAACAGTGACAACAGAAGGAAAATGCAGTGTCCAAGCTGCTCAAGCCCCAAGAAAAGGAGGAATATAAATTTATTCCTTCTTCCTTTCTTAGGGTATGTATAGCTTTACAACGTAGAGATTGTAATTGTATTCTTGGCCGCTGAAGAATACATTCAATAATATATAATAGGTTATTATAATGTATCACAAATATTATGGTTTGGTGAAGTAATGTTGGTCTATTGGAAATTGACTACAACAGCCAAGAATTTAACAAATTCAAGGTGATATTTCCGAATAATGCAAAGGATAGTAATGTTATCTACAATTATTATTAAATTATCATTTAACATAAACATAACAATAATTTAACATAAACAGTATAATCACCTGTAAGCACAATCTCGGGAGATGATCCGCTAGCGATATCACTAATGGATCCAGATACCATAGCTTGAGGGGCGGTCAACTGAGCTGGGGATTTGGTAAGTGCCCGCATGGGCTCAATTAGCTTCTCCGGAGTTCTCATAGCCTCCTTGACGACTAGTGGGGACTTCCGGAATGCATCTTCAGCCGTGACCAGTGATAGAGAGTTATCGATGCAGTCAAAGAAATCAGAATGATCAAATCCGTCTGATTTTTCATCGGATCGTTTTCTCTCTTTAGGAACTTGAAGAGGTGCGCTCATATCCAAATCGTCTTGTAAATCTGCGCTCAGTGGTCGTGATGGTTCATCCACAGTTGATAAATCTCTCAAAGCAGCGTATCTATCAGAATTTGATTTGGAAATTTTGCTTTCTTTACCATTGACATCTGAAGCGGCTGTTATATCAATGTCTGGTGTAGGAGACGTACCGGTTTTATGTAGGATGCTAATAACACTCTTAAGTTCTTCCAATTTAGAGTGTGGCGCTGATATCTTTTTCACTAAGCCGAGAGATTCAAATTTAATATCACTAAATGGTTCCGCAGCCTGAGTGGGTGGTGGATCACATGGAAGATCAGGCTGAGAGCTCAGGGAGTCAGGCTCCTCATTGTTGGGAGCCGTCACATCATTAGGCAAACTTTTGAAGTCTTCCACTTCGATTTCTCTAAATACAGCGTACCTATCGTAAGATGGTTTTCCAGAACTGTTGAAGGTATCGAAATTGGCTACAAATGTGTCAGAGTTTGCAGCAAAATTGTCTTCGAAATTGGCATCGAATTGTACAGAAGATTTGCCTTCCAATGTGTGCAATGGTCGTTCTGCAACTTGGGGAGGTTTTTCAATTGGTGGAAGATCCTTTTTGCTCAATGATGTCGGCATAACTATACTAGGGGTTGGTTCTTTGCCTGTCTGCAGGTATTCTCGGAGGTGTCCAGTGAGTTGAACGATGGTCATGCGCGAGAGAATGTCAGCTGGCATGCCTAGTCTGTCGGCCAGTTCGTCTACTCCGCAGGTGAGAAGTTGCGCCAGGGTGATATCTAGGCCAGGAGAAGGTGAAGGGGATGGGACGGGGCGGCGAGGAGGGAGGTAGTCCTCCTCCCAGGGCAGAGGGGCGAGGGAGGGCACGGGACGACGCCGGGCAGGAAGGGGTAGTGGAGGCCCGGATTCCCCCCGATCCAACCTCTCTACTGGCTTCTTTGGAGGCAGAGGGGGCGGAGGCGATGGGGAAGGTTGAGATTGCTGTTGCTTGCCTTGAGGTCGTTGCCTGATGCTGGATTTGCTGTCAGTTGATGGCTGTAAAAAACAGATATTAACAGATAATGTTTGAAATTGATTAAAAACATTTTAAAGATATGAATGATAAATTAAAACTTGAACCCACCTGTCTAAGTAATCGGGGTGACTTGGATTCAGGTGGCAAGGAGACTTGGAGAGGAGTGATATCAGAATGCAAGGAAGAAAATGGCAGTATTGTTGGCATGGAAACCACAGGAATATCAATCCTCAATTTGCTCTCATGATAAAATGGCAATGGGGTTTCAGTAATTTTCAAGGGCTTAGTATCTAAAGTATCGTGGTCTTTGATCGAAGCCCCCACAAAAGGATCTTCGCGAAGCGACTCGGCAAAGGGATCGGTATTATCGAAGGGATCAGTTTCAGCAAAGGGGTCAGATGTGAACATTGACGGTGCCATATTAGGGAATATTTGAGGTTCTTGATTTTTGCCTATACTGACTGATCCCCCAGATTGCCTGCCCACGGATGTGAGGTAGTCAGGTTTGGGGACAATTTCGAATGTAGCCTTTGGAAGGGCGGGAACGGGTTTGGGCTCTACGGCAGGAGGTTTAGAAGGAACATCAGTGGTGACTAGATCCTTGAGGACTTTCTTAGGCGGATTCTTCAGTTCCTGGAAGAAGTGCTTCTTGTCTACGTACGGCTTGCTGCGACCCGTTCCCAAGGGATCCAGGTCAGTGAAGACATCAAAAAGATTTGAGCTAGATGACAGATCGGATGGAAACTGAAAAATGAATAGAAACGTAATATTATTATAAAGTGAAGAAGTAAATTTTTTAGCATAGAGCTACGGTCAATCTAAACAAAATAATAATTTTAAGTTTGACACAATGTAAACATCATACTGCAGATGGTTCCAAAATAAGTTCAGACTAAAAAACGAACATGTGATTTTCCATAATTATTAGCGTTTGTTCAACGGATGTTTATTTTTGGTATATTCAGTAGTAAATTGGTGGTGACCATTCAAACTGTCTTACTTACTAGATTTTTACATACTGTTTCAGCTGTGGTATAGTTAAACCGACCTAACGCCCGATTTAACAATATCTATGCTGAGGTTATAAGTCAAATTCTTCATTTTAACCTTACGTGCCGCGTAATATTATATAAGGGGGAGAAAAAATGGAATTTCTCGGAATGAGATTATTGGGAGTATACTGTTACGAATTGTTTCTGTTGTATGATCAAACAATGCAGTTTTTTTACATCAACTCCACACAGGAGGCCTGGGGAAAATAATTAAAAATTTTATAGAAAATAATAATTTCCCTCAGGGCCTATGTCATCTTTGGGGATGATGTGTGGGGTCCTTTTGTAGAGAGGAAGGAGAGAACTCAAGAAAGAGTTGTAGAAGTTACCTGTCCTCATGTGACAAATGTCAACCGTGTGGAAATGTTGGGCGCGCTCTTTGCGTTTTTCCTGACTACGCACCGGCGCCGAAGGGATCAATGACTCTAGTTCCTCAGAATATTTTCCATTGAAATACCGGCAGAACAAATTTATTAATTATATTTCATTTTTTCGAAGGAAGCAAACACTTTGTGGTGTGACATTATATATTAAATGAAAAACACAATTTGTAAAACACCACTTTTATTTGAATTAATAACGATCGCCAACCAGGTTTCGCTTCACCGAAGCTTCATCGGGGCTTATTATTAACTAAAGATAATTAGATACAGGCACACATATATATATATATACATAAAACAATGAGTGAAAGAGATACAAAATGAAAGAAGGAGACATATGTGTCTCTTTCTTTCATTTTAGACATGTGTCTCTACATGTGTCTCTTTCTTTCATTTTGTATCTCTTTCACTCATTGTTTTATGTATATATATATGTGCCTGTATCTAATTATCTTTAGTTAATAATAAGCCCCGATGAAGCTTCGGTGAAGCGAAACCTGGTTGGCGATCGTTATTAATTCAAATAAAAGTGGTGTTTTACAAATTGTGTTTTTCATTTAATATAATTATATTTCATACAGTTTTAGGATTATATCCAACAATAATATCAAAAACCAACCTGTGACTCCCCAATATTGGGGGGCGGAGAGGGTGGGGGCCTCTCCAGGATGGCGGATGCCCTGGGTGGACTCCTAGGGGGCTGCGGCGAGCTGTGGGACTGCTCGAAGGTGAAGTGCGGGGGCCGGGCAGCGCAGGGAGGTGCGGGGCTGAAGGGGGAGCCCCCGTCGCTGCCCAAGGGCCCCGGTGGGCGTCCTCCGCGTGCGCTACTGGGGGGCGGGGGGAGGAAACCCTGGAAAAGAATACTTATTTAGCACAAGGGTAGGTAATCCAAATGATCAAGTACGACAAAAAAATTAAAGATATTTATTTCAATTATAAAGGAATTATGAGCTATACATAAATTAAAAGATTTTAGAATTCTGCACGTAAGCAGAGCCGGGATGAGATATTTTGGCACCTTATTGGCATCTACTGAGGCACGCATTTGAAAAGGTGCAATCACAATAATGTAAAATTTTTATATACCTACACATAATAAGATACAACAAAAGTAGCCGACATTAGCGTCACAACCGTAGCCGACATTAGCGTTTACACTGAAATGGGATTATGCTAGGCATGTAGTATGACACAGATCATCGTTGGATAGAGTCCTAGTTAAGAAAAGAAAACAGAGGTTATCCGCAGTTCAGTTGGACCGATGTTTAAAGTTAACAGGCTTACAAAGAAGACATAACAAAACATCTCTCTTGTGTCTAAAATCATGGACTCTACCAAAACCTTGTTCAGGCTTGGTCTTGAATGTTAACAGGCTTACGAAGAAGACATAACAAAACATCTCTGTTATGTCTAAAATCATGGACTCCACCAAAACCTTGTTCAGACTTTGTCTTGAATGTTCTTTCCAATGTAAATTTTTGTCATTGCTTCATTCATGTATTATTTTTTTTTTAGATTAATTTATTAATTAAACTTTTTGTTATATGAAATAATACAGATTTTATACTATTCTTCTGTTAGAAGCATTTGCTTGTGAATGGAAGAAGAGTGTACATTATTTATTATTGGTAATTAAAGTAATATAATGGTACATGTGTATGCATGCATTACAGTTTTATTAAGAAAAAAAAGAGTATATAGTAAATGTGTTATAAAGAGATGTTTGTATTAGATATCATAATTAGTATATTTAAAATATATGCGTTTCGAAGAAAAAAAAATGTTATGGAAGACAAGTAAATTTGAGAATTTATATGCTGTTCTTTTGCTGTAGCTCTTGTTAGATCTCATTTCGTGTTGTGTATTCTTTTTAAATTGGACCATGGTCCGTTAATAAAAATCTCTTGGCAGAAACAAAATAATTTTTTTGTTGTTTAGTAGTTGATGTATTCCACTAACCGGCGTGTTTGTAAAACTATCGCCAAACGGGTCTGTGGGGGGCGTCAGCCTCTCCATCTGGTGCAGGCCCCGCTGCAGTGAGCTGAGCTCCTGCTCCAGGTCCACCAGCTCGGCCACGGCACCCCCCGAAGAGCCCAGGGAGCCGGGGGCCCCGGCGGCCGACGTGCTCGCACCGCCACTTTCGCTCCCGCCCGCCTTGCGCCCAGTCGATAGGCGCGACCGCCCCGATACGCTGCCATCGGTGCTGGTCTGCGCCTACAATGAGGTACCACTTAAGACTTGTATGGGGAAAAAATACTCAATTCATGCTCCATAGTAACATCCCCCTCCCGCTCGCTCTCCCATTTCCATCTGTTTAACATTCCCTAATTATGGATATTATCAAAATCTTCCTGTATAAAATACCAATGCTATTGACTAAAGGAAAATGCATAGTTTTCTTGTTCGAATTCATGTACTGTCCAACTTGGTTATAACGAGCATGAGGGGACTGAAAATTTGCTCCTTATAGCCATTACTCATTATATCCGAAGAGGTTTAAAAAAAACTTATGTACCTACTTACCTACTATCAATATATTCACCAATGCATAACATCTTTTCAAAATATTGCTTTAAAAAATATGTACATTCATATTACAAAAATATAAACATTCATCATCATTGATTGATTTAAAGATTTCGCTTTCATGTTTCTTCTACAAAACACTCAACACATTATAACTCTCGTCAACCAGGTCCGGCTTTCAAGAAAAATCACCAAATTGTTCATCATATCACTAGCTAGCGATGTCTATTGGTTCAATCGTAAAAATCTCTCATGTCACAAATCACTAGCTTGTGCGATTGTTACTGTTATAAAACAGTGAACTACAACCCGCGACCCGCGGGCGAATTTCGGTCGCCCACGTGGCTTTATATTTTTTATTTTATTTTTAAAATATCGTTTCCAGTAATCAGAGTTTTATTAATTCATATTGCATGTCCTAAATGGAACAAAATATGAAGAATCAGTTTGCATGACAGGAAAATAAAAAAATCCCCGAAATGCGAAATCATAAACTTCGCTCTCAGCCCCCTCCTCACTCTAAAAATCAAAAATCCTCTAGTATGTCGCAAACCACGTTTAATAACCCCCCCCTGCTAAAAATATTGTGCATCACTGTCATAAACTCACCCCATGTAAAGATGTAGGTACTCGCACATTTTTATTGGTTTTTAAAACAAAATTAACGATAAGTAGTAATACAAAAGAAGATGTAAAAAGGGAACAAAATTATCGGAAAGCTCAATTTTCACATGACTTTCGTAGATTTTATATGAAAATTTTACATGATGCCCGATGGATAGTTCCGCATTACCGACAATCTTACACGGGTAGGGCCATAAAAATATTATATTGTCCGCCAACCGCCGCCACCTTTGTCTGTTATTACTTACTTCGAGAATTGTTTTTTTTTCAAACCCAACGATAATAATAATAATAATAATAATAATAATTGCATAATTTGTATAGCGCTGTTTTTAAGAATAATCACATTAAAAGCGCTGTATGATCTATGTATGTATTTAGAAATTATGTTGAAAAAATTATTTGTACGGTATATCAGTGAAGCGTCCTCGTTATAACAGCCAACGATTGTATGAAGATAAACCTGAACTAAAATATCATTGGGTAATTGCTCATTAAGCCGTGAACTTGCTACTTTCGTGATTGTTATAACCAAGTTCGACTGTAGATAATTGTTTTGTATTTTTTACATATGTTATTAGTATTTTTGTTAATTTACATATATTACTGCAATATTATTACATAGACTTATTAAGGAGAAGACCTACTATAGTAATTAAATAAATATTCAGCATGTAAGAAATTATATTTGAATAAGATCAGCATCTCGAGTGTCAGTGTCTAAGTATTTATATAGGAAGAATTTAGTAGTAAAGACCTTTGAATATAGAGTAGTGATGTAGTGGGATTTGCGTGTTGTTACATAATTATTATCTCCGATATGGATGCAACATTGCGATTGCTATTATACAATGTCATCACGTGTCTATGGATTGGAGATCCGGTAGACGCGGCGGTTCAAGATGGCGGGAGACATAACCTGACACTGACCACGAGCTTGAATTTTTTTGTGGGAGTAGTTATTTTGTTAATTTCCTGTTTTATTTGACGCCGGGGTGCGTCCATTCGATTTACCCGAAGTGGGTATGGTTTAATTTATTGATAACCAAATATAAGGTTATGAAACCGAACCACGCGTGTCTTGTGCGTTGGAGAAGGTCCCTGCAGAGTGGTGAGCGGACGTCGAGGGTCAGTTGCTGAATCTGCGTCCAAACAGTGACATAAGGTAGCATCCTTAAATACTTTTGTCTGACTCCACGGAAGCTGTGGCGGATGGCGTTTCCGAAGAGATGTCAGTCGCTGAAGGAGACCGTGGTGATCGGGAGCGTCAGGACTGGAGCGGCCTTGCTTTTTGCTGAGGGGATGAATCTGACCACAAGAGCCATCATTTCTTATGTAAACCGTTCGTTAAAACTTAATCCCTCTCTTTACTCTTCTCTTTCCTCTAATAATGATAATCTGGGTTTTTGAGTCAATAAAGACCATGTTTTCTTGTGAACAGGGTTTTTATTTATTGTATCGTAGTTTACCTCACAACATCCCCGTACCTCATCTATCAATCTCACCCATGAATCCTGAGATACAAAAGAGCACCTCCTGTAAGGGAGCGCGTAATCCGCGATGCTACAGTGTGGTGTCATACTAAATAAAAAATCATTCTTTTCCTGGTTCATATTCTCAAGATCCAATGGGGTCAATACGAGGCAATAATGAAAACAACTAAATATTCTTGCCATTATCGGACGCGAATATTAACGGTAGTAATATATAAATATTTAAAAATACATAACAATGTGAACTGAAATGATATGGCCCACATGCGGTGATGTGGTTGTTTAGAATTTCATTCATAGGCTGCCATGATAGTCTGCTCCTATTGGTCTGGTCTACTTCTGGTCAGTATTCATCCAGTCTTGTGAATATGTTAATTTAATTCATTAATAAAATAAAATAAATAAAAACGGGGGAATTTTTCTCATTGCAAATTGGGCTAGTGTTGGAAATAACATATTTAAAAATAAAATAAACACGAAAATAATAACCTTGCTCAACTAGATAATAAATAATATGAAAAATGTATATACTCGTAGATCTCAATGTAGTAAGTTTCGTTTTTAAACACAATATTACTCGCCAAACAAAAACCGACTAAGAGTGAGCGACGCTCATAGAAAATAAAAGGAAACGGAATCACTATAATGTTGTTATCATAACACCCTACCATCCCTACCATCGACATAGTATAACATTGATGCACTCTAATGACCGATTACTTCGGAAATTCTCGCCCGACTACTAATACTGATAGCTTGGCCATGCTGGAACTAAAGACGAACGTATTAGCCGCGGTTACTGAGAAATGAATTAGGAACTTACGACTAGTGTCTTGCAGTGACTTGACGAACTTGCGCCCTGCAGACCTAGTAAGGACAGACTTAATATCGACGGATCACAGACGTAGTGATTACGGCGTCATAACTGAATTCAGAATACAGATAGCGATAACTTGCGGCAGTTTGCGCTGAGGATGAAAGATGGCCTATGAGTTTTTATGGATTACGGTGCAGGATTCGGTACGTTAGACGGAGTCCAGCATGATACAATACCTCCGGTGACTTTGTGGCGCCGCTCATAGTATTTGTGCCGTAATTATTGTACCGTGCATTAGAAATACAGATGCAGGCATAAGGCATCAAGAATTAATGCTCTGTCAAATTGAGAGTTCAAGTATGTCATGAGATTGAATTTATTCATTTGATTAATTCATTCAATTTCACCCATGTCTATATCAAACTCAAAGAAAAATATCGAGTTTTGTGAGTATGTATGTATTTTCAACCGTTATAATATATACCGATTTACAGGATAATAAAAAAAAGGAGATATTAGGCTCTCTCACACGTATGCTTCGGAGTGCACCCCTCGAGCGGTGCTCCAGGAAGCGGTTTGCAGCGCAGTCCATTGTGGGACATTCCTGTAAGGGATCTGGAGCAGCATTCGGAGCGTTCGCTCCGAAGCATACGTGCAAAGCCCGCTGTTGAATGTTAATGTTTTACTATCTTTAGTTAATGTTTTACTGTCACCGTTATGCATTTAAAAACTTTTTGAATGACAGCGATAATGAAACTGCCCAACCATGAATGTCATTTACATTACAATGTCTGTTTAAATTGTAGGCATTTGATTCATGAATAAATAAAAGATAGATTATTATTGTATTTGTTTTTTTACCTTGGAAGTATCTAGAGCAGCGGTGGAGATGTATCGGGATGCCAGTGTTATAGTTTTCCCTTCTAATTGCTGTTTCGCTAGTTCAATCTCTTTCTTCTTCAATTCAAATACAACTTGGAATAAATCTCGCATAGCAATCACTACCTGCGAAAGTAAAAAAAAACATTAATTTAATGTGCATTTATAATTTATGCCTTAATACCTATCAAATATCTTTAATTGAGGTGAGATGTTACAATTTGTTAGATAGTTGAAAGGCAAGTGATTTCAACAAAAAAATCAAAAACTGGCCCAAAAAAATCAAAGAAGAGGAGTTATCCAGCATCTTGAAAAAACACTTGCAGGAGCTCAAAAAACATTACAAATTGTCTCATTAGCTTTGTAAAATTTTATTAACTAAATAAAATATATATATATATTGAAAAAAAAAAAATTAAAAAAAAAAAGTTTCATTTATTAAATAATGTACTAAGTCAAATATAATTTACATATTAAGATCTACAATTAATGTATTATGCATCTCGTGATTTCTCCTTCTTAATTTCTTATTTTACATGCATGTTTAACTTTTCCTTGGGCGTAAGGTACGATATGACAACACTGATATTACAGTATTGAAAAAATATAAATATAATAGAAATATCAAGAAATTACCTGACTAGCAGCTTTATCAGTTTTTATGCCGAAAAATCTATGACCCGTGTCCGGTGAACCAAAAATATAGCCAAAGGCCCGGGAATCACTCATATCTTGTGCGATGAATGATATTTTGTGCACGGGGTGGTGGTATAATGAATCCTAAGAAAAAGAAGAGAGAAATGTAATTATTATTTCATAGCCACGAGGACACGCTGTTCATGGATATTTAAAAAAAAAAACTTATTATAATAATTGTATACTTGGGGAACTGTATTGTCAACAGTGACAGTGGCTGATATTTGTCAAGTAAAACGTGACCAGATACTTTTTTCTCTAAAATGGGATAGTTCCCCAGGGTAGGGTTCTGAAGAATTCCTTCGGGACAATAGGACAGATTACTAAAAACAGGGTGTATGGTCACATTAGTCAAGTATCTTGTATCCTTTGCGCAAATGAGCAAACCTGAGCCCACCGTGCGAGGAGATGTACTGCTTCTACATAAGGCCAGAAGGGTCAATATGGGATAAAACATCACTCACCCCTGTCTTCTCGTCCCTAAGGCGTAGGCCGTCGATGGCGACGTGCACGGAGATGCGCTGCTTGTGCTCGCCGGCCGCGCGGATGGCCATCTTGAGGTCGGCGAGCGCCTCCTGGCACATGCGGTCCCCGCGTGCCTCGCCCACCTCCAGGATGCCGATCAGCTTGGCCTTGAAGGCCACGCCCTCCCCCAGGAAGCGGGACGGCTCGTTCTTGTCTGTGGAGTGAGTTCGGTTACAACAGTAGGGGCACTTGCACAATAATTACCCGAACAAGGACAGCGAGTACCCTCCCTTACTATATCGTCCTTCACAAAGAGAGACTGAGCAAGAGTCTCAAGTTTTAGAAACTATCCAAGATCATTCTTTGTAGGGTTTTTATTGTAGAGATATCAAATTGAAGCCAAATAACAAATGGAGGGCAATGATAGATAAATGTGTGGAATGTTTCTAGTTTCTGAGAAACTGAGAACTGAGCCAAAAACAAACTGTATTAATGTCTTAATTACATACATTAAATCTCTTTATCTCAACAGGTTGGTTGATTTTAGTCACCCGTAACAAAGTAAAGCAAAAGATTATGTTATGTACGTTAAAACCCCTTTTAGAACAACAATCAAAGCACTTGGGCTGTTATTAAAAGTGAACAACCCATTATGTTATAAGTACATTGCTCATAAAACGTTTTTTTATTAATAATTTGTTACAACAATGATGCATGCATTCCAAATGTAACACTTCCACCTAAAGTTCATGCTAATGCCAATAAAAAAATGTACAAAAAGGCAATTCATATCATCAAAAAATATTACAAAACAATAAAAGGTAAGTAGGTAGACAATTAAAATTAGCAAAACAATAAATAAAAAATATCCGAAATAAAAATTAAAAAAAACACAGAAAAAGTTTTGTTTGAAGAGTTATTTCTAAAACTCTAATTGGAGAACTCACCGAAAGGTCTCAAAAGATGTTGAAAATGGCAGACTTGCATTCTCAATTCTGTTTATATATCCCTTTTCCAGTCTTTATCTTTTCACATTACTTCTGCGTAACTTAGTCCCAACAACCTGGCATGTGTGATGAAACAATTTTTTTCCAATTATTATTAAATTTAAGACACGTTATTTAGAAAATATAATACTCTACTAAAAACATTAAACATCAAAATATTAAACTACATGATGAAGTGTTTGCTGTAATAATTATAGATGGGGACTTTGATATGGGGAATAGTACATAATATATAAAATTACTTGATTAGTACTAATACATAACTATGAATAAAAATATAAAACAATAATAAATTAATGTATAATTTTAAATTCCTATGTTTATTGGAATTACAAAGAAAATAGTGGAGTTGTAGTAGGCATGCCTTGTAAGCAGAAAATCGGCGTGAATGAAGCATCAAAAACTCTCGAACGGTGAGCTCACAAAATTTGTGCAGCTTTTTCTGTCAGGAATGTAGCAATAACTATTTTAGCTCACAACGTTATTTCCACTGTGAGATATGAAGTTTGAAATGTCCACTAAAAGGTGTAAAATAATTTGCTTATTGGAAACAATGAAACTTTGGGAAAACTACGTTTAAGTTCTGTTTCAGACCATCCGACGAAACTTCAAGGGTTGTACTTTAAAAAGTGTGTGCGTTAGAGTTTACAAATTTTTCGGAAAAAAATATATTCACACTAAATCCCAAATAAAATGGTATTATATGGCTGTGCAAAATTAAAACCAAGGGACATTTTTTCAGAAATTAGTATTTTTGCATTTTGTGACTGTACTTGGTGATAATCTATGCTTTTCTGTACTTATCTCTAAGAAATCTCGAGCGGTTCATTAAATCAAAACTAGTAAGAGACATGGAAATTCGCAGAAACATTCTAATTACCCTTTTAGAGAACAACAATTTAAAAAGTTGGCAATTGTTATGCCGTTACTTTTTTTGTAATTTAGTGTATGTGGGCAAATATTCTTAAATACCTCGACAATACCTCCAGCTCTTGACATTTAATAATAATAATAATAATTTATCCAAGAAAGCCATCACTTTGTGGCTTGACATTATAATTTAAATGAAAGATTTTTTTTGTTTGTTTTAAGCCACTTTATTTTATTTATATTTATGCATTATCGATTGGTTTCGGTTGAACTCAACCTTCATCAGGAATGTACACGTATAAACTATACTAATATACTAAAAGTTTATTTGTGTACGTTCCTGATGAAGGTTGTGTTCAATCGAAACCGGTCGATAATGCATAAATATATAAATAAAATAAAGTGGATTAAAACAAAAAAAATCTTTAATTTAAAATAATAATAATGATACTTAGATGATTTGTGTAGTGCCGTTTTTGTAAAAAATCACCTCAGGAGAGCTGTGGCATTTGCTACTCTAGCAGCCTGAAATTGTACGAATTGGTTTTTTTCATAAATTTTTATAATTTTTTTTTGTGAAATATATTCTTAATAAATTATAAAAATCGATAATTCAAAAAATAAACACTAGGCAATTTAGATAGTGCACGAGCAGCGAGGCTTTAAATGTTAATACAATCCTAATAGCCTCTTTTAAAAAAATATACATACATGAGCAAAAAAGGAGGTCACCTAATATTTATTTTTTCAATTTTCTTTTTTTTATAATTTATTAAGAATATTTCACTGAAAATCTATTAAAATGTATGGAAAAACCGAATTTCGCCAACTCGCGTCGTTGGGGGCGCTGGTGTAGCATGTCGCCATCTCAATGTATAGTAAATGTCAGGAGTTACGCCTATTATTATATTTCGAAGGTATTTGATGGGGGCGATACTTTGTTTTAATATTGTGATACCCTAAAAAACTAGTATGAACCTGCAATTTTAAAGTAACGGTCAGTAACAATTCTTTAACCAAGCGATTGCTCTTACTTGGTTTTAAAGTTTCATTAATAAAGTAAACTAAAATGTTGTTTCAATACAGCGAAATATTATGCAATTAATTTATTTTATACCAGGCTCTCTTGCCAAAGTTCTACTCTATAAAATAATTATAAGTAACATAATTATTTTGTTGAAACCGCGAGAGGCTAAGAGAAAAAAAACGTATTTTTTCCTGAAAAAATTGCCATTGTCCCTTACTTGGTTTCTCCGTATATTACTTAACTTTGGACCAACTGTCAAACACCTCTTTAAAGATTGCTTGAAAGTCAGAAAACGAGAAAACCAAATGAAAACAAAATTCTCAAAATACATATAAAGCTTTTAAACTGGGATCAACGAACGTATCAAGTACCTGCAAAACATTATTAATACGGTTCTTACCTACATTCTTAAATTATTCAACAGCCTTTCAGAAGGTAACATTTTGCCACTATCACCGTATATTTCCCGCGCTGCAAACTATTATAGCGCAGTATACCCACTCTTATTAGTTACTAGGAAAATAATTTCGGTTTGTAATGCTCATTTCAAAATACATTTTTGATATGCTATTTTACTTTATTTGAAGTCGCTGTTCTCGGCGTATTTTGTCGATTTCATGACAAAACTCTCAGCTGTAAAATACGAAAAACGGAATTATTGATCTAGCGACCTAACAGTATTATTGTAGCGTACATGGCACATATTGCACTTGCACATACGATCCGTTTTTCCTACCACAGGACATTACAAATTTGCTCTCGCTCCTCTATTGATTCTGAGAATACGAGTGTTATAGTACCCTACTATCTGAATACCTTTCTGCGCATTGAAACTATCACAACCTAAGAGCATGAATATAATGATTTCAGTTCTGTTTCACGTTGATACGGACAAAAATCTAACTTTATATGAAAAATATGTTTTAAAAATAAATAATGATTGTTACAAGATTACAAAGCGTAACGGCCGTTCTTCCCAACCCTACTTAGCAACTGTTGAGCCGAAATTTTGCCTCAAATGCTCAAATTCGCTCTTCCCAACGAAATTATCGATCAAATTTACGATCAGTTTAGGATATCGATGTTTGTGGATTAAGTTCCCCCCGGCAGAATACTAGTTATAAAAAGTGTCAACGGGGTGAACAAACGTCACTTATTACCGTTTTCGAATGTCAAAACATGTTTTAACCCTTTGAGGCACAAGATTTGAAACAAACAAAAAAATGCTTGTGTTTCACAGAATTTCGAAAACTTCGAAAAGTACGTATGTACCATCTATTGGCCGATATAGTAATAGGTTGGAGTGGGCGGGACATAATTTAAGTCGCTATGTTTCAAGTGGTTTTAATTTTTCGAAGTGGTATAAATTACATCCCACCATGCAGTAAAAGATAAAAAAGGTGGGTTATTTTTGATACCACTATGCTTCAAGGGGTTAAATAAAACTAATCATAAGCTACGTTTTATATCGTTTTTCACTCATTGCGAAACGTCAAATGTACCAAACGAACAATGTGCTTTGCGGCATTATCAAAAGTCAAGCTAACACCTTATGTTCAACATATTTTTAACACACACGTTTGTGAAGTATAAAATGTTGGTTTATGTATTAGTTTTTAAAACAAATTATATGTATTCATAAAAAATACAATATGAACTCATCTATGTTAATTTTATACTGAAAGTTTTTACTTTGATGACAATAAATCGATTATTTCTATTGAGCTATTTTCGTGAGAAAATCACCTCAAGTGATGTCACTTTATGGTCTTAAAAGCGGGCGGCTACTATTTTATCGTGTATGAAAGTAGGTGAACACTATTTTATAGCGGGCGGGAACCTCTATGGCAGAGAGAACGGACCCCCAAACAGTTAGTTATCTTGGCATACACTTCTCGCTTCATTCACATTCATACATCACCTCATATATTCTCTTCTGATAAGGCCCGACTCAAGTATTTGATTCACTTAATCGTGTCATGTCTTTCTCGGGCTTCCCCGGCTTCTTCTTTCATTCATATTCGCGTCATATATTCCCCTTACACTCCTCTCTTCGTTAATTCGGTCGACATGCCCAAACCATCTAAGCGTCCCTTTCTTAATCTTACTCATTACGCTTACATCAATCTTGTATTCTTTACGAATCACAACATTTTTCACACGATCATAGATTGTTTTACCACTCATTTGCCTCAGAGATCTCATTTTTACGGCATTGAGTCTACTTTCATCCTTTCTCTGCCAGTTCCGTGCCTCGCTGCCATACATCAGGGTTGGTATCAGCACTCCATTGTGAACTGCTAGCTTCGCTTCTTTGGACAACTTTTTGTTAGCGCCAACCGCGTCCAGTCCAATGGAGTTTCCTACATTCACCCTTTTTTCAGTATCCCTATCAGTCTTTCCATCTCTCGTAAACATACATCCCAAATACACAAACTCGTCGACCTGCTCCAAATATTCGTAATTCACAACTATATTGCACACTGTTTTCTTGACTTACTTACATTCATATGCAGTTAAAAATAATAATAAATCAATCTAAAAGAAACGACTATATTGTGCGTATTTTTGAAAGTTGGTAAAAATAGCGCGAAAATTTTGTTCTAAACTAATGAATGTTATTTGTTTTAAACTAATGAATGTTATTTGTTCTAAACTAATGAATGTTATTTGTTCTAAACTAATGAAAGTTATTTGTTCTAAACTAATGAATGTTATTTGTTCTAAACTAATGAATGTTATTTGTTCTAAACTAATGAATGTTATTTGTTCTAAACTAATGAATGTTATTTGTTCTAAACTAATGAATGTTATTTGTTCTAATCCAATGTTTTCGTGTTATTTATTTAGTGCAACCTATTCTCGATGAGAAAAACGTGGAAATGACGCGGTGTTTGGCTTACGCTAAGATTAAATTCGTATTGTACTTACGAAATTATTAACTTAACTTAATATGATCTAAAGGTGTTGTTTATAAAATATACTATTATAATATTTTATACAATGTGCCTTGGCGGTGACACGTTCTGTGTCGAAACTAGTAGACCAATGTAAATAATTCGTTTTTTTTTCTAAAATAAAAACATGAAAACTGAGATGCACCTACGAAAAGTAATTGAGTTTCAAAACAAAAAAATATAGATTATTCAGCGATATAGATAAAATAATGAAACAGAAAACAAAACAATAAAAACGTTGCCGAAAAAAGGATTTTATGAATTAATTTAGACATTCAGTGGGTGGAAATCTATCTTGGGGAATTTCATGTTTACTATTTTTTAAGAAGAATAATAAAAACGTTTCCGAAAAAAGGATTTTAGGAATCAATTTAGATATTCAGTGAGTGGAAAACTATGTTGGGGAATTTGATGTTTACAATTTTTTAAGAAGAATTCTCGTATTTATATATTTACAGTTACTCCACACAGGAGGCCCCGAGGGAAATAATTTCCCTGAAAGCCTGTATCATCTTTGGGGATGCTGTGTGGAGGGATTTGATGAAGTTCAGTAAATAACAATAACAAACCTAATATTAAAATTAGTGCATGTTAAAATAAACCATAAAAACACCCTTCAGAATATCCCAGAAAATATCCAAATATGAGAATCATCTTAATGATTTTCTTTACGAAAAAAAAGAATCCAATATAAAAAAAACTAAATGTAATTTATTTTAAACGTGTACAGTTTAGGGGAAAATGCTGAAGCGGCGATATTTACGTGAAGCTTTGAAACAAACAAAAAATGTGTACATTTTGAAGAGTTTTACTTTTATGAAAGAAAATCATTCAAATGACAAAAGTTCCAATCTGTGAGATATTTGATAATCGCAGTCAAGTGGCTAAGTGACAGTGCAGATATTGATACGAAGCGAACAAAGCGTGTTTAATTCGAAAAACTCCACACAGGAGGCCTCAAGTGAAATAATTTCCCTCAAGGCCTATGTCGTCTTTGGGGATGCTGTGTGGAGGGTAGTTTTATGATTGCATTAAACTTACTGTTTATTATACCCTGTACTATTCTAAGACTCTCTTTCTAAAAGTTTGTATAGAATTCCGCAATTTTCTGCAAGCTGTATTACGCCGCCCTTCTGCAGAAATAAGCATTATACGAAAAAAACACATTATACACTGATAACGTAATTTCTCTTTTGAATTTGAAGATTTGAAATTATTGCAGGTAGGTTCCATGGCACTAAATGCAGAAATTTTCCGCAATTTTCCGCAAGCTGTATTACGCCGCCCTTCTGCAGAAATAAGCATTATACGAAAAAAACACATTATACACTGATAACGTAATTTCTCTTTTGAATTTGAAGATTTGAAATTATTGCAGGTAGGTTCCATGGCACTAAATGCAGAAATTTTCCGCAATTTTCCGCAAGCTGTATTACGCCGCCCTTCTGCAGAAATAAGCATTATACGAAAAAAACACATTATACACTGATAACGTAATTTCTCTTTTGAATTTGAAGATTTGAAATGGTACTAGATTCAGAGATTTTCCAGTATATAGTAGTATTGATCACTGAACTTTGGTAGAATAAATTGTTCGCCATAGATCCTAAAGGTCAGAGTTCCCGATATGGCCTCGAATTCGAAGTTCGCAAAAGGCCGAATTGGTCCATTATTTCCGAGGAAAACTCACGAAAAACCAATGAATGCCAAGTAGTAACAGGGTAAAAATAAAATTGTTGAAATTCGTAACATAGTCTGCATGCGCGAAACATTATTGTAACCTCGCGTAAATTGCAATGAGTGGAGTGACCTTACAAGCCAACTTATTAATTTGTGTAAATAAATGCGATGCGTTCATGAGATTGCGGTTATTAGTTGTAGAAATACGTTTTAAGGAGGAGAGGGACGACGGAAAGGGATTATTTATTAATTTATTCAATAAAAGTAAAATTACTTTATTGTGTCATTGTTAATAAGACTAATGAGAAATATTTCGTGTACACCACTGTTTAATTCATAAATATCAACATGTTTCGAAATGTAAGCTCCCCTCATCAGGACACACAGTATGCTAAGAAATAATGACAAGTATAGACAGATAGCAACGTAACAGTAGATAACGATTGAAATCGACTAAAGAAGAGTTGGAAGATGATTAAAAGAACATGAAAAAAAGTATTGAATCAAATCAAATTTAGATGTTCTGTTGGATATGGTTAATTTAGATGTTCTGTTGGATATGGTTAATTTAGATGTTCTGTTGGATATGGTTAATTTAGATGTTCTGTTGGATATGGTTAATTTAGATGTTCTGTTGGATATGGTTAATTTAGATGTTCTGTTGGATATGGTTAATTTAGATGTTCTGTTGGATATGGTTAATTTAGATGTTCTGTTGGATATGGTTAATTTAAGGATAGTTTCGCCAATAACATTGCTTTGACGGTAAAACATAGATATAAATAGAGTACTAAAAAATAAAACAAAAAAGTATTCTAATTTTGTTTCACGCCCTATTTTTTTAATGAATACCGCACAAGAGTCCCAACTGCTCCCAACCGTCTGGAGCCAGTGAGACTATGGCATCCCCAATTGGGGAATGTTGTGAGGCTGAAGGTATTGAGAAGGGGAAGGAGAGGGGGAGGGGGAAGTGGGGAAATACCTGGCTATTCAGATCTAGTCACCAAACACGGCTAAAAGCCATTTCAAGCAACGTTTCAATTCTGAATGGTGGTCTTTCACCAGGGTGATACTGAGAGTATCTTCCACTGTGGAACGTGCGCAAATATACTATATATTATTTTGAAATTAATTAATTGTGAAAAAAAACAAATTAATTAAATAAAATTTACTCGCGCACGCCGGGATTTGAACCCGCGACCTTTGGATTCGTAGTCGATAGCCTTACCCCTCGACCATGGAGGCCGTCAATACAATACAATAATTATTAAGTTCAGCTAAAAAAAATCAGCAGAAATGGCACTAGTTCAAGATGCAAAGAACTATAATACAAGAAGTTGTTTTGCCGTGCCATATATACCAATATTCACCGAAAGTAAATCATTAAGTATGTAGAAGTCTGATTTTGAATATTATCCGTTCTGTTCACTACGTTCGAAGACTTCGTTATTACATGAGTCAATAGCATATTTACATCAAAGCGACATGACCTTCCAAAATATTTTTAAAAAAACCTGAACGAATTGGTCGTTGACCTTTCTGTTTTGTATTTGGATGAAAACATTAGCGGAAATTGTGATGAATTGAACTAAACGAAATATTGCTATATAATTTGAATTGACACATGCATTTGAAGCGGCAGCATTCGAAATAACCCTAATGACTTAAAATGATCAAAACGTCAATTTATGTCAATTATAATTTCTACCATGAGCCATTTTCCAACAGATATGTAATCGTAATTACTGTAGATAAGATTATGTAGACATAACCAGATCGTGGATATCTTGAATTTGATACATATTATATATCTTAAATAAAAATTCCGTTTTAAAGAAAATTTTATCACTCGTTTTCTTCTTGAAAAGTTAAGATATTGTATCCAGGGATATATAGAGAGGATGGAACACCACATCACACACTTACACTACTTGTTTCATTCACATTCATACACGGTTTTGTTCAATATACTCTTTTCTGTTATACCGATTCTTGACATGACCCGATTCAATGACCTATTTGATTCACTCGATCGTGGGCTTTTCTTTGATTGTCTTTCTGAGGCGTCCCCGTTCGCTCCCACCAGAATGAACCTATGATACATATGATATTATTGAATCAGCTTGTCAGTCAAATATAGTGATTTTTCCCCTTTCCAATGCTATCGTTAAAATTAGCATCACCCAGAGTTCTTTTGGGACCTGGTTGTCATAATATTACTGGGGTAGACAGTTTGTGGGGCCATCATGTATCAGTACGAATTATTATTATTCTGAAGTATAACTACATGCCTACATGCTGCATTGTAATACTCTCGGAATGGAACGTAAAAATATTTGCGAAAATAATATGGTTATAAAATCTGTGCACATTTTACTGGATGAAAATGAGAGAGCTACAGCCAATATGGCCATGTGCTCTTTTCGGTACGAACATTCAGAGTCGTGGGTGAGAATGGTTCTCAGGCAAATGTTTTGATAGCTAATAATGATTCTAGTCATATAGAGGTACAGTGGAGCCGACACGCGAGTAGCGAATGAGAACAGAACGTTTGTTAAGTAATAAAGAGTAATGTATGTAGTATGTAAGTGTCGGCGCGGGGGATCAGTGATGCATGAGATAGGAAGACATACAAACACATAATAAGAATAAGGTGCACATGATGAGGGATGAGGGATGCAGGGTACAAGGCTCGCCTCGGTGAAGTGGCATAACAACAATAATACGTGGTGCGATGACAATATTATGATATTATTTTAAAATGAAACTCACATTTGCAGGGGCTCGTTTTCTTGCGTAACGTTTGCATTGGGAACTCACTTTGCGGAAGCTTGTGGTTGAACATAGAGAAAAAACACTTGTACCGATTATTTTACATCGACCGCAGTTGAAAGACATTTAATATTAAATTATTATTATAAGTGGCCAAATTCTCCTCAATCGCTCTCAACCTCGAGATAAATAAGTGAGATTGCAATAAACTGTTGACATAGTTCAACAGATCACACTTTGTTAAATACTTGATTGAAATTTGACAAGACACTCAGAAAGTGAACCTACATCGCTCGAATACAAACACTTCAACTTGCGTAGGAACATGGATGTCAGTTCGCAGTTCGTAACAGCAGAATCACAGCGGGTGTGTTATGCGGTGACTAGCGGTGACGAGTGCTCGTGTTCCTAGCCGAAGAGCGAGGCTCGCCTAGCATCTAGCATCACGAGACCGCGAGGCTCGAGGTTCGAGGCTCGAAGCCCTCGGTTCATCCCTCGGCCGCGATCGATTAAAGCTTTCAGACCGCTCAGAAGTCGGTGTGTTCGCTAACCTGATGGCTACGGGAGCAAAACATAAATATCGCGGACGTTCCTTGGCGGAGACGATCGCCCATGGCTGCGAGTCGATAATTACTGAGGGTTGTTCCGAGTTCCGACTCCGACTTGCCGAGCGATCCACGATCCTCCCCCTGCCCCTTCTCTGGCAGTCGGCGAGGGGGGCTGATCAATATTCCGCGCCCGAGCTACACAGTACGGAACGCACCCCGCCCGAACCTCACCTACTCTGCGGAGGGTGGCAGGGGGCTGGGGTAGAAACACTCCACCCACTGCCACTGCTTCTGCCTGTGCCTTTGCCTGTTCTATCGCATGCACTCCTCGCAGGCTGCCCGATACGGTGCAACGAGCGTTGCAACCTACCTGTCAGGGAAATACCGTACTATTGGGAAGCTACCACGTAACACATTACATATACATCATTATTCAAACTATATCTTGTATACGTAAGTATCTATATTGTAGATAGAGAACCAATACACAAGGCAGAGTCGGAAAAGGCGTTTGCTCAGATTGGGAGGCTTCACATTATAAGAGATTTAAAAAAAAGAATAGACCTATTTAAATAACACTGTTTCAGTACTGCAGGGTTGTAAAAAGGTAATTATTGTACACGTCAAAGATAACGCGAAAATTTAATAAAATCGTACGTGGGTTGCAACGTTTCCAACTTCGCTAATATTGGTATCTCCTTTCGCCCGACAGAAGTGCTCTTGGCACTTGAAAAACGTTATAAGTTCTAATGAATTTTGTCCATCAGATGTACAATACAAGTACATGACATGTACGTGTCTGTGTCCTCTCTGTGCTCTCACTCTGTACAGAGCTGTACTAATTTTGTGAAGGACGGTTCAATGACAATTTATTATTATCGTAGCGTTATACATAACAGCGTAAATTGAAATTTTTATTAGATTGGTGGGAAATGAAATAATTACATTTTTTTTCATTTACCTAACAAAATTAAAAACACGCATAAAAGTTAAAGTAGGTAGTTTTTGTGGGTAGTTTTTTTTAATTTTGCCTGATATTTTTAAAAATTATGTAGTACTTATTTTTTTATGGCTTTTACTTAATTGTTTTACTGCTGCTGGAAATATGGGAAAATTTATAAAGTAAGTAAGCATATTTTAGAAAAATTCTGACTTTTCTTCGCGCTCATATCGGAATTTTACTAAGATAATGGTTTTTCTGGTCTGTGGTCGATCTGCATATATAATCAAAACATACAAATATTTTTTTTTTGGAATAACTTATTGAATTTTATAAAATTCATTGTAATATATTTTTAATCATTGAAGACAATATTAACAACTCTTAGAATGAAACACGAAAACGAAAAGACACAGAAAAGAAAAAGGATAATGGCAGCAGATTGGACTCAAACCCAGGACCTCATGGTCTATACGGGACCCTGCGCTCTAATCCACTGAGCTACGGCTACCCCAATCCGTCCCGTCATCCTTATCGGCATCATACCTTGATTTCAAACGAACTGTTGTTAATATTATCTGTTGTCAATGATTAAAAATGTATTAAAGTTATCGATATTTTCGGGTTTAATTACAGAATACAGTAATAATATGCTATTCTATGGCTTATTCGGCGATTAGATAAATTAAGTATTAAAGTTATCGATATTTTCGGGTTTAATTACAGAATACAGTAATAATATGCTATTCTATGGCTTATTCGGCGATTAGATAAATTAAGTATTAAAGTTATCGGTATTTTCGGGTTTGATAACCAACGTCATGATTTGCGTCACCGTCTCCGTCCTGCATCCGAGAGGCGTGCGAGTTTAGGTAGCTCAATTGGCAGTAATGTTACTGCCAGACAGAGTAGAGAGGTTCTGAGAAGTCGAAACTACGTTTTGGAATATTTTGAGTTAAATTACTTTTATTATGTAATGAAATTGAAAAAATTCCAAAAATATTATTTTCGGAGATATTTACAAACGTAATAAGTTTTAACTAATATTTTATAAAGTATTCCCATGCGTATCGTCATAAGTTTAAATTGTATATGCCGTGCTAATACACTACAACCATCTGGTGAGAAAACTAAGATATCTTAAAGAATACAAAAAATTACGATTGACAAAAATTGGCTCAACTGAAAAGTTACGTTTATGCAGATACGACCTTATACATAGGAGGCGTCGATTTGTTGGTTGGTAACTGCCTCGAACGCTAGGAGCGCGGTGTGTGGAAACTGTGGAGACGGCTGATGCGTCCAATCGATCGTAGAAACTCCAGGGAAAAATATTACGACTTAAAAAAAAATATATATATATATATTCATTACAGATCAACAAATGCCGATTCAGAATATATAAGTTTTATTATATATAATAAAACTAAGAATTTATAAATATAAGTGAATAAAAATCATCTCATAAAAACACCCTATTATGTTGGCACTATTGACATCGAAATATCTGAGGTCATGGGTCTCGGCTGCGCGTATTCTGGTTTTGGATTTGTATGGAAATGTTTATTTGTCGATTTTGTTTTGTTTTAAATATATATATTTTTTTTTAATTTTGGTGAAATTCATACTTAATTTGGGTGATTTAAAGCTCCTCCAACCAATTTTCAATACGGATATATATTATGAAAATGTTAATGTTAAATACTTTTAATACAATTATTTACAATGTAAAAAATTGTATTAAAAGTAATGATAGGACATTTATCGGTGTACTCACCCAAATTCGAAATTATTGATTCAACGATTTACGAAGCATATCTTAATATAAGTGTATATAAGGTATTTTAAAATTAGGCTAGGCTAGTGAGGCGGGTTATTTGATACTTCAACTATAACTGTTATTATATTATTTTCTATTTTACTTTATAAACCACTGTACACTTACATTATTATATTATAAATGTATTTTAGTTATAGTTAAATTTAATTACAATAAAGATATATAATTATTATTTAAGTTAAAGTTTTAAAAAAGGTACATAGTTTTATTACTCAAATTTAATTATGAATATAATATATAATTATAAAACTTAATTCTTGTGTTGACACAACCCCAAAAAGGAGGTTCGTGATATCAGGAAAATGAAAAAAAAAGTATCTTTACACTTTGGTAAACTGCAAGACAATCGACCAATGGACACCGTTCAAGTTATTTTCTGTTTTATACTTTTAGGATTAAAGAACGAAATTTATAATATCGTTAAAACCGCAATAAACCCGGCCACATTTTATTCAGTAAATGTCCTTTTAAGCATGGTTAATGTAACTATTATAGATAATACATAAGGAGGGCGGATAGTGATTAATTTGTGGTTTAGTCGACAAAACGCGAAATAAAGTTGTATGTTATATGCAGCAATGGAAGATGGTCCGAGGAATTAGCGTCACTGATCCCTTCGGCACCGGTGCAGTCGGGAAACACGTCAAGCGCGCGTTCAACATTCGTACGCAGTTGAAATTTATCACGTGACAACGATTCGTTTCTACGACTCGTTCCTGGGTTGACCGTGGAATGATTTGTAGGCCTCTATTTTATTCCTTCTACAACATTGATCTCTAGACCAATGTTTACTCCGTCCTTTCCTCAAAAAGGCCCTCCACAGAGATATGACATGACATAGGCACTGAGGGAACTTATTTTCTTCAGAGCCTCCTATGTGGAGTTAATGTAAAAATGCTGCGAAAGGTGGGTATTTAGCGAATATAAAATTGGTATAAAAATTAAATAGGGTTGCGAAGCTGCATTTTCGATTATTTGGCGTTTTATAGCTTAAATCTTCGACTGAATCATATATTACTAGAAACCTAAAAATTTCGCGTTAGCGATAACGTAAATTTTAACAAGAATTTGGTAATTTTCACGCGAATAACGCAAAATTTGAATTGACGGGTAACTAACACGAATTTTGGTATTTTTCACGCGATATTCATACGTTCTAAATATTTCATTGTCAACGTCTTTGACAAGCTTGAATAGCCATAAAATGAAACGCATCCAACTTTTTGTCGAAAACGCTGCGTACTCTCATTATTTTTAGATTAAAATAATAAAATATGTATATTAAAAAAAAAACTAATAAAAATAAAATATACCACTTGTTGCAAAATACCACCGCATTTGCTGAAAAAAAAACGCGAATTTCGTCAAAAATAATGCGAAATTTAAAAGTGCCTATAGATTACCCAAGAGTTATACATGAATTTGATCGTCAGGTTAGATTAAACACCATGTATACAAAGGAGTGAAGTGATGAAATCCTTAGAAACTAGAAACTGCAAATTAATGAAGTAACTTAAATGTAAATATTATTTGACGGATCAGTGGCTGATTTGGCATTGCGTCTGGGTTTCACCCAGGAATCGTCAGTTCAATTCCTCGGCTGGATAAGTCCTCCATCACGACACAAGCAACATCTTCCGCTAACTGTGATGTTAGTAGGAGGCTTTCAAATATTGTCAGGTTATTCGTAACCCGGGAATATTCGCCATTCTTCAAAAAAACTAAAACTTTTATTGGCTTTCTAAATTGGGCGGTATATTCGAGGAAATTCGAGGAAAACCTCATGTCCTGGAATGAACCCGTATAATTGGGTTCACCATTACAATTTAATCTGTAACTTTTGTAGTCAGCGTGGGCCCCTATCAAAAGCACTAGTAATAAATTTATCTTTTCCATGATTCAGAATTTCAGTCTTAGCGTCAGCGTGGGCTAAATTCATAGTTCATAGAATATATGCGTCAATCAAACGTTGTTTGTATGACCTTCTAAAACTTTCGGACGGTGAGCTATGGCATCATGAAATCGAAGCTTTTCCTGACTGATATTTCTAAACAAAGGCGACTTCATTTCTGCAATGGAGCTAAGATCAGTTAACTGTCCAAAAATAAGATACAAATAGTTTTATAATTTCTTCAAACGATTGGTATTCACTTTGTGGCGTCATTATTAATTAATTAATTAATTAAAAAATATATTTTGTTTACAGGACTTTATAAATATACATAAACATCTATATGTTTCGACAGCAATGCTGTCATCATCAGGAATACGTGAATACTAAAAAAATAATTTCAAGTATAGACAGATGACAAAAATTAGAAGAACAGACAAATTATAAACATAAACAAAAATTGATTAAAGTAGGTAAGTAATTAAGTTGTTTGTTCCATCAACTGTTTCATAAGAAGTAGATTATATTACTTTGTAATAAGGAATTTTTTTATCAATAATGACGTTCTAACTTAAACACTAGAACATATTTATTTTTTCTAAAGTTAGTTTTAAAAGTAAAAATAATTTTCAAAGATTCAATGTTTCAAAGCACGCCAAAAACCTCTAAATTTATGGCCGGTGGGTTTTGAGGTTAGAATGTCAAATTTAAAAACAAGGATGAGCTTTACAGTGCACAATTTTATATTCTATTCATAAGAAAACATAACTAAACATAAGCAAAAAAAATAATATTTACACCTTTAGAAACTTTAACTGAAAGAATAATAAGAGCATTAACTTTATAATAATATCCGTATTGAGTTGTCGCTATTGGTTTGCCCATGAATATTCTTAATAGTTGTTTTTTAATATTGAACAACAATTACAGAGCCTAACATCACCCAAATTAAGTTTAATTTCGCCAAAATTAAAAAAAATATATATATTTTTAAAACTCAAAACATGATCGACAAATGAAAATTTCCATACAAATCCAAAACCAGAATACGCACGGCCGAGAGCCGTGACGTCAGATGATCGGAATGCAGGGTGTTTGATGAGATAATTTTTTTATTAACTTATAACGATTTACGGAGTTGG
Organism: Halesus radiatus; assembly: GCA_022606495.2. Lineage (NCBI taxonomy): Eukaryota > Metazoa > Arthropoda > Insecta > Trichoptera > Limnephilidae > Halesus > Halesus radiatus. The sequence continues at coordinate 242,407 of JAHDVE020012332.1, read as the reverse complement.
CAGAAGAAGGATGAAAGTAGACTGAATGCTGTAGAAATGAGATCACTGAGGCGTATGTGTTGTAAAACTATCTGTGACCGTGTGAAAAATGTTGAGAATCGCAAAGAAGGCAAGGCTGACGTGAGCGTATGAGTTAGATTAAGAAAGGGACACTTAGATGGTTTGGGCATGTAAAGCGGATGAACGAAGAAAGGAGTGTAAGGAGAATATATGACGCGAATGTGAATGGAAGAAGAAATTGGGGAAGCCCGAGGAAGACAAATACTTGAGTCGGACCATGTCAAAAGTCAGAAAAACGGTAGAGTATGTATGAGATGTATGAATGTGAATGAAGCGAGGAGTGTGTGCCAAGACCGAATTGTTCGGCGGTCTGTCCTCTCTGCCTAAACCTGCGGGGTAACGGCGTGATGATTAGTTAATTAGTTACCATTTATAAATTCTACCTATAAATTATATATAATAAAACTTGTATATTCTAAATCGGCGTTTGCTGATCTACATGAATTTTTTAAGCCGTAATATTTGTCACTGGAGTTCCTTATTTATATTAAGTCATTTTATCCATCTTTGGCATTGCTTCTCTCTTCTCGCGTGACATTATTATGAGTAGGTATATGTACTTCAATTAAAATATATAGATTAGATCAGTGATTTATATATTTTCTGATTTACACTTTCAGTGTAACTAGCGTTTTGCCCGTTACACCCAACGGAGTGATTAAATTACATTATTATTTCCAAATTGATAATTAAATTTATTTTTCTTCGATATTGCCCAATTCAAATCATAATTTGACATTTACGATTAAATATATCCATAATACGTATTAGTATTAAATTAAGTTACTTGCACATTTCAGTAAACCAGACCGAACCTAACCTAATCTAATCTAACCATACATAAATTAAATTAAACTTACCTCACCTAACCTATCCAAACCAAACCTAACCTAACCCTTAATTATGCTAACCTAACCCTTAATTATGCTAACCTAAACCTTAATTATGCTAACCTAACCCTTAATTATGCTAACCAGAACCCTTCATTATGCTAACCTAACCCTTAATTATGCTAACCTAACCCATAATTATGCTAACCTAACCCTCAATTATGCTAACCTAACCCGTAATTATACTAACCTAACCCTTAATTATGCTAACCTAACCCTTAATTATACTAACCTAACCCTCAATTATGCTAACCTAACCCGTAATTATACTAACCTAACCCTTAATTATGCTAACCTAACCCATAATTATGCTAACCTAACCCTTACTTATGCTAACCAACCACTCAAGTATGCTAACCTAACCCTTACTTATGCTAACCTAACCACCGTCGACATTCCCCTTTTCCCGAAAATGGCGCTATAAAAATCATTTGATTTATTGAAAACAAATAAATAGTAACAATAAAATACATGCTTTAGAATCAAATAAATAAATAACACATACTACATTCCAAATACAGATTTATGTTGATCTTTATTATAATACATTTTATGTAGGTACTTTATCGCTTTACTGGATTAAAAAAAAAACCTTTGATATTATTCTTAATACACAGACGGGTACCTACTTCACTTCCAATATGGAAAGTTCACGTAGGTACGTACTTACGTAATCACAATTGAATCGCATGCAATAATTCTATTATTAAAAAAATATTTTTTCAATCGTTATTTATGTAGTTCTCATTCAATCTCTTTCAACTTTAAGTGAAAACTTACGTAAACAATGATGCAGAATTACATTAAAAGTGTTGTTTTACAATGTTTGAGCAATATTTTTAGCTCGAACTAAGGTAAATTAAGAGTCCAAGCAAATGTCTACCTTACTGAAGTGCGAAACGTATGAAAAAGTCGATCAACTCGGCAAATTCGAACGCTTTGAAAAACAAACGAACTCCGGGCGTCAATTAAGAGGAACGGCTGCGCTGCCTGTTTCATACATAACTTAATTTTGGATTTGAGGCCAAAATACCCATCCAAACTGAATGATATTTTTTTTAATAAGGCTTAGTAAATATCTAGTACTTATGATATGTATTTTATTTATTTTGCCATAAAAAAAAAAAAAAAAAATCATAATTTTGATGCAACTTACAAAATTATTTGCGGGTTTATTGTATATATTTTTTATAATTATCATACTTGTTATGTAAATATGATTACGTAAATAAAAAACAAAACATTTAAAAAAAAACCTTTTTTTGGGTCGATATTTTAAATCATGTGCGGCAAATTTATGTTCCAACGTAAATTGGTCGTTTTTAATTTAATTTAAAATCCACTGTAATGCTTATTTTATTTTATTTTATATTACATTATATTTTCAAAGCAGACGGGGTAAAACTTTTTTTTGCATCACCGTTAGCCCCAAATAATTGTTAAAGGTGCCTCTAAAACCGTGAAAAATCAATTCCTTTAATGGCCTGTATTTCATAATGTAAAACAAAAATAAATAAATTACTTCTAATCCGTACTAGATATTCACTATATTTTTTGATGAAAAAGAAAGATTAGCTTTAGGTGAGTATTTTGGTCTCAAATCCAAAATTAAGTTTTGTATGAAACGCGCAGCCGTTCCTCTTAATGCGGTTCACGAGGTAATGAACCCCGTTGTGAAGCGAGATGTGGGAAAACGCGTGTAAAAATCGAACTTTTGGATTCCGCTGTTGGGAATTAGAGTATTAATATATAGTTACTCCTGTATACTTAGTAGGTACATTAGTACAGTACGATATTAAATTAATTCAAATATGTTTGTTTTTAAAATATATGGAAAAATAAATTTTACGTATTTATCACGGACAAAGTCGGGAAGTATGACTAGTGAGATATATTTAAAAAAAAAACAATTACGACGACTTCCGCTTTCTATGTGCGGCAGCAATTTGGTCAGTTTGTCCTGGCCGGTGTCCGGAGCGCAGAAGTTGGGGAGGATATGGCAATGATGATTCAATCAACAGACAACGATAAAAGGAATACGTGGGAATCTCATTTCGTTCATGGCTGCATGTTGGAATTCGGACTTGCTCCAGTTTCGGGTAATAAGAACGTAGAAGCATTTCGAAGATATCTCGAAGACACTCTATAGATAGATTGAAGCATACGTTAATACATATAGTGGAAGTTATTCCCAGTATCGTCTTGGTGAAAGATCATCATTCAGAATCGAAACGTTGCTTGAAATGGCTTTAGCCGTGTTTGGTGATCGGATCCGAATAGCCAGGTATTTACCCACCTTCCTATCCTCCATATTCTTCCCCTCCTCACTACCTTCAGCCTCACAACATACTCCGATTAGTAATGCCATAGTGGTACTGGCTCCAGACGGTTGGGAGCAGTTGGGACTCTTGTGCGGTATTCACATTTAAAAAAAGTGACAAAATAAAATGCGTCAAGTACAATAAACAAACATCTCCGACATGTATTTTTATAATAATAAATGGATTATTTCTATAGCGCCGTTTTCGTGAGAAAATCACCTCAAGGGCGCTTTTGTTCGAGTTTAACCGGGGAGAGGCCGCTGGAACCATTTGTGTGTTTGAGGAGAACGCCATTGGACCGCTAACAATATTGACGGCCTCCATGGTCGAGGGGTTAGGCTCTCGACTACGAATCCGAAGGTCGCGGGTTCAAATCCCGGCGTGCGCAAGTAAATTTTATTTAATTAATTTGTGTTGTTTCACAATTAATTAATTTAAAAAAAATATATAGTATATTTGCGCATGTTCCAGAGTGGAAGATACTCTCAGTATCGCCCTGGTGAAAGACCGCAATTCAGAATTGAAACGTTACTTGAAATGGCTTTTAGTCGTGTTTGGTGACCAGATCTGAATAGCCAGGTATTCCCCACCTTCCTCCTCCCCTTCTCCTTCCCCTCCCTAATACCTTCAGCCTCACAACATTCCCCAATTGGGAATGCCATAGTCTCACTGGCTCTAGACGGTTGGGAGCAGTTGGGACTCTTGTGAGGTATTCATATAAAAATATATATATATAAAAGCGGTTATTTAAGAGCTCGGTTATTTGGAGGTGATTCATGCCTCCTGATATTGCTCCGAGAGGTTTCATCTTTTCCGAGCTTTATCTAACAATTTCTGAGAAACCTCATCAAATAAAGACCCTTTTCAAAATAGACTTACCGACTTCTCACAACCATCAGATTTATTTATCTATTGAAACACTGTCAGAATGCTGGATTTCAAATGTACAATACGAGAATACATTATATTATTGATTAGTGCATGAACATGTTATCTAAAAAAAAAAAAAACATAATCTATATTAAAAAAAAATTAAAAATCGTGTATGGAACACTCCAATTCAATAGAGATTCTCTTTTGTGGTGCCTACCATCCATGTTGTTTTATGGACTATTTGCACACGAAGTAGGTTAACACCCCAAGTTAATGAAGCAATCAAGTCGTAAAACAAGAATCGACGCCATCATAGTGTCAATCCGATCAGAATAACTTAATTTGTTTTAAAAAGATTCAATCTGTGCAGCAACTAATGACTATATAAAATATTATTCTAAGGTAGCAACATCATAAAAGATTTTTTTTTAAACATGATCGAGTTATGCTGGTGAAACATAAAATTATTATCCAAATTCTCGATCACGGATGGCGTTCATTAGAATTAACGCCATTTGCGATAGCGAATTTGCATAGTAATTTTAAATTTTACCTTAACCTTAGAATAAAGCGAAGAATAAAATTTATTATGTTCAACTTCAAACTAATTTTTCACTGAAGTACCGACCGATATTGCTAGCTTTCCTTGAATTCTTTCCTCAGCAATGCGTTTGTCTTCACAGTAGCAGGTTGTGCCCTTTTCTCGTAGGTAAGTTAAGTATTTTTTTCATTGTGGAAATTTTACGATTCATTGTATGGCGGGAACTATTGAGTGAAATTTACTGACACAATAAACGAGTGGATTATGCATATTTTCAAGCAATATATATATATGTTTATTATGATGGTAATATGTATTATCGTAAACGACAACGATTAATCAAAGAGGAGAAAAACGTCCAATTTAAAATGAAAGTAAAATATACTTCTCGCTTACATTAATAGGCTAAGGAAGAACGCTTCCATGATATGGTTAAAGGAGATTAAGAAACATTTTTTTAATGTAAATATGTACTAAATGTTTAAGTTTTTACATAAATACGTAAACGAGCATATGTAATATGTTATTTAATGGTTAAACTGTACATCTAAATTTATTACACCTTTTGTACTTGTTTCTAACAGGTTTTAACAATAATATCCGAGTATTATTTCCACGACCGTTGTTGATGATATTGTGGATTGGTAGGCGAAGTTTAAAAAAACGATTCTAAAGGCGGCCATGAAACTTAGCACCTGGACTGAACTCCGAGCATTTTTCTGCTCTACTTGATCCGCTTCTCTTATCCCCCAAGCAAACGAATTCATAGTGATTCATAATATGATAATGATGTCCTAGAGCGTATTTTATCTCGGGAAATAAATGAGTAAAAATATGATTCAGTTTTCTTGGATATTTTTAACAAAACTGGACAAGTAAGTCAACGCCTGTTAACCCTTTCACGAGCTTTGGCCTCATTTGGGGACAGCTATCAATTTGCGTATTTGAAACTACCCTCGATAGATGTCAGTATTTTAGTCAATTCACGTCAAAGAATTATAGTTCATCTAGGGACCACTAGAAGGGTAATCTAACGTATGGTTGACATTATTTTGTTATTCCGAACCTTGCAAGTGCGACAGCAGGGTTTCTTAGTTTTTTTTTAGATTATTGATTTTTTGTTGATTTTTTTTGTTAATAATTAAATTGTTTGTTCCATTAAAAAAACAATCTAGATATAGTAAAAAGCAACTTTTTAAATATCAAGTTTGCACCCACAATTTTCTTTGTACTGCTGTAAGCGACGAAAGTCCTTGTATAAAGACAAGAATTTATTTTGTAAACAATGATGTTAAAATAAATAAATAAAAATTACTACATTTAGAACATATAGAATACACATTTCATAAAAAATCGTTTAGTTTTTAAGTCCTTTATAATTTGTCCGTGAGAGGGTTATTTGCATTCAGCCAATTGTGGTTAACATCAGGACACTTCTCAAGTTCTATAAATAGTATGAAGAGTATATAAAATCAATAATATTGCAATTTAAAATTATATCGGCAACATCGTTCCAGTCCAGTGAATCTGTATTGGCTGGTCAGCAATTACAGATTCAAACCATAATGTCCTGTTTACATGTAAAGCCAAAAAGCTCCCCGCTCTTGTTCTAGCGGTTTAGCCAATGACAGCCAACGATAAATTGTGGTTGAATTGAATAGAAAAATGCGTTGGGAAATTTCTCACTCCCAACATAAACGGGACATTACACTGGACTTCACCAAATGCAGAGTGGGCAGGCATTCAAATTAGCCCGAAAAAAAACAGTAATTCTTATAGACGTGTTGGTTCCTCACTTCCAGTGGTTTTTACTTATCTGATTGATTGCGCCACAGGCATTAAAGCACCCCCTCCCCCACAACCCAAAAACTTACGTTTTGTTAACATTTTAAAGAAATAAATTGTTGATTAGTGAAAAGCAGAATATATGAAATACCCCTGGGTAGCACCCCCTACCCTCTGATCTGATAATTTCTGGGTGCGCCACTGCGGTAAAACAGGGACGACATCGTATCCCAAAGAGCAAAATGACACTTTCATACTGTAAGCCTTGCACATACCAGTGGGGTACATTTTATAATTTTGTTAAATAATAATCGAAGTTTAGACAAGTTTCAGTCATATACTATTACAATATAACTTATTAAATTGTGCTTTCATGCATTTTCTTTCATACGAGTATATATATACATTAATGTTTGTCTGTGTGTCCTCGATTTTCTCGAAAATTACTTGACCGGTTTCGCTGAAAATAGCGCAGTTTGTTCTTACTTATAGTGTCGGGAAGATTTAGAGTAGTTTGAATGAAATAAAATATGTAAAACTGTTTCTATAACGTTTTAAAATTAGTATGAAAAACATTGAATCGGTCAGGTTGTATAGAGGTTAGCCCATAGATATAACACTCTGGTTAGCTACAGATTACATATTCAAAAAAGGTTTGTTTGGGTAGAATATTTTCAAAATGGAAAACACAAGTAGGTACTTATGAACTTTATTATTTAGATATATTTTGAAAAAAATAAATGTTCGGAATGAATTTTTCTTTGTTTAGAGATAGTAATAGTCGTCACAAGGCATACATTCGCTGTTAAATCAATTATGGCACCCAAACGACAAGCAAGAATACACAACGTATCATAACTTTATAAAAATAAAAAAAACATCAGCGTATATTAATAAATAAAACTATTACCCAACAATTCATGCATTTGAAAGGAGTTAGAGAAAAGGTAAGTAAGGTAATCAGACAAAATAAAAACTTTTAGTTTTCTGCACACATCACTAGTGTTCGACCCCTGCGTTATTATATTGATAGTAAATCTCAATCAAGACTACTTACACAGAGAGTAAATACTGAACTAGATATCCAAACAAACTAACAAACCGTATTAATAACATATTTTTAATGGACGTGCATCATTTGTGACAAAGGTCGCTTCATTCAGGATGTATTCTCGTCATCGGCCAGCCACCAGCTGACTACAGCATTAATTCGCGTGGAATTTTAATACGGCCATTGATAAAAAATGTGCTAGATTGAACACAGTGATAAAAAATGACTCCATGTTGATATGTCTGAGTCGTATGGGAATCAGACAAGCGTTAAAACTTATTCAATTTATTTTTTATAACTTATTGAAGTTTGTAAACCTCATTGTAATATTTAATCATTGAAGAAGATAATATTAACAAGTCTTGAACTTGAAGTATGATATCGGTGTAGATGGCGTAAATTGAACTGGTATCATTAGCTAAGATGGTTAAGCGGTTGCCCCGGATAGGTAGAGGTCCTGGGTTCGAGTCCCAGATGCGACTGAAATCTTTTTATTTTCTGTTGTTTTTTCGGTTTCGTGGTTCATTTTGGGATGTGTTAATATTATATTCTTCAATGGTTAAAACTTATCTTCGAAAGGCGTTTTATAATTTTCAAGAAAATCGGTAATACTTGTTCATTTCGTTACCTATTTACCACTATTTCAGACTTCAGAGGTTAATCTTTTCTTGTAATTGTGCAGTTTGTTGGTACCATAAGTTATATAATTATTTGTTGAGACACCTTGCTTAGCTCCCGTGATGCACATTATTCTTATAACAGTAGTCCAGTCACTTTAATAAAGTTCACCGAGGTGATTGGGCGTTCGAGGATGTTTCCCGGCTATTGGTACCAAGGCGGGACATTGACACGATTTATTAATCGGTGTTTCTTCACATTTCTATAGTTATTGGTGCTTACAATTGACATTTTTTTTTATTATTAAATTCTATTAAGATATATTCATAATTATCATGGTACATCATTAATAATAAGTATATCAGAATAGTTTATTTCATTCACAGTCCTCTTCACTAGGGATTCCTGTTCCGAGGAGGACTGTAGGTTACTCGGTTAGTACGAATTCAGACTCGTTTAGCCAAAATGAGCCTTGCGGTGTTTGAAAGTCGACCGGCGATTCGGTCGACTTTCGCGAGACACGACCGAGCAGAATCGAAATGACATTCATTTTTGAGCGAAAACGGACCTTAAGGTCTTAAGAATTAAGGGGGTACTAAAGTCGTTTTCTGCCTGGCTGACGAAGCCTGAAAAATCTGACCCTTAGAGTATTACTATACGTTATTTGGAGTTAGTTACTTCACTTATACTTTGCCGAAATTTTCTGGGGTTTTGGTTGTATTCTTCTATTTTATTTTTATAGCAGGATTCTTTCACGGTGCATATTACTTTCTTGCAAATGTTTCAATATCTCTTGTAGAATCGCTTGTTGATATCATATGGAATTTGTTTAAGTTTTTTTAAGCAACTTGTCTCTTTTTCGTATACAGTTTATAATATTTTATGAGATCCATGGCTTTATGAGTATGCTTTTATGTGAAATTTTCTTTATAGTTTTTTAGGTATTGGATATTTTATATAATTTTGATCAATGAAATTATTCTATGCAGTATTTGTATTGTCAATATTTTAAAGTTTTTTCCAATCGGTATATTGTAAGTTATGCTAAATAGCATTCCAGATTGTTTCAGATTTTTCTATTATAGAGGGATCTATTTTGAATTTTCCTTACTCTGTTTATATTTATTGCTAGGATTGTTGTAAAGTGGTCAGTGTTATTGTTGATTCATAATATTACTTTTTTACTCATAATATGGTCAATGCAGGTTGTGGAATTGTCCACTATTCGAGTGGGTACATTTACAAGGCTTTTAAGGGATTTTTGGGGGATGACCGTTATCTAGAAAATTTATGTTTAAATCTCCAATGAGAAAGACATTTTTAAAGACATTTCTTTTAGTAGAGTTCCTCATCTAAGCATTTAACAAAAGGATACAAAATTTTAGACGAAGGTGATCGATAGATTGACAATTGTGGTTTCCTTCACTTCTGCCTTCAATAGCTGCAGTGTCGTACTAATTCCCTCAGTGAGCTACAATACATATTGAATATTGAAGAAGATAATATTAACACATACCAAATGAAACACGAATCCGAAGAAACCACACAAAAATAAAAAGGTATCAGTTGCATCTGAGGCTCGAACCCAGGACCTCTATCTATCCGGGAAAACCGCTTTGCCGACTAAGCTAATGAGACCAGTTTAATTTATGCCATCTACACCGATATCATACTTGGTGTATCTTCTTCAATGATTAAATATTACAATGAGGTTTACAAACTTCAATAAGTTATAAAAATAAAATAAGATAACATATTGAATAGTTCGCTGGCTCGTTGGGGTATGGGCTGTCGAGGTTACCCACGATGTCCCACGGAATTTTAAGGAAACAGATGGTTTTTTCTCCTATCGCCGGGCTACCGTCACTCTATTTGTTTTTATGTGAACGAAGCTGCATTAATTATAAAACTACTCTATGTTATGCATCTGTCATGTCAAAAATCTAATAAAATATGAAAAAAAAAATGGTAGGAGGAAAGGATGTTATGTATCTTTCATGTTGGTAGTTGTGAGAACGAAAATACGATGTTTAGGTTGGTAGCATTGTGGCGGGCTGGTCGGCTGGGCTGTCTATCGTATAACTTGAACTTGTCTGAAGTCTGAAAATAAACTTCTTATAAATAAATCGTCTATAATTCAATTACCTGAGTGTAGACATATTACTCTAGATCCTTGAGTATCCTTGCATACAAGGTTTTGTTAATGGGCGCTTTAAATTCTCGGTATCATAATAATTAGGTATTATACTCAAACACATGAAGAGAGACGATACATAAATACGTATTTCTGTTCGGGCCATTATTCAAAGATATGAGCTTTTATGATGTAACAGTGCAGCATCAACATAATTTAAAAGTATAGTAGAACTTTCAAATTAAAGGAAGGTCTTAAACGGAAGGTTCACCTGGTTTGTTTTTATCAACGGTCTTCAATCACCCAACGCCAACGAGAGTGGACGGCAGATGAGAGGGTCGACTTGAGGTCAAATCACATTTTATTTCAATAGAGTAATGTAAAAAAAAAATTGAACTCCTATAAATAAGTCTTAACGCCTTCGTAAATCATGTCAGGGAGTCTCGAAGAAATGAACTTGACAGAAAAACTTGCCAACTGTGGAGAAAAAAAAATAGTTACAGAAATTGGATACCACTGGATACACTTATTGATGTTATTATATATTGGTATTTATTTTATCTGATAATCTGATCAAAATACAAGTTAGTTCTATCCAATGGAGAAATGTGCAAATGAAGCCGGATTGAGAACGAAATTGCACTAATTACTCGACACTTCCGACATGATGAAAAGGAAGCTATTCATTAGAGCCGTGCATTCTACAATGAGTAAGGGCAAGAGCATTCACGATTCCACTACTCCCATTGAATACAAGTTGTTTTTTTTCATAATAACTGAGATAAAAAGACGATCGCATGTCTTTAACTTTTCAAAGATAAAACAGTTTTTTCAGTTCCAATCAGCGTGAAAAGTTCGTACCCACATTTGCAATTAGTTTTTTTTATTGTGTATTTTTTAATATCAGACATATTTGTATCTATTTATTTATAACATAGATACATATAATACAATTATCATTGTTACAAATGTATCATTGCTTTTGAAATCTACTTTTACTCCCCATAAGTTTAGCACTGCTTTTGAAATCTACTTTTACTCTCCATAAGTTTAGCACTGCTTTTGAAATCTACTTTTACTCTCCATAAGTTTAGCTGATAGCTCGTATATGGGAGAACCATTTACATAATCATAAGTGTACTGACTTGACTATAAAAGAACATAATAAAACTAATGAAAATAATTATATAAACTTAGGAGTACTGAGTACTGACGAGTCTTTTAAAAAATAATTAAATATTATAAGTTATAGTAATGAAAATTCGAAGACTTAACCTGGATTTTAAATTGTTCATTGGATAATAATATATTGTACCATCTTATACTCAGATAATAATAAATATGTTGAGCCGTGATGGTTCTCAACATAAAGGTGGATATAAGTCGTTAACGTCTGTTTTTGGTATTGCTTGCCTTGAATGCGTGATGCAGAATTGAATGAGTAAACAAGACACTTCGCGGAAACACGTGACTTATGCGCTTTATGACATATACATTTAGTGACTTGTTCACTTTGTGACTTAGATATGTGTACATTTTGGGGCTTATGGGCTCCATCAGATGCAGGAAATGAGACGTTAGGTTCAAACGTCCTCAAAGTTCAAACTGATAAAGAACTGGTAAAAATCCTACTCTGTGACTACCGATCCGTGGTCGAACGATTAAAAGACCCTCGGTCCTGTATTGATGGAATTGACAATAGAACCTTCAAAAGTAGTCTAGTCATTGAGGCATTTGAGGTGCAAATAAATGCAATAGTTTTGAAATATTACACATTTTTTCAAAAATCATCAGGTTCTGCCATTTTATTGTCTTTTTCAGTTTTTCGTAAATTTATAGTCACAATATGAAAAATAAATATTTATCGGGCAACCGAAAAAAGAGTCGCATTTTCCAAGATAAGCGGCCTTGCTCCAGAAACAAAGTGTGCAAAAAACGTGACACCGAGGGCTTGATTCCAATTCTTTTTTTAGGATTGTTCTTATTCTTAGATTACTTGTCAATGACAATACATTTTTTAAAGGAGTTTGTGGTTTACTTATCACAGTATTATTAAAAATCATAGGTGCATCACACATACTTAACACGGTAGTTTATTTATACTTACTTACACTTGTAGTTTATTATAATTTTAAAAATTAAAACACCTTTATCTGACATTCAGGCTTTTGGCATAGGTACTTTACAAACATCGCAATTTCGTTATTTAGATTTACTTAAGATAATTATTATGCAACAAATGACTCCCTAATAATGCTTAAAGTTAATACTTACGATAATTTGTGTTTTTATTTCGTTAAAACTACGCAAATATAGATACTATTAAAGAATGCCATTCGCTGAATGATAGTTGTCATCCGAGAGAACCGAAACTGCAGTTAGGCAAAAAGTCTTTAAACATAAAGATGAGGATAATGCATTATCCTTAGAAAGAACCGGGATCAGGCCAGAGAGCTCACTCTTGGAGAGTTCTGCTGCTTCAGTACAGAGAATTTTGTTTTAGTTTTAGGATAGTCGGTACAGAATAGTATTATAAAACGATTGCCTAGGTGTCTGGATATCTGGGAAACCCTCGCCAGACAATGGTCTGTGTCGAGAAGAAATCGCTTCTGTCTTTAGTGGCATTGATGCCAGTCTCACACATCAAGGGTGCTCTTATACTCGTAGAACTATGATTGTGTAGAGAGTGAACATTCATCCTTGTTACTTTGTTTCAGTCCATCATTATTTCAATGGGCGAAGCCGCTTTTGGCCGCGTTAGGGTCCAGCAACTCGCAATGGGTCATTATAATTCTTGAGAATTTAATGAAATCAGAATCAGCATACGAGGTCGATGAATCATCTTATGTACACGGCTCGCTAAACTAACAACTGAGATTAATGTTAGATAAAAAGGCCAAAACGAGAGATATTATTTTCAATGCAACACAAATATACGAAGTAAACAAATTTATTTGTGTTGTATATTGCATTTTTATTATTATTTTCATCGGATGTAGGGGTTTTTGCATTGCACAACCCACACATCGCACGCAGAAAAAAAAACTTATTACTTACTCTTATTACATATTATAGAAGAATAAAGGGAGTTGAATGTTTTTTTTTCAATATTGGATTTTGTGCATCTGAGGCAGGAAAGTAATTAAATGACGTCAAATTCTCGAAAATATCAAGTTCCTAGAGCATAGTTTGAAATAATAATTTTTTTAAGTATAGAATCTGAAGAAAATGTTTTAATTAGCGAATGAATCGATCGGAGAGATGATGCGCAAATATCTATACATATCAAAAAACAAAGTTCCAATTTTCCGTGTCATTTCCCTTTCATTCCACCCGCATATTTCACAACATTCCCAATGTTGATGAGCCACATTTTAACGGGGAGAGGGACGTCGGAGAGTTATTATTTATTTTATTCATTCAAAATAACGATAGCATTATTGTGCAATACGATAAACATTGTGTTTTTAAAGACAAAAATATTAATTACGTTTTTTTAATTTACATGGGCTTAGCATTTATCAAAATATAATCAGAAATATTACACATTTCTGACCGTTCTACGCATGTTTTACAAAAACATTTAAAAAGTTGAATATACTTAAAAAATGCTGTGAAGGTTTTTCTGTAACTTGTCGATAAGATAAAATTAAAAAAGAACAGTGTGTAGTTTAATTTTTTCATGAACATGACGTAACTTTAATGTTTTTTTTGTAATGCGGATTACAAATCTTTGGTTATGTTTATTTATAAAAACGCAACGATAAAGGATTAAAAATACTTTTCTCCACTTTAAAAATCATATTCGTATTTTAAATATTTTGTAAAACTTACAATGGGACGGTCAGAAAAAGTAATATTTCTGGTTATATTTTGATAAATGCTAAGCCTATGTTAATTTATAAAACATTTAATAAATATTTTTCTATTTAAAAACATTATGCTTATCGTATTTCGTAATAATACTACCATTATATTGAATTAATAAATAATAACCCTCCGACGTCCCTCTCGCCCTTAAACAAGCTCCGGGAATCTAATCTTTGCACTCCCATTTGAATAAAAAAGTAGAATAAATACTGTAACTTAGGCGTTTGTACACGTTGATAAATTAAAATGCACACACTACTATCACAAAGTAAACAGAGGATATAGGATGCTGCATCATGGTGCGCTATTAGCCTCTGGGTGATGTCTCGTACCTACGGATGACATCCTCGCGGTGTTAACGACTCCGCGGGGTTTACGTCACTGGCGGCGACAGTGATTTTATTAATCGTCAATTTTTGACGAGATGACTGATGAACATGTTGTTACTATCGGTCAAAACCTGTTCCGCCAAGAAATTGCACAATGTCCGGATGATCCGGTCTTCGCGGACGTCAGTTCGCCGTCATACATAGCAAGTGGCGATCTTCAAGGTCGTCGATGAGTCGTGTCAATTAATTAATAGATTCCGTGTGGAAATGAATAATTTAAATTAACATAACGATAAATTGGGAAGCATAAGGTCAATAGTTTACATCTGTTTTGTTAGTGGACGCTGCAAGGCTGTTTAAAATATAAATATGTGTTATGCCAACACCTCCAAAAACAACAGACTTATAATATTTATTTATTCTATTTATGTTATTATGATGCTTACAGAATGCTACATCGATAATCACACTTTAGTAGTGCTAGCTCAGACATGGATACTAACTCTAACGGCCGTTATTCCCAACTTTTCGAATGATCAATCGGAGGCAACGCGCTCTGTTTGCCTGTTTCCAAGCATTTTTATCGTTGAACATCCTAAATTGTCCATGAAGGAGCTCGCCCACTTTCATGGACGATAAAATAGTGCCCGTCCACTTTTATAGACAATAAAATGACATCGAAGTAAAAACTTCCAATGTAAAAATAACAGAGATGCGTTAATAATAATAATACTTGGATGAATTGCATAGCGCCGTTTTTGTGAAAAATCATCTCAAGGACACTGTATTGTATTTATTATGAATACACATAATTTGCTTTAAAAACGAATACATAAACCAACATTTTATACTTCACAAACATGTGTGTTAAAAATATGTTGACAATAAAGTGGTAGTGGTAATTGTTCGTTTGGCACATTTGACGTTTCTCGATGAGTGAACAAACGAGACAAACCGTAGCTTATAATTAGTAAGATGAGTTTCTCTTCAGTTTTATTTAAAACATGCAAAAAACCTGTTTTGACATTCGAAAACGGAAATAAATCTTTGTCATTCAATATTTGGATCGCGTAAAATAGATCACATACCAATAATGACATTTGACATTTCAACAACATTTTTCACCCTGTTGACAATTTTTATAACTAGTCCTCTATTGAGCGGAACTTAATCCACAAAAATTAATATCCTACATTAAACGTAAATTTGATCGAGAATTTCGTTGGGAAGAGCGTATTTGTGCATTTGAACAGTGTTGAGGCAAAATTTCGGGCCAACAGTTTCTTAGTAGGGTTGGGAAGAACGGCCGTGACTAGGCTCGATGTTGAGGAATGCGGGGATTTTATCGGGCCTCGAGGAAAGCGACAAGCTCATAAAGGCTACAATCGATTCAACACACTTCTAAAATAACCAAGGTATTTTATAACACATTAAAAGTATCCTACCATAAAGCCTATATCGATTATCACCCTGGAGTGGTGGGAGAAGGATGCTACTATTTTCATTTTGCTATGTCATTTCTACAGTGAGATATGGAGCTTTAAAATATACATATAATTGTCCTAAAATAAGACACAGAGGACGTGAAAATTTCAGTGAATTTTGCATTATTTTTGGCGAAATTCGTGTTATTTTCGGAGAAATTAGCGTTATTTTTGAGAAAAATTGTTATTTTTCAGCAACAATTTTGCAAGAAAGGTTGTCATGTTCTCTTTTTGGAATATTGCAAAAATGTTGAATTTTTCTAGTTTTTAATCATGTTTTACGTTTTTTATATTATTATTTTTTAAATAATTAAGTAGGTACTATTTTTTGTTTAAATTTAAAAAAATATGTAGTACGCGGCGTTTTCAACATAAAGTTAAGTAGGTTTTAGAAGATGCAATCTGGATGAAATTGTCTTTTTCTATGGCAAATTCTATAGAAAAATCCATAGAAAAAGACAACCCACATTAAAACTGGACGAAAAAAGATATTGTGTAAGGTAAGAACGACTTTACTTCGTGAGATGGCTAGAATGGTACTTATATTAGGTAACACTTACAAAAAAGTCAGATTCAATTCGCTTTCACAGAAATATATTCTAAAAAAACTGGTTTAGCGTGTATATTTTAATTTGAAGGCATCTATCTATCTAGCGAATTGTGATCTTTTAGTTTTAAAAATAAATTGTTTCATACCTATTTATATACACGATTTACTTATATTGGGAAGTTTTACGAAAAAATAAATACATTATAAAACAACATTTTTAATTTATAAAATAGAAAAGCATCGAAACTTCATAAATGTCCCCAAATTGAGTGCTTGACCATACTGGTAAATAAATACAAATCCATTTTATAGTAATGATTTACGTAATATGTTTTTTTATGTATTTACGGTATTCACCGCACAAGAGTCTCAACTCCTCCCAATCGTCTGGAGCCAGTTAGGCTATGGCATCCCCAATTGGTAAATGTTGTGAGGCTGTAGGTAGTTGTGAGGTGAAGATGAAGGGGAAAGGAAGGTGGGGAAATACCTGGATATTCAGATCTGGTCACCAAACACGGCTAAAACCTATTTGAAGCAACGTTTCAATACTGAATGGTGGTCTTTCACCAGGGCGATACTGAGAGTATCTTCCACTCTAGAACGTGTGCAAATATACTATATATTATTTTTAATTAATTAATTGTGAAACAACACAAATTACTTACATAAAATTTACTTGCGCATGCCGGGATTTGAACCCGCGATCATCAGATTCGTAGTCGAGAGCCTTACCCCTCGACCATGGAGGCCGTCGTTTGGTATAGAACTCTATTGTGGGCTGCTCGCCTCACTTCCTAGCGACTACTGCATTCGGTCCTCCATTAATTGACCTACCTAACAAATACTCGCAGACTGATAACAAGCAAATTAATCTATTTCTATAAATAAACGAAACTCTAACATTGCTTAATTACGGGGGACGATATGTCAAACGTTATCTGCTAATAATTCTTATGGAAGGTCAGGTTAGGAGTTCACACATAATAATATTTATGTGACACTCGACTGGAGTTTCTATATTCAGACACAAAGGACAATTGCGAGCGAAAGGAAGAAGCAGACAAATCGAAATGAGTTCACTCAAACACCTCCCCTTGCCGTGGTTTAAAAAGAAGACTGAATTTTATCATAATCGTGTCCTTTCATTCAATTAAATTCCATATTATTTTATATGTTACCTCATCAAGCTTTTTATTGTTAGTTGTACTTAATCAATTTGATTTTTCCACTCGCCTTTTTCTATTTACAAAAAATAAGTATTCTATTGTTGAATGGTAGTATATTATAACATGGGGATAAACAAAGAATCTACTACTTCAAAAATAACTTAAAATAACTGAAATCCGTTTAATTACAAGTACTCACATTTATTTTGTTTTAATAACGATATTATGAGGAAGGCAAACTGCCAGAAAACTTTGAAAAGGCTATCTACTATAAACCAGAGATGGCTAGTGCATCGATCGCGAAAGTATTTTTGGTCGATCGCGGACCTATATATCATACTATTTCTTGTTCAAACGAGCAAAAACTACTCGATGTTCCATCTCTTAAATTCCGTCAGTTCCCTCCTCTTTTCTTTCTTACTAGTGAAATAGATAATAAATAGATTATAAAAAAAATAATTGTTACCCTTTGTGCTATGCACAAAAATCTTGTCTTAAGTTTTTAAGAACTTTAGTTTATCAATTAATAGATAAATATATTATTGTAATGACTTTTTGTATCGTTTTTTTAAGATGTATAAAATATCTGCTTTCCAAATACAAACTATAATTACAAGTGATATTAGTCGATCGCCTCAAAACTTTTTATCAACTAGTCATAGAAAAAAAAGTGTGGTCATTCCTGGTATTAACAATGTTTTATTCTTGAATGGTAAAGAGTCAGATATATCCAAAATACATCTAATGATGTTGTTTATTTTTAGATAGTGTTCTTACTAGGTTCATAATATAATATGGTTAGCTATTAGCGACAAACTAATGCCTTTAGATAAGGAATTAGATATGTAGTCATAAACATGATATTTTTACTTTTGTTGTGAATAGATAAATTTCTTATCTTAATTGAAAAGGAACATATTCACATTAAAATAGATTTATCTTATTACGTTCCCCTCAAAGTAGTCAAAAAGGGTATATGTATCCATTTAATATTATGTGAATTCACTCCACGGCTGGATAACAATGTGAGGTTGTTTAAAATAAGAGCGGTCAAGCTGGCCTTTTTTATTAATTTTATCATATAACAAAATATTTAATTGAACTACCTTGAAAATAATGGTGTTAAATATTAAACAGGATAGCAGAAGTAGAAAAACACAAAATTTAGAGATAAACTTGATTTTCTAACTCGTCACTATTTACAGATCTTCATATCAGTCAGCAAAATATTAGCTGAATTCTATCAAAATATCACGTATATAAGTTTACACATTAGACGATAAATAAGTATATACATATATTATAAATATTGATGGGGAAGAAAATAATATTAAAAATCATGCAAGTATTATGGTAAAGGAATTATGGAATTATGTGTGGATTGTTACACGTAAGTGAGAACATCTGTAAAAACCCAGAATAAATAAATAAAATACTAGCAAATTTGGCAGCACCTTGTGTAAAAATCAGGCTAAATATCCAGATACTGCCTCACTTTTAGACTAGTTTTTTAAATGAAAAAAAAAACCCTAAACTAAGAACCTAAAAACGTATTTCATATATAACACAATATACTAATTACATATAAAATAGGTTTTAGGTTCTTGGTTTGTTTTTTATTTTATTTTTTCTTCTCCAGTGACTGAAATTGTTGTTATTCATTGTAATTAAAGTGGTATGAAGGTTTTTTTTAATAATTTGGGGAGTTTAAGAATTAGGCAGTGCTCTGGATATTTACCAAAATCAGAAACAGAATGCAAAAAACCCCATGCCCACGTAAAATTATTAGATCGTATTATAAAAATAATAATTCGATCACACCCTCAAACCAATTAAATGAATGAACCGTTATTACCCCATGCTATTCTGATTAGAATGTTAAGTTAAGCCGTAAATTTGGGTTTCATTTAATATTTTGACAGCATTATTTGTAAAGTTTTACGCAAATAATGCAGGTAAAATTTGACAGACGAGATGTTCATGTTCATAATATTACGATGTTTAAGAAATATGCCGAAAATGTAACGTTGTAATGAGTAGAATAGTGCAATATTTGTGGTCAAAGCACCAATTTTTTATAGTTATGTTAGAATATTACGTATTTACACAATTTTGTTAAGAACTGAGTATTATCACTCCAACGGAAGGGAAGAAACAAATCAATAAGTAAGACCGAAACATGTAAAATTATTATTATATACCGTGAGAATTCGTCATCGTAATTGTTTTCCCGAAAGGATATTCCCACTCGGAAGACGAACTATAAATTTCACATATTCACAAAACGTATTGCACTGAAAGGACAAAATTGATTATTATTGGAGACTATTTAACCTCACTCCACTGTCGCACAAAACTGACAAACCAAACACAACAAAAAAATTGATGACATTTTGCCCCTGAGTTTGGCTACGCTGGTATTTCGTTTTGGGTAAGTCTTCAATATAAACGCAGCAAATGTGTGTTTTTGTGGTGTTGCCGCGTTTTGAAAAAGAGGAGAGTCGATCGAACGGTCGTCATGTTTGCACCGATATTATTTCGACCCCATAAAGACCTTCCACACGACTGGTTTGACCGAAACTAAAATAGCCACCAGTTTTGGGCAAGTTAGTCGTGCGGAAAGCTTATTTGCCCAGTATTTCAGTAATTTTTAATCATGGTATTAATTGGCTTATCTTATCAGGGTTTCTAGCATCGAGCAACTCGATGAACGTAAATATCTCTAAATCTCGAAAGCGAATTTTTGTAGTAAAACAACAACACCATTATGATAATCGAGAAAATGAGAGTTGAAACTTTTGAAGATAGCGAAAATTATGAATAAATATTGAAATTTGAGATATGAAGCTCTTCTGTAACAAAACGTATTAAAGGAAAAAAAATAAATTATTTACTTATTTCAATTTCATTAAATTTAATTATGACAACAAAAACATTATCCACTCATCTCACTAGGACAATCCTGTGTTGTGATGAGCGGCTTGACAATTTAATAATAATCAGTAAATACTAATAAGTAAATAATAATATATGAATAAAAATAGTAAAAATTAATTAGTAAATAAATAATACAAATTAGATTATAATAATTAAATGATAATAATAAGTAAATATTAATAAGCATATAATAATACATATTAAATATTAAGTTAATATTAATAATTAAATAAAATTATATAAATAGTAATAAATATATAATAATAATAAAATTAGGTAAATAATATGTAAATAAAAATAAACATCGGTAAATAATAAAATTATTTGGTGATTTCTGTCTTGTGTCAGAGAATAATTCATTTCCAGCACCACGCAAAATTCCTTTGTTGATTGCATCAATCATTTCAGAGTAGAAGATACTCTCAGTATCGCCCTGGTGAAATACCACCATTCAGAATTGAAACGTTGCTTGAAATGGCTTTAGCCGTGTTTGGTGACCAGATCTGAATAGATAGGTATTTCCCCACATTCCTCTTCCCCTTCTCCTTCCCCTCCCCAATACCATCAGCCTCACGGGGATGCCATAGTCTCACTGGCTCCAGACGGTTGGGAGCAGTTGGGACTCTTGTGCGGTATTCATATAAAAAATAATAATAAAAAAAAAATCATGATTTTAACAAACATGATACAAAATTAAAATTAGAACTGTCTTTATTTGTTAGCTCATATTTTAGATTTACGTGTTCATTTTTTTACCTCTATAATACGGTTATTAATTTAATGTAATTTGTTATACAATATAATATTTTGTACCTAAAAAAGCCACATTAAAAAAATATATATATATATGTATATATAATTTCTATAATATATATTTTTTAAATCTGTGTAGGCACCCATTTTATTGTTTTTCGATTGGGAGCGCAACGGTTTTACGTATTATTATTTTCACATGTTGTAACACTATTTTCGTTATCGCCAATAGAGTTGGTGATTTCTGAAACGGCCTGTCACTGGGGTTCCAACTTTTGGAACCGGTTCCCGATGGCTGAAAGGTTGATCGGGATTCGGGAAGCTAATAAATTGTTAAGCCGCGTCTCCTGCGAACTTTTTTCCGAAACATTACACAAAAAACCATACACAAAAACATTTGTTTTCATACACATCCCGTCTCCTGCTAAAATGTTTTGTTTTAGTTCAAAACAAAATATTTTATGTGTAGATGTCAAAATGAGTTCTGACGAGGAGGACGTGCTTTCGGTTTTAGCGATTGTAGACATTGTATCAGGGAGAAAACACAGATTTCAAGTTAAACCTTACTTAAATTTTAATATTTATCAGGAATTAAGAATAGAAGGCAATTTCTTCCGCGTCTCTGAAATCGATTTTGAAGAACTGGTTTTGATTTTACGTCCCGATGTGCAAAAAAACTCAACATGGCGAAGAGATGTCATTTCACCAGAAATGAGAAATGACATTACATTAAGGTTTCTGGCTACTGTCGATTCATACACTAGCTTAATGTAACATTTAAGAGTTTCAAAACAACAATTGTCCAAAATTATTCCTGAGGTTTACTGGGCCCTCTTAGTTGGGTTTAAAAGAAAATAAATAAAATAACCTAAAAACTAAAGAACTTGTAATACATAACAATCCACACTTGACAACGTGGATACTTGCTCGCTCAGTGCACATAACCTCAACCCGTACGATTTGTGCTGAGCGGATGACACTGACAGTGAAACGAACCCCGCGGTGCTCGTAAAAATATGAAATACACCCCCTTCCCCTCTTCACCCTCGAGAGGAATGTTTTCCATTGCTTTCGGAAGACAAAAACATTTGTACGCACACAGAAATGTGTATGGTAACGCCCCTTTGTTTTGTTTTTTTTTTTGTGTAAATGTTTTCAAAAAACAGTCGCAGGAGACGCGGCTTTAGGATTGGGAATTTATTGATTAAAGCCCAGTTCTTCGGTTTACTCTCGAAATCTCATCAGTTGGCTTATCTTGTCAGGGTTTCTAGCATAGAGCTACTTAACTAACGTAAATATCTATCACAGCGAGCTATAAGAGCAACTGATTCCAGCCCTTAATAGGAAGAAGAGATAGATAGCGAAATCCCGAAGGAATAGATTTGGTGCCTCAAAAGGAAGGAGGGTGGCTAGCGTCAGGTATCGCAAAATCAAAAGAAAGAGTTTTTCAATAATAACCGGCTCCTCGGAAAAGGTCGGTGGTGTTTAGGAAAAAAATGTATCAGTAACCGTATTTTTACACAAAGAAAATAATCGAAAATGCAGTTATCAGGTTTTTCCCAAACGCTACCGAATTGTATCACCTCTACATTTCCGATTGTATCGGGCGACCCAGTGACAGCGAAGTCGCCGGGACAAAGTACCCAGGACAGTAACATCGACCATCTCTAATCGCCGTGTTCCATGTTTATTATTTTACTATTATCACAGCGCAGAGCGTAATGTCACGCGATGCTAGTAATTCTGTCATATTTGTATTGTGATTGTGCAGTTCAGTAAAATATCTCCGTGTTTCGTGTCTGTCATGAGTATTTTTGAAACCTAACTTTTAAAATGCCTAAAGATCCAATTAATAACTACAGTGACGAATCAGACTCGGACGGTTTTGTCATTCCGGAGTTGCAGGGAGTGTTGAGCAAATGGACAAATTATATCCACGGCTGGCAGGACCGTTTCATCGTACTGAAAGATGGAACGTTGTCATATTACAAGAATGAAATTGATAGCAATTTCGGCTGCCGCGGAGCCATCAGTCTCCTGAAAGCTGCGATCAAGGTAAATCACTGACGAAGGACATTCCAATGATCACTCGGGCGTGGATGTTCTTTTTGTTTTTGTCGGCAATCATCACCGGAGGAGTCTGAATTTACATAGATTTTTAGTTAATATGAGCGGAAGTACGCCAAACGAGTTTGTACACTTCGAATAATACAAAACAACGAATGACAAGATGTTTCTGTTTCAGGTTTCGGTTTATGAAGAATATGTTATTGCGACTAATCGCTTAGTTGAATAATTATTTAATGATAACTATAGCTTAGTGGGTGCTATTAACTTTATTTGACCAGCATTGTTCATTTTATGATAGGTAAATGAATATTCGTTTATGTAAAAGTCTTTATTATTCAAACATTCTATTGATAACATTTACGAGAACTTTATAATATCCCTTCTCCGTCGTTAGATGCATTATGTTTATCATAAACCTCTAAATTAAAATGTCGTATTTTCTTTCTATTATTTTTTATTTGTGGAATTCCTAATTCAGATCTAGATTTGTGAGATAAATCTCGTATCTAAATAAATGTGTAACATAAAATAATTTATTATACTTTTATTTATTTTATTTACATTGACATTGGGTATATTTATATTTGCAAAACATAGTAATATTTATTTCGAATTGATTATGTTATTGGCACTAATAAATTTCACTACTCAACCTGGGTAAATTGTTAAAGCGCAATGTTGACAACAGCTGATTGGAGTTTCCATGTCAAATAAGCAAACAGCTAACATGATAAATGCTAATAAGAACAGGGTGTCATAATTAAAGTTGTCCATGAAGTTGGATAACGGGGTATTTTCACAAACTAGGGATACCATTCAAAATGTGTGAAAAGTTTGTTATCCGATTCTGATCACCATACCAAAAATGTGTCATTTTAATATTTTCATTCATAATTATGTTATTGATTTTAAAAACAATCTAAAACTGCACATTCCAAAACGGTTCAAACTGGAAACAGCATCATTATGATATAGAAAATGCTACTAGCGCTGGTAAGACAGCTGTCACTGGGAACCTACCAACGTCGGTTGATGAGATGTTAACAATGCCATATTCACGAACAGAAACGAACATATCATTTTGGTGGCAAATTAAAAATGTTATCATTATCACAATTTTTCAAATACTATAGAAAAACAAATAATAGACTTGAAACTAATAGTCATAATAACTAACTTTTTATTCCAGCGTGGTTCTAACCTGCTGTGTAAGAAATTATAAAAATAAAAACATTTATTTTAAATAAAATAAGTCACTTATTTTCGAGAATAGTGTGTCTCCAAAACACCTACGTAGAATGGAATGCAATTCTTTAACATTTTTGACATTAACCTTATCTTATCTCATATTGATTACAATATCGCAGAATTGTATAGGAATCTTTGCAAAGCCATCAGCTAAATCGTGATTACATACGCACTTCACATTTTAATCATTTATATTGTTCTATTTAGTAAATTCTCGAGTACTTAGAAAAATTCCTGATTTAATTTTTTTTATTCATCATTACCACAGAGCAAATAATACATAGATATGTCCTAACACGCAAGGGAAATAAACCAAAATAAGGGGGGCGTGCTTAAATGGGTCACCGTCATTTGATTTGCGAATAATTGCATTCCTACAGTCTCCAGGCAACTCGTATTGCATTGCAAAGAATTAGTATTTTCTTTTCGAAAAAGCAAATCTGCTAATGATCAACTGGTCCTTTTTACAATTGTGCGGAATTTATGGCAATCTCGTTTATTCCCTTAGCTGTGGAATATATTCCAAACTAACCCAAACAGCCAATAACCAAAACAGTGGTAAATATTTTCAGTTGGGGACTCGGTAGAAAAACTTAAAAAATAATGGACTTCATTTTTTACTTTCTTTATATAAAAATGCATAAATATTGAAGGAGAATTTACACTATTTTTAATGTTAGTATGAAATGACATTTGTCGAAAGTGCTAACTGCATAAAATGGATATTAAAAACATAGGTTGTTTCATAGGTTTTTCTTTCTTATAAAACCCAAACTAAGAACCTATTCTTTTATTTCCGCATATGCAAATATTTTAAATTTATCTTTATGAATCTGAAAGTATTTTTCTTTTTTAAAAATTATCATTTTTTCAACTGAGTCCCAACTTGAAATATTTACCAAAACTGTAAATAAAAAAAAGTTGGCTTCTTTAAAAAAACTGAATATTTTGTTGGAGTATTTAGTTTGACCCTTTTTACAAATGTTTTTAATTTGCTTTCCGCAGTCAAAATCACATGAAAGAAACGTGGACGGCTTCGATTTCGTACCACTAAAACTGTTAATATATTATTATAATTGAATAAGTAAAATACAGTAAAAAAATGCGATAGTTTTGATTATTCTCTTTACCACTTCTATTTTTACAACGTTTGAATGCACAGGAAACCATAATTATTGTTTTATTCCTTAAAATCTTCAAATGATCACTCGCCGCCAGTCAATACACGAATGATGGCGTCATGTATTCGAGAGTGCGTGAACCTGCCTGGGCCAAATTTAAATTGTCACGTGGCCGCATAAATGGTAGCAAATATGGGTATTATGGCACGTCTATTCATTCAGACGTCAGTGATCATTACATATTTGTTTAACTTTTCTATGTGTTTCATTCGGTTACTGTATGAGTACACTGAATATGTTGTCCTTGACATATGTTTCAAATATTATATCATTTTGTATGTCATTCTTTTGCTTCAGTAAAACTATCCATTATTATGCTATACATACATTGACTCATCTAATTTTTCCTTCCGATGTTTAACTAATGGTGACTTTGCTTACTTAACCCACTTCTAGCGGGTGAAAATGAGGGACCTGTTTGGGATTGGATTTTGTTTCAAACTGCTATATCTTTGAAAATAATACATATATTTTAAGACATTTTTTACGTAGTATTCACCACACCCCAACTACAAAAGCATTATCTTAAATTAAAGTGTACTTTGTAATACGACTCCATAAACTGAAGTTAAAGTCAGTGTTGGGTAATTTAGTTATGTTTTACATGTAAAAAATGTATGTATTTTATATAAAAATGATTATTGTTTTCACTTCGCTCAAATCATTACAAAAATAAAAACTATTTTTATATCTACAGTACCATAAGTGTAATGGTTTTATTACCCGATCTACGGGTTCATTATACTGTCCTTTAGATAAAATATTTTTTTATTTTTGTTGGGACCTTTACAAAGAGATTGGTATAAACAATATTCATATAAATATGTCGGATATCAACACCTTTTCCACCAATAAAGTGGGACCGGCGTAAAAGATAGAACTACCCATTCTAAATTCTAATTTTTCTTACTTTAATAATAATATATACCATTTATATAGCGCAGTTTTGTGTTATTTCACTTCAAGTGCGATTATTAACCTTCCTTTTCCCCTGGCAAACAGAAATGAGTTTGTTTAAGCAATGATATTTGACGAAAACAATATTTCACCCAATATTGTAAAAATGTATTTTATAATTAATGGTGAGTGTGTATTTTCCTTGTACAATCACTTACATTTCATTTAGGTGAGCGGAGATCATTATTATTTTTTCCTGAACATACATGATAAATTTATTCTCTCAGCATTGAAAGAGTGCTGACCGGATAAGAATCCCTGATAATGTCTCATATCTTCTAAAAGAGTCACGATTCATGACTAATGCAAAAAAAAGGCAATCCCCTCAAAATGATGCTGATAATGTTATATTCATATCAACTGTTCCAAGCCATAAGAGGAATGGCTGCGCTGCCTGTTGCATACATAACTTAATTTATATTTGAGGCCAAAATACCCATCCAAACTGAATAATGTATTTTTTTAATTAATGGTTTAGTAAATATCTAGTACGTATGACAAGTATTTTATGTATTTTTGTTTTAAATTATGAAAAAAAATTCACAGTTTTAGGTGCAACTTAGAAAATTATTTGCGGGTTTATCGTAATTTTTTTTTTTAAATATCGTATTTGCTATGTAAATACCATTACGTAAATAAAAATATAAAAACAAAACATTTAAAAAAAAAACCTTTTTTCGGGTCGCTATTTTAAATTATGTATGGCGGCAAATAATTCCTCATTTTTAATTTAATTTAAAGTCGACCATAATGCTTATTTTAATATTTTTTATTTTATATTTCGTTATATTTTCAAAGCAGATGGGGTAAAACTTTTTTTTTACATCACCGTTTACCCCCTATATAATTGTTAAAGGTGTCTCTAAAATCGCATAAAACAAAAATAAATAGATTATTTCTAATCCGTACTAGATATTTACTATACTTTTTGATGAAAAAAAAGATCATTAGCTTTAGGTGAGTATTTATGAGGCCTCAAATCGAAAATTAAGTTTTTTATGAAACATACCTCGCAGCCGTTCCTCATAAGGGCGTAAGTAACAAATCGCTAATAAGGAACTCCAGTCCATTTTTAAAATGTTTTTTTTTTTATTAATGTTGACATCCTAACTTAATTTTCAGCATATTAAATTTTTTTTTAAATCTCGTTTTCATGGTTAAAATAATCGTTAATGTTTCAATTTTTTAAAGCCCACCAAAACTTACGAAATCTATGGCTTGTTGGATGTGACGTCACACAAGCAGTCAATAGGCGGTAATCGATATTATATGGATTCCATACAAAACTTCGAGAATTTTATACTCAAATTTAACTGCTTTTAATTGAAGGAAGCATTGTAGAAGATCAGCGTCTTGTTAATATTGTAGGTGTATTGTACCAAAGTGCAAAAATACATTCATATCCGCAACTAATTAACAATTTATCAGCGTTCAAAGAAAGTCCTTTAATGCTTTAAATTATGTTTGAAAGGCAAATCAGAATCGCTTGCGTTAATAGCTTCTATCAGTGTTCTACGCATGCGTGAAAACTGACGCATGCGCATCTGTGAACTTGACAAAAAGCCGGTGACAGCGGTAAACAGGTATTAACATAAATAGGTTGAATAAATTAAATAGTTTTGAACTTTAATGGCTTGAAATAAAAATAAATATATTATGCATTGTAAGAAATAATAGGTTTGAGGTATCATTAGAAATCCCCCACTTCTAGAATAACTGAAGAAATAATCACCAAAGTGCCAATGATGTTGTTTTGTGCAAGCGGTATAGATTATTAAGTAGACAAGTTCGTTAAAATTGTTATGAATTTTCAATCAAAACCCTCAAGTAGTCTCAATAAACAAACATAATTATTTTACGAGCAAGCAGCGAAATTATAAGCCATTGATTATAAAAAGCGGAAAAAACCTTATCTAGTTATAAGTTGGGCTCGAAAACTGCATGTGTGACGTCAGAAGCAGTGGTGCCAACAGAACATGGTGTTTTGATGGTACGGTTTATAATTCACTTTTATATAACGATTTACAAAATCTACGTATAATTATATACAATGAAAGTTATATATTCAGAATCGGCATTTGCTGATCTATACGAATATATATTTTTAAACCCATTATATTTTTACTGGAGTTCCTTATTATCAGGGGAGCGAAAACAGTGAAAAGAATATGTATAAATTATTATATTTCATAGTTTTTCATATATGAAGGAAAAAAATTATTGACAGTAACAAAAGATAAGTTCTCATTTACATAAAATTATTTTACTGTTTTCTCTCTTTCTCCTGATAACTTCCGATTTTTGTCTTACGTCCTTTTGGTTTATGACAATCGATATATGAAACAATTGTTGTTCATGTTCATGAACCTTTGTCTATATTTGAATGACTGTCTTATCTAAAACGTATAATACTATATAAGTATAAGTAGATTTATTTCCAATTCTGCATCTAATCAGTAATATTGTTTGTTTTTTTCCAGCCTCATGAATTTGACGAATGCAGATTTGATGTATCTGTGAATGACTGTGTTTGGTACCTCCGAGCGGAGACCCAAGAAGATGCCAAACACTGGGTTGATGTTCTTGAATCATTTAAGGTAAATACATTTGCATTATTCTTTATGTTTTTCTATTCGGTGACTTCCCAAACAGCCATCGTTGAAATAAATGCTTGATGTCGGTAATGTGAATGTTGAATATGTTTGACCACACTCGTAATTTGAATCTTGTCACATTATTGAGTAGCTATGATAAAGTTGTACTTTCTAGCTTAACCTGAAATAAGTTAGCCTACTACTAGCTTAACTTATTTTAATTGAGTTGAGGATTTAATTAAAATTATTTCAACATGTATATTATCCATGTAAGTGTATAGCTGAATTTAATGAAATTTTCAAAATTTTTTTTTAAAAATCTGAGATTTGTACATTATACAAAAAATCATTTTGTTTTTTTTTTTCCATTCTTTCTTTTTCCTCATGAAATTGCCGAGATAATATTCAATTTTTTTTTTTTTATGAACAGCTTGTCAGCAAAATGTATACATACAGGGTGGATTAGCATGTACCCGACATACTTCAACCAGAGATTCCTGAGGTTATTCGGAGTAAAAATGTAAATGTCATTTAAAAAAAATTAAAAACAAAACTTTATTACACGTCGCCACTGAACAAGCTGCCACACAACGGATCACGTGGTACGCGCTCTGTCTCGTTCCTGCAGTAGCATACAGACGAGCTAGAGTGCGTACCTTGTGATGAGTTGCGACGTGTGGCAGTTTGTTCAGTGGCGACATGTGATAGAATTTTGTTGTTGTTTTTAATTGAAAAAAAAAATCACTGTAGCCCAAGATGACATCTACATTTTTTACTCTAAATAAGCTCAGGAATCGCTGGTTAAAGTCTGTCAGGACGGGCTTATACACCCTGTACATATTTTATTTAAATAAAAAAAAAATTATTCATTAATTTTTAAGTAGGAAAAGATTTTACTTGGTTTTCGACTGCCAAACTAGGCTTCTGCCCCTATTATGGCGGTCGATACATATATGCACATTATTAAATCTATGGATTTTCGTTTGGTTTGTCATTTGATTTTGATAATATTTTTTGATGCATGGACAAACCTGCTGACATTCAAAATGATATCATTGAATAGCTCATCAATCAATGTTAATTTTGTAATAAAGTGACATGACAGTTATTTTTGATTTATTAGAAATGAACTGATGTAATTTATTGCTAGGTATAATTAGTGAATTTATATAATGGTTTTCAGGTTTTTCAATACGTAAAATAATAATGATTGAAGTTCTTTTTATACTCATCTGCTATCTAGATGTAAATTTTTTAAAATTATTTTTAATTTTATTCGTTTTTTGCATACC
Source organism: Halesus radiatus (assembly GCA_022606495.2). NCBI lineage: Eukaryota > Metazoa > Arthropoda > Insecta > Trichoptera > Limnephilidae > Halesus > Halesus radiatus. The sequence continues at coordinate 211,703 of JAHDVE020012332.1, read as the reverse complement.
ACCTACGTTGTATGTTTTGTGTTATGTTTGCGTGACATGTTATTATAAATATGGTACAGGCTGAGGAAATTTTACACAATTATTTATAAATTAATAAGGTACCCAATATTATGATTTTGATTAGTGAAGTAGCGAATGCCCGAAAGATCTGGGCTGTTGTCGGGGGGCAAAAAATTACAACTAAAAAAATATTAATATATTATGTTAAAGATATAATTTTTTTTAATCTGTTTCTCTAAGTGTTCATGTCAAAATAGAATACCCTCCTTAAGGCCCAAGAGATCTACAAATCGTATTACCCATGGTACTTTCTGACGTACGTATTCAATAGAATGATACTTTCAGACCCAGACGAAGTTTGCATTTTTTCTCACCTGGGTATGAATCATGATTGTAATTAGTGCTTTGTGAAGGACCTCGAGCATTTATCTCATTCAGTAAAATATTTCTTTTGGTTTCAACCTCTCTCCAATTTAGTGCTTTTTAAAGAACCCGGGGCCTTAGGGGGATACATACAATAATTTTGACGTGATTCATAGGTTTATTTATGTAAGGAAGTTCATTCAAAAGAATGTTGAATCATCATTCGAAAACATCTGTATTCTTCTATTCTATAAGTGATCACTTGAGGTGGATTTAAACGTGAAGTTAGTTTACTATCGTTCTCATAAATAAATGCTTTTAATTTATCAGAAGTGTTAGATTTATGCAAATACATGCATGTGACGAGTTTCCTGCAGAAACTAATTTACAGGATCCATAATTCAACAAAATAATTTCTTCACTTGATGAGTTATGAATGTTGTTTGTTATTTTTTATATGCATATGATGTGTAGTAAACAAACTTATTATAGATGTATTATTTTATAATAGATATACATGGGGTCTGGAAACTAGTGGTACAAGCAGGAAGCTGGGGAATCTAAATCACGCCGATAACCCAAAAAACTTTTTTTCGGAAACTTTAGGGTTAAGAAACTATTGGAGCTGGGTTTATGCTTCGAAGCATTTTAAAAGACAACAATTGATAAAAACCCCGTAGTGACCGATTAAATTTCATCTAAAACATTCTAACTTCGGACTCAATTTACTCGAAAACGAAAGCTTAAATAAAAATAAAATTCACTAGTACAAAAAAATCGACTCCAAATGTGATGTAAATTCACTAGTTTCCCGCTTGTACCAAGAGTTTCCGGCCACCATGTATATTACTCAGACTTATGCCTCGTTCAGATTATTCAGTTTTAGTGAAAGCGAGTTGAAAGACACTTGAAAGCATATTGATACATCATGTGAACATGCTTTCAGCAGAGTTAATCAACTTTTGAGTCGAATCAAATGAAGTTGGCAGACTTTCAACACTAATTGCTCAAGTGTAAGTCATCGTTTGAGTTGATGCTGAATCAACACGTGTGAAAACTTGTTTCAACTCGCTTGCTTTTTTTAATTCACTGGGAACGATGGCGTATAGTTGTGCTTCACAATAATAATATAATGGGATCTTTAACAAAAAAATGTCTGAAGTGGTCAGAAAACATTATGTTTAGATTCCTAGATCTTTACCAAATCCACTGTTTTTTTTAAATTTTTTTTATATGAATACCTCACAAGAGTCCCAACTGCTCCCAACCGTCTGGAGCCAGTGAGACTATGGCATTCCCAATTGGGAATGTTGTGAGGCTGAAGGTATTGGGGAGGGAAGGAGAAGGGGAAGAGGAAGGTTGGGTAAATACCTGGCTATTCAGATCTGGTCACCAAACACGGCTAAAAGCCATTTCAAGCAACGTTTCAATTCTGAATGGTGGTCTTTCACCAGGGCGATACTGAGAGTATCTTCCACTCTGGAACGTGCGCAAATATACTTTATATTATTTTTAAATGAATTAATTGTGAAACAACACAAATTAATTAAATAAAAATTACTTGCGCACGCCGGGATTTGAACCCGCGACCTTCGGATTCGTAGTCGAGAGCCTTACCCCTCGACCATGGAGGCCGTCATGTTGCCTTTGGAATCAAAAAAAAAATGTTTAAAATAATAAAAATGTCCATGAAACCGCCATTTATAACATTATTTTCGAAATGGGTATTACTGAAATGACTCCAGCGAATATAAAAACATAATAAGTGTAAAAAAAATTTTGGAATAAATTTTTAAGCTTGTAAACCTCATTGTAATATATTTTTTAATCATTGAAGATAATGGAATGAAACATGAAACCGAAAAGACACAGAAAAGAAAAAAAATAACGGCAGCAGCAGGGACTCAAACCCAGAACCTCATGATCTATCCGGGACCCGCTCTAATCCTCTGAGCTATGGCCACCCCAATCTGTCCTGTCATTATTATCGGTAACGTGCTTCGATTTCTCACAAACTGGTTTTAAACGAGTTTAAAATTTTACCCCGATGAAGCTTGAGATAAGCGAAACCGGTCGATGTTGATTTAAAAATAAATTAGTGGTTTAAAACAAAATGTTTGTTTTATTTAATAAATATGCCAAACCACAAAGTAATTGCTTTCTACGAAAATACAACCTCTTATATTCAGAATAATAAATAACCGGCCCTGCCTTCACAGTACATTGTAACATCAATAGAAAAGGAGGATAAAATAGCAACTATAAAACTTTCATCTCTATACTAAATTTTCTAATAAAACTGGGTTCATCTGAAGCGACCTGCCAGGTAAGTATGTTTTTCTGTATCTGTTTGTACATAATTAGATAAAGAATAGGAAGTAATATTTGTACAGTGCCCTTGAGGTGGATTTTTCACAAAAAACAGCGCTATACAAATCATCCAATTATCATTATTAAGTACTTCGTACAATATTATTTATATGAATGTTTGCTGGATTTCGCTTCATTTCACAGCTTCCATGATCCTCTCTATCAGCTGTTCTCTCCAGACTACCGGTTTGGCGTATACCTTATCCTTAAGGGTCCCCCACAGATAGAAATCGAGGGGGGGTTAACTTGGGGGACCTTGGTGGCCACGCCATGCTGGGACTCCCTCATCCTTTCCATTGTCCAGGAAACTTCGTATTCAGGTAGTTCCGCACGGCAACGGAATAATGTAAACGGAATAATCTTGCTGAAACCACATCCTTTGTCGCGTTTGGAGATCCACATCTTCCAAAATACCGCCCTGCTGCTCTTGTAAAAACTCCAAATACCTTGGTCCATTCAATATAGGAGGCAGCTCGATTGGGCCAAGTATTTTGTTACCTAATATCCCGGCCCACATATTTACCGAAAATCTCACTTGGCTGGATGACTCCCGAACAAGTTTCGAGTTTTCTTCAGCCCAGTGGTGAATATTATGTAAATTAATTACACCTGTCTTAGTGAATTGGGCCTCATTGGTGGATAAAATGGTCTTCATGAAGGTTGGGGTTTCTCACCAATTTTCCCATCTTTCTTCTGCAATAGATGATTCTTGCAAAATTGTCCTTCTCCATCAGACCTTGGCAGCGCCTGTAATGGTAAGGACGCTGGGCATGTTTTTCAGTATACTCCATACTGTCACATGGCTATCTTGTTGGAGTTAGCGATAGGGCTCCCCTGCGGTCGGGTGCAGCGGGGGTAGCGAGGGGTGGTACGGCGTTGCCACTTCCTCATAATAACCTCAAGAATCGTTGGTTAAAGTAAGTCATGTACTTCCCTTAACACCCTATAGGTATACTTAGGTAAATAAAAAGGTTCTATTAATTTATATTAATGTATTTATTACACAGTTAAATAATAAATACCTAATAGAATAAACCATTTTTTGGTACTCTGTACCTAGATAATACTAGTCAGACTTGAAAATGAATCTCCCGTTGTCAAACATCTCAAAGTTATTAGTAATTTTGTTTTTGCTTGGGTTGTTGCACACGTAACTGTATCCTGCTTTTGTATTTTATATTTCAAAATTCTTAAATGATTTCTATACCCTTCAGCAGTGGCGGCTCGTGACTTTTGAGTGAGCTAGAGTGCTAAGATTGAAAAATACCACGTTATTGATGTCGTTGAAGCCAAAACTGATTTTTATTTATTTTTTAAATTTCAATTTTTTGTATGGAGATTTAGGTGGCAGGTAGGGCCCTAAAATTGAAATTTGAAAAAAAAAATCATTTTCGGCTTCAACAACATCAATGACGTCGCATTTTTCAATCTTAACACTCTAGCTCACTCAAATGTCACGAGCTGCCACCGCCCTTCAGTATCTTCTAATATCATCTCTTCAAAAGAGTATTAGATGCCCTGCAAAATATCAGAAATTATTGTAGAGGTGCATGTACGTTCACTTTGCTTGACGCCATCTTGAATAACAAAATCGGTTTGAGTTAAATTGAAACGTAGGATCATGCCTTTCAATTTCTCATTCAACTTTTGGTGTCTTGAGTTAACTTGCTCCCACTAAAACTGAGTCGTCTGAACCAGGCAATAGGTTCAAGAATAACATGTTAGTATTTTGTGATTTCGATTTAAAAAAAATTTCACCTCAATTCAAAAAGAAAGTAAAACTTCTAGGTTATTTTCAGCATACATGTATTATAATGAATCATAATGGAAAATTTATTTCTTAAAAATGCTTCTTTGTTAAATAATTAGCATATTTTAATTGGACCTACCATGATAAAACAAATTTCGGAATTTATTATCATATTTTTAAAAATCTTTTGTTTCTCGTTAATAATGTATTCTATAAAATCCCTCTTATCTTTATAATTTACTCATCACCTTATAAGAGGTCTGCAGATAACTACCTACTTGTACAACATATAATATCAACTGTAGAAGAATTAACAATACAATTATGTACTTTGATTTTGCTGTTCAAAAATTTGATAAAAATGCCTTAAAGTTGTCTAACTTAAGGGGGAGAGGGATGTCGGAGAGGAATTATATATTATTTCGAAATATTGATTAAATTTTTTATAAATTTACATAGGCTTAGCATTTATCAAAATCTAATCAGAAATATTACTTTTTCTGACCTTTCTATTGGGTGTTTTACAAAATATTTAAAATATGAATATGATTTTTAAAGTGGAGAAAAATATTTTTAATCCTTGTTACGTTTTTGTAAATAAACTTAACCAAAAATTTGTAATCCACATTAAAAATGAAAAAAAAAGAACATTAAAGTAACGTAGTGTTTATGAAAAAATTAAACTACACACTGTTCTTTTTTTAACTTTATCTTATCGGCATATTAAAGAAAAACCTTTACAGCATTTTTTTAAGGATATTCAACTTTTTAAATGTTTTTGTAAAACATGCGTAGAACAGTCAGAAATGTGTAATATTTCTGATTTTATTTTGATGAATGCTAACCCCGTACAAATTAAAAAAAACGTAATTAATATTTTTCTCTTTAAAAACACCATGTTTATCGTATGGCTAAATAATATCATTATTTTGAATTAATAAATAATAACTCTCTGACTTCCCTCTCCCCGTTAAGTTAATTCATGGCATAGTTCAATAATTCTGTCTTGTCAACCCACACACACCCACCCATCTTTTGTGATATTTTGCTCGTGGGTCATTTGTAGCCATGTACACCGAATTACAGTTTCCCTCATATTGGAGAGAGTTCAGAAGAAATTTTTGAGATTTCTCTACCTGAGGGAGTATGGCTACTACCTGTGGTTCTATCCTACCGACTTTCTCTTTGGTATGCTCGAAATGAACCATCTCCGGGTCAGAAGGGATGCACACATTGTTACACATGTCTTCAGACTGATTCGCGGATGGTTCGAAAACTCGGCTATCATGTCGGCATAATTTCTGTTCCCAATGGTTATCTCTGTCACCGATAGTATAGAATGTTTTATCTCCCGGTCTGCTGGACCAACTTGCTAATGGTCATGCCGGTGGGGAGGGCAATCTTGCTGTTAAATAGAATCACTTTTGATATCGACATATTTAACATCAATGAAGCTGCGTTTAAACATAAAGCTTTGTTGCTACTTGTATAATACCAGTATGTGTTGTATGCAATTTACTGAGATTATGTATGTCTACCTTCTTTCTTTTAATTTTTATTATTTTTTAGAAGTAATTATTTTGGATGTTGTACATCCTGTCTTATCTAATAATATCTTTAAAAATGCCTTAAAATATAAATTTTGTAAAATTTTTAAAAGGAATAAAGAATTGAATTGAATACAAACCTACACACTATCATTAGTTGCACATAACTGCAAAATGATTTGCAAAAAAATTCTGGAAGCACAGGAAGGCAGTTCTTGGTTATGTCTGGTCAATAAACATAGCTAAAGCCATTTAAAGCAACATTTAGATTCTAAATGGCGTTCTCTCACCATGGTTTCTCTTATGTTTTATTGAATTTGTCAATATCGTAGTTGGAATTGCATGTTTCAAATGTCAAAATCATCCCCGATCTTGTTAGATTTCTTCTGTATTAAGATATCTATGGATCCACGAATTGTGACTCATTTTTAGCTAGTCATAGTATGAGAGCTGCGCAATGTATCTTCTGATAAATTTAGATAACATTAAACGTAATTTGACAGATAAGATAAATGCAAAATTACAGAATGTGTTACATTATTGTTTCAGATAATAATAGAAAAATTGAATTCAGAGGTCAATTTGTATTTATTTTTATTACGTAGGTACTAATTTTCTCCATTGCATTCTGGCAATAACTGGTTTTTATCTCAGATAAGTATCAGTTCATTATATAAATTTACGGTGAAAGCAATACATAATGAAGTCCACATGCCCTGAAGAAAATAGTCTCTGCGAATGATTAATTTATTTATTTCTAGGGTATGGCAATACAATATGGTGTGGTTGTTAGTTTTTATTTATTATATATATCTATATATCTTCCCTATTTCAATTTTACCCTTATGATGAAGAATTAGATCGCTTGGCCACAGAAAAGTGTGTCGGAAGAATATATAACATGTAAGTGGATAACAGAAGTCGGAAAGATCCTAGGCAGACATGGTTAACAAAAGAATTGAGTTTGGTCATGGCAAGAGTGGGGATAACCAATATGTATGGGACATTATGTAATTGTGGGGGGAAGTATGGAGACTGCCCGGACAAAACTGTGTGACGTTTCATCTTCTCTACCCACCCGCGGTAAAATGGTTAGAATAGAATGTGGTAGAATGGTTACTTTTATACCTTGATGGAATGAAAAAATATTTTATGTCTTTTCTATGTTTAATTATACCACCGTTAAATTAGGAGCATATTGAATCTAAATGGTGAAAATAACATATGTGCGAAATGGATACTTTTGTAGAGGATGTCAGGAGATTTAGTGAATATATTATATATATATTTTTTATCATTGAAGATAATATTAACAACTTCCAAAATGAAACGTGAAACCGAAAAGAAAAAGATAACGGTAGCAGCTGGGACATGAACCCAGGATCCCATGGTCTATCTGGGGCCTCGCGCTGTAATCCACTGAACTATGGCTACCCCAATCCGTCCCGTCATTTTTATCGGTATCATTCTTCGATTTCTAAGAACTGTTAATATCATCTTCAATTAATTCTCATATTTTTGGCTGCTACCTTTTTATCATGACTACAAGATTCTACCTGAATTTATTTGTAATCTTTAAATAGTGTCTCGGATATACCTAGAAAAGAAAAAGATAACGGTAGCAGCGGGGAACTTCTTCTTTTCTGTATTTTTTCGGTTACATGTTTCATTTTCTGAGTTGTTAATATTATCTTCAATGATTAAAAATATATTTCAATGAGGTTTATAAACTTCAATAAGTTATTCCAAAAAAATGAACATCATATTTTACTTTGAAAAATATAACAAAATAAGTCTTTTTACACTAGTTTTAAATATCAGTTTTTCATATTAATCTTCTCTATAAACACAGTTATAAACAGATTCTCAGTACAAGCACTTTACTTGTGACAAGCTAATGTAATCGATATTCTTGTTCAATGGTATTGGAAGGAGTCATTGTCAAACAGTCACATGTCTTGTCCACTGTACCTTGCACAGACTTATCCGAATCAATGAGCAACAACACTTCAAGGTTTACATCAATTTACAGTCATTTTTCTCTTGGAAGAAGCAACAGTATTTTGCAGTTTAAACTCTAATAAAATATATGTATTTTGTACATTAAACTGATGAATATTTTTTTGTAAACATATCTACAGTATTTATTATGATGTATATGACGCATGGATTTGTGTACATTTATAAATTCCAGAGGCATGTTTAACGTCTCCTCCAAACCAGACCACTATTTATAAGAGTTGGTCTCTAGTAACTGTCTTAATATTCATGTCTAGCTTGTATATGAGAAGCCAATATTTAATTTACCATGAAAAAATTTCCTATTTTATAAAGATATTTCAAATCGTCAATATATTAAATCCTATTATTAAAAAAAATGTACCTATACTCTCAACGTCTAATCAGCTAATTCAGGCGGCGGTTTGAGGTCTTTTTAATGGGGGGTTCAATCAGAAATTCACTAGAAGATATTATATTTCATCAAAATGTACTTGTTGTCCTACGGCGAATCGTTGAATATTGCAGCAGTCACATAATTCAAATAAAATTGGTGTGAGGGGTACTATAATAATTAGTGACTTCAGACAAACGGCGTTAGTTGAAACTTTCTTAACTTAATATAACGTTTTATCTAAAAAAGGATTGAATTTTGAATACGAAAACAAAAGTATGCATTAAAATCTGTTCGTTTTATTAGTAGATTTACAAATGCCATTAAGAGCAAACAGTTCGAGAAATGCAGGAACAAGAAATTAAAAACTTACAAATATTTACTACTAAGTAAAATAATAACATTTAGCTTGCATCTTTATTGTGTAAAGTTCAGCTGTGCGACAAAGTGTCCGATAGGGGGCAATTTCGATGACACTCGTCAAACTTCCGAGGTCATGTGTCTTTAAACATTTAGTCTTCGTCAGCGCTGGACACAAACTTCAGCATGGTTCGGCCTAGGTTATTTAATTTCACCGTAAGGGGGATTGTGTCATTTTGGTTTTTTGTATGAAGTTTATGCTTGAGATTGTGAGCCCATATGTGCTGAATCCATTCAGCGCAGCACCTGTGGGAATATCGCGTTGCTCTACGACCGTAGTATTCGGTTGCGTAGATTTTAAGCGCGGTATTTTAACAGCGCGCTGTTTATAATGTTCTTATATTATAATGCAAGTTAATCTTATCTTGGGAGTTCACTGCACAATCACTCTGTAGAGAAGACCGCCACTGGCTAATACAGAAAAAAATTACATCTTTTGTTTGTACCTGGTAATTTTACAACTCTTTATCTTTTGAATTAATGATAACCATATATTATGATATTATTTTGAAATGATTACCTATCATAATATGATTATATGGAATTTTTACTCATTATTAAGATATTTATGACACACTTATCGCATCTCAATATTGGTACCTGCTAATAGTCATGTAAACATTTTCAAGGATAATTTGATTTTTATTACAACTACTAATTAGTGATTTTTTATAAAAATAGTAATTACCAAACAAATTGTATAATTTGTTGCGGATTTATATTACGTAGAGTAATTTTATTTTACGATTAAAAATAAAATGATGATTGACTGTTTGGAATAGCCATAGAAAACAATTAATCCACTGCATCCCAACCCTCTATCTCTGTAGGGTCCACTAGTTTTGCAGTAATTTTAGAATATGCACTTTGTGACATCTAACAGATAAATCTATTTTCCATGTATCTCCATGACAAAACTATCATTTGCTCTGTAAAGTCGTTGAAGTAAACTTCTGTAGATTACTTTATTTTTTTTTAGTAGCTGTTGACAGAATAGCGTTTTTCAGTAACAAGTTAAATGGGTATTCAAAGCTCAAATTATTCTTAAGAAATTATTATTCTATTCAAATTTATGGACTGATAGTGAATTTCAATAAATACTTTAAATTAAATAAAACAAATTATTGCTTAGTGTGAAACCACTGTTGCTTTTAATATGTGACTAATTGTAGCGCTTTGATTAATTTATTATTTTCCATATACATAATGTGTAATGTAACCACAAAGTGATTCACTTATCTTATTTTGTATTTACGAACTATCATAGTTGCAGTTTTGTCAACATGGCACTTTTGTTGCTAATTACTTTTGATATATTGTAAAATGCATGGTTAAAACAACATCATTCTGGATAATTTTTTTTTAGAAACTATTATATTTATTTTAACAGTTCTGCATGCCTACAGCATAAGTGAATAGTTCACCTTTACAAACTTTTACAGGTAACCAGCAGAAACATTGTTTGTTAAACATAACATACCTACATAGTTGTGTTAAAAAAACTCAGCTCATACCCCAGTTTCTGCGAACACATATCTGGCGAATCACTGTCTAACTCTTCACTGTCTTGAACTTAATTCTTCATCTCCAACGCAGCTTTACACCGCCGGGCGGAAAATGCCTGTTTTATGTTCCACCACCACTCCTCGCCTTAATCTCAATTCTTCTCCGTCTCGAAATTCACTTCATCATCCACCGCCCAGCATCACGCCACTGAGCGAGGAGCGCGTACCCTGTCAGTCGCAGTCTACTCCTCCAACTTAACTCTCTCCCGTCCTTAACTTGACTGCCAGTGCTCTATGAACTCGTAGGACCCGTGGCCCTACCCCATACTTTCCCCTCTTGTCTTCTTGTCCCTTTGACTCGCGTCTGTCAAACACTGTCGTCATATTTGGGTACACAATGCGAGAGATGCACATTTCATAACTTTAACTTAATTATTGAAATTTACTTGTGACTGAATTTGATTCGTCACATGCTCTTCGTAGTGGTTTTATTTAAAATTAATTATAGTCCAATTAAGGTGAAATACTAAAACTATTTTTTGATGAAATTTTGTAATATTCATTTCTGCCTCAGACATGCTGTATATTCTTCATTATATATTTGTTTATTACCTATATTATATTATTTTTATTATCAGAATTATATTTGTTTGAACAAGGCATGCTTGTGATTAAAATCTACATGTTGATATTTTTCTGACTGTGTGAATGTAACCAGAGGCTAATTTCTTTGGCAGTTAGATGAAGACGAAGCTGTAGAATTAATTGGACCGGAGCCTTCTATCGTAGATGGGGAACGTGCGAACCGTTCTCCCGTACAAGTATTTATGTTTTCTTCCGTAACTATTATGCATGTATACTTATATTAAACTAAAAAACAAATAATATTTATTAAAAACTATAACTCTTCAGTAGAATATTATTAATACATGATAATTTTAACTCACTTTTTAATTACCACTGAAACCTTGATTTTTCATTATGAAAAAAAAAATACTGTACTAATTCAAGTTCGTCTCAGCTTGAAATAAATTGACCATGTATGCTATTTTATTATGTCAAAGAAGCATTGATATAATTATTATTAATTTTGGCAGGTCATGAACATTTGACCGAGTTCAGTTGTTAGCATAATTCAATTGAGAGCGGCCGTAATGTACCTTGCAGCATTCTCCATAGTTAAGGTGACCATTCGTACTGGTTTTTTGGTCCTCTGTCCTGGTTAGTCGTTGTCCCAAACAAGTACACAAAAAATTCAAAGTTCAAATAATTGTCAATCTCCTTAAATCTGTTCCGAAAAATTGTACCGTGCATTTTCAGAAAGCGGGCCACTCGCAACATCAAATCGTTTCACGTGGAGTTAAAATCGGTTAACAACACTTCCAAATATCAGAAATGATAAAAATTGTACAGGTTATAAAAAATTCGCAATTCTCTAGCCCCACCCTGATATATGATAAAATCCTTTACCCAGATTGGAAGATTATATATTTTTTTCTGAAATATGGCTTGGTTTAAAAAATAAATAAAAATGGTCACCTTATTCACAGTATAAATGAATGAATCTTACTTTTACTAGAAGGTAAATATCTGTTTTCTACTCCTCAAGCTAAATGCAACAAATCTGAAAAGTCAAGGTTTCATCGTGTAATATTTTTGGTTTGGTAAAAGGAACTGACAGGAATGTTTTCAACGTGGTTTTGGGTAGATTTAAGCGAGTTATAACTTTAACACAATCGAGTGCTCAATTAACAGTACCTATTTGAAAGTAGTCACCAATAATTATTGCCGGTTAATTACACAATGCATTAACTGTGTCCTAAATAGATTGTGAGTTGGAGACTATTCAACTGACTATTTTTAAGTAAATAAAGTGGTTTGGGTGTGACGTTATTAAATTACTTTATGTTTCAAGTGTCTTGTTGAAACAATGTTGCACAAACTGAAGATGTCTTGTATTATTATGTTTTATATAGGTTATTTTATAAATTATTACTAATTTTAAGAGCATTTACAAATTAATATTACCATCATAAATTGTAACAACGTAAAACAAATGCAAATGTATCATCTCCCTGTTTTAAACGCATACACAAGATATGTTTTTTTAATAATAAATATTCCATATAACTATTTACTAACAAAATGTCAAAATTAAATGTTAATATCACACATATTGATGAGTTTTTCTGTGATATGTAAGTGATCCATTTCAGCCAGTAAATTCTATGCTGGTGAATAATAATTAGTGTAGTAATCCCAGCGGAATCTTAAAAAATTTAAATCGTCATTTTAATTACCTAATACAAAGGGTTTATAATTATTTAATTGGTCTAGTAAAAAAATTTGCTCTTAGCCTTCTTATCAATTTCAAAAAGGATTTCTTATAAACTCTTATATTGGTCATACCAGATAATCTAATATTCTTTCCACATAACGATTTTGAAGCAATAATTATTTTAAAAAATCTGGTTTTCCGTAACTCTGGTTTGTTTAAATTACTATTTAAATCTGCTCTGATAAAGATAGGTTGCCTTAACCAGTTGGCGTGTTACAATTAAAGTAATTTACACATATTATAGTTTATTCTTTCCCAATCTTCCCTACTTGGCATTTTACCTATCTAATTCCAACCCATCATAGGTGGAATCCGGCTATGGTACCGGCTCAGAGAACAGTCTCCGCCGCCATGGTTCCGCCCTGTCACTCCAGTCGGGCGGGGCCAGTACAGCATCGGGTGGCAGTGCGGCGAGGGGCATGCGGCAGCTGCTGGAGAAGCTGGCCGAGCTCGGCACCTTTCGGGAGATCTTGTGTCGCCAGACCGACAACCTGCAGCGATACTTTGACGCCCTGGCCGAGGAAACAGAGGGGGCTACACCTACCTTACGTGAGTTCTTATATTAATCGTTTTTTAAATATCTTTATTTACTAGTATTTAAGGCAGTATTGCTGCCTAAGGTCCTATTTTTGGAGATGATTTTTACGATTTAATAATTTCAAAACCATTACAGTTTTCTTTTTAAACTTTTGTACACATATTTATTATACCTTTAAGAATGTGTACAAATTTTGTAGAAAAATAAAAATTGATATTTGGTTTAGTTTATTTGAATACAACGATGCGTAGAAAAGCCTTAATGACAAACAGTCTTCCAGAAGTTGTATGTACATAAATGAAGGAAAAAAACCAAACTTATTCTCAATCATTATGAGTTTTGTGATCGTTGGTGACCATCCATTTATTTTTTTCACAAAATGACGACATGTTAAATATTTTTTCAATTTTATCCTCCTTTTTTTTTTTTTACCCTTATCAGAGTTATAAAAAAAGAAAAATACCGAAAGGTATATACCAAATCTGAGTTCATTCGACCAGTTGCGTATCGAGATATAGTGGTTATCGATTTATGAAACATCGTTTTGAGAAAACTGCGTATAAAGTATTTGTACCATTTGATGAGGTTTAAATTAAGTTATTAATACCGGTTTATCAGCCAATCCAGAGCCATAAACAGCTTCTTCCTCTCTCTCGTAAATGGATTATGGTCAGATAGGGTTTTTCTCCTTCAGTTCTTGCTTCTTGTTCCATTTACGTTCTTGTGTCCTTCTCACTACTTCTCATCTACTCGGACAGTCGCGTTTCAGTCTCGCTCCCCGACCATACTCGTTGCAAGTTCTATAACTTATATTTAGGGCTATATCAGGCATATTTAGGAAAGTCTCTTTTTTGTTTATTTTTTTATTATTATTAAAAAATTATACAATACATCCCCATGCATTGTATTCTCAAGAGTTAAGAAACTCATCTATGGCATAGGTTCCCAAACTTTTTTCCTCGTGGACCCCTCTACCGCTCTTTTAATTTTCTGTGAACCCACCCAGCAGCCTCTCTGTCCAAAACTTTGGTACAATACTGAACAAGTGGTATTTATTCACTGCGCTATGCATTGCTGGTGGTATGAAAATTTGTAAAAATTTATATATGAATGTGGCCTCCGTGGACGCAATTCGCTTTAAGTGCGCAGTAGGCTTGTTGAGTGAAACTCACTACGGTGCTTTACTATGTGTGCCGTCTAAATGAATTCTGATCTGTGGACCCCCATTTCCATCCCGTGGACCACCTTTTTTTTTCTCGCTGCCATGGACCCCCAGGGGTCCATACGGACCACTTTGGGAACTTATGTTCTACGGTTGTACAGTGGTGGTACAGTAATTAAATCTACATCATTCAAAAAAGATTTTTCCTAATTTCTAGACAACAATACCGCCTTAAGTGTCTTTATTCATTGAAATATAAATGCTTTTCTTCACTATTATTTAAGTATCTTTATTCATCGAAATAAAAATTAACTTATTCACTAGTATCTAAGTGACTCAATTTATCGATTTTAAAGTAGCTATTCATTTGTATTTAAGTGTCTTTATTCATCGAAATATAAATGAACTTATTTACTGGTATGTCCAAGTGACTCAATTTATTGATTTTAAAGTAACTTTTCATTTAATAATAATAATAATAATACTTGGACGATTTATTTAGCGCCGTTTTTGTGAAAAATCACCTCAAGGGCGCTGTAAATTTGTGTCTTTATTCATCAACATATAAATGAACTTATTCACTAGTATCTAAGTGACTCAATTTATTGATTTTAATGTAGCTATTCATTTCTATTTAAGTGTTTTTATTCATCGACATTATTGAGCATGTATTATTAGAAATAAATGATAAATTGTATAAGACAATGCAGAGGACACAAATTTGTACGAAATGGAATGATGTTTTGGTATGAATAGCTTGAACAATTATCAAAATAACAGAAAATAAGGCTAATCATGTTTGGTAGTATGTAATTCAATTACTTTAATGAAAACTGACTGTCAACAACACTATTAGGTTCATAAAGTACACCCAATAAACATTTCCACTTTTGTTATACATATTAGGTCATTTTACATTTCAATGCATTGATGCAGGCGAGTTCTCCAGATATTGTATATTGTTTTGATTTTACTGTATGTATCTGTTATTTCTCCTTAAAAAATTTTGCATTCTTCTTTTTTTTTTTTTTTTAATATCAAGAAAAAACTAAAATTCAAAATAATGATAGTATTATTACGCAATACGATAAACATAATGTTTTTAAATAGAAAAATATTTATTAAATATTTTATAAATTTACATAGGTTTCATCTTTTATCAAAATCTAATCAGAAATATTACTTTTTCTGACCGTCCCATTGTATGTTTTACAAAATATTTAAAATACGAATATGATTTTTAAAGTGGAGAAAAGTATGTTTAATCATTTATCGTTGCGTTAACATTATGTTTATCGTATTGCATAATAATACTATCATTATTTTGAATTAATAAATAATAACTCTCGACGTCTCTCTCCCCTTTAACAAAAAAAAAATTGCATTATATTACCATCATCAAACTTAACAAATCACGTTTACAGCTTATCTAATCGTTTATAGTTTTATTGTTATCTTTTAAGTTTCATTAGTGTAGTGTTATTACCTTTATGTTTTTTCATTCTATTTCGTTATGGTATTTTTTAAAAAAAAAATTAAGTAATTATTATTTGTTAAAATATACAATCTTTACGCACCATGGGCATATATTCAATGGAATTAATTTAATATCAAATATTTATAATCAATACTGCAACTGCTGTTCTGCACCGGCTCTGGTCCCCAGCAATCCTCAGAACTTCCCATCCTACTCTAATCTTCTTTTACGCAGTCAAGTCCACTTTTTTTTAGATGTTCTGTAGTCTGGCATGGCCTTTTTCCACATGGCTAGCCCATCGCAGTCTATAGAACCTACAGAATCTTACAATGGATTTATGTCATTTTCATTTAATTTTATGAAAGGTATTTTTCTTGCAGCTGAAGAATTATCTCCTGTTGATTTTCGTGGTGAAGCCATTACTTTTCGAGCCACGGCCCAGGGTGTACTGGCTACGCTGCAGCACTGTACGGAATTGGTTCAGCAAAGGGAGGAGCACTGGAAAGGGAGGCTGGAGCGTGAGGAGGCCAAGAGAAAGAAGGTGGAAGATCTCTACAGGTTAGTTTTCATTCATCTCTCTTAGGTTATATTGTCCCCGGTAAACTCATAACCTTCTGGGTCACCGTTGTCTGGGTCTGTGTTGGCCACCCTGCATCACTGGAGTGTTAGAGAAAGACATTCCTCACACAGACATTTGATAATAGTAAATTACCAAAATCAAACTATTTTAATTAATAATAATAATAATAATATTTATTTGAAACACATTATTTTACAGAAATATTTAAGAAGGCCTTGACTGTCCAACTTGGAACAAATCCCGTTTTAGGACAGTCAAATTGATAAGTTTAGTTCATATTAATATACATATACATGAGAGAATATAAAAGAAACCATAAAGTAAATTTAAGAAAAAAAAAATTGTTTTTAAAGTATGTTGCATTTTTATTTATTTTTATTTTATTTATTGTACTGTTTTGTAGAGTAATAATAAATTACATATGAGATATAACAGTTTAAAGTATAAAAGTTTAAAGTATGATATGCATTTTTTTTTAAATTTAGTGTATAGTAATAATGAATTACATATGAGATGTAAAGTTTAAAGTATAAAAGTTTAAAGTATACAAGATTAAAGTATGATATGCATTTTTTTAAAAAATTTTGTGTATAGCAGTAATGAATTACATATGAAGGTTTTATTAAAATTGTACATATCTGAGGTGATTTCTCACAAAAACGGCGCTATACAAGTCATCCAACTATTATTATTATTATTATTATCTATTATTGAGCATATGTTCGCTTTTGACCCTCCCTAAATCGAGAAGCCATACATTGATCAGTTTACGCAGGACATTTGTACTTTTCATTTTCCATGTATTGGGTATTATGTTGAACAATTTTGGTCCTAAGTATGAAAATTGTCTTTGCTAAACAATTAGTTCACAATAAACTATAGTTTCCAGTTTGTGTTATTTAATTCTTTGTAACCATACTGCCTTTGTAAGCAAAACCACAGTAATTACCAAAATTAACAAAAATGAGATGAATATGGGAAGCTACTAAGTATCGAATTTCTTATGTTTTACATAAGATATAATTTAATATTACTCGTTTTTCTTATCAAAAAAGATGATACTGTTTTTGATGTCATCTCAATTTCATCGCTGTTGGTAAGTAAAAATGCAGTATTTCTGTTTCGGTATACTTTACTAAAACACAGTCCCTATGTTGCAGTTACTGTGTTTATACTAACACTTACGAACATGCTGTCTTTTTATCTACCATCTTGAAATACATTCTCCCTCTACATTGTCTTTCACTTTATGGCAGTGTCTTTTAACCTAGATTTTTGACGTTTGAGTAGCGTTTGTTCATTCATTTTTCGTGTTTCTATTGTTTTAAAACCTGTTTTACACATAAAAAAGATTCAAAGAGGTAAATATTTTGTTAAACTTATAAACATAGTAAAATATTATACTGCTTTTTATTTACACCATTACTTGATAAATATTCACCTTTGGTAAGTAAAAACAGAAAAACGCATATTTTCAACAGATATTATTATTTTTAACAAACTTTATTGTAGTGATAATATAGAATAAGTGTCTACAAGTATTTTGGCAAAAAATCTATACATTAAGCCAGTTGTAAATATGCTAAAAGGTTAAATAAAACTTCGCCCTTCATTCTGGAGAATGACACCCATGGTAATTACTGTCTTTTTACGACTGCAGTATAGTTCTGTGATAGTTATCTAGAAGCGTGGATATCAGAGGTGAGTGCTGCACAGAGGTGTGTCAGCATTACGCTTATAAATACACACCTATACATATTTGCATAGTAGGTTATGAAAAGATGATATCAAAGTATGGATAAATGAGAAAAATGCTTTTGTATATTTCCTGTTGTGATACAATTCTATTCATCTGGGACTTAAGTTGCTAGAAGTGCCTTGGTCACCTAGAGCGGTTTGAAATTGAACTGATTTCAACATCTTCCAATGACTAAAGGGATTGGTCAGGAGGGGGGGGGGGGGGGGGTTAGATAATAATTGTGCATTTAAGATGCCAAAACAAATACGTATTCAGTACATAACAGGCAATTGTTTGTTTCTCAACAAAATTTATTAAGATAATTCACAATGTGCATAATTTATTTATTTATCGATGCCAGCTTTCACTCCAGGTCCATCATACTTTTCAATGTGTCAAAAATATGACTTCTGTCATGTACGGGGTTCTTTAAATTATAGAAGCTTTGCGGCGCAGCGAGTGAGCCACCCGCAGGGGTGCGCTTCTCGCGTCTAGAAAGTTAATAATCAACCTCTCAACATACAGACTTAGCAGTGTGTAGATGCATTCATATTACAGTGGCTGACATAGAGATTTCTAGCATTAAAATAGTGGAACATTTTATAGTGGTTTCTGATTCCTAATTCAAAATTACCAAAACTGTCCCTTGATAATATTGTTATCTTTTTTTTAGGGATGCCTGTGACCACCTCCAACAAGCTAGAATTGCATCTCTCCCCGGCCCTGATTTAGAGGTGAGTTTTTTAAATATATATTAATAAATTATCTTGATGTGTGTTAGAAATTCATCAGACAGTTTACACTGTAATTTTGGATAAAGGCTTAGATAAAAAAAAAACTTTACGAATTTATTACACCAAGGACAAAATGTAATTACAGTACACGGCTAATTTAGATAACGCTTTTTAAAATTTTTACCACGAGCCCAGTAATGATATATGTAATTTATAATTCAGAACCGCCACAACTCTTTTCACCCTAACCTTTTTTATAGTAAATAGTGTACAATTGAATACAATAATTTTTAAAAAAGTTAACCTTTGAAACACCGAACGCCCGCGATCTAATACTTTTGTAATGTGCCGAGGGCAAATTTGTGCATGACCCGCCTGAGTCTATTTTCGTAATAACTTACTTGTTTTACGCAAAATGATGTTTTTGTAAATTGTACCGTCTTACCAGATAATGTGTTTATATATTTATACAAATTGTATATATCTATCATAAGTAGTTTCCCCAGAATAGCTACTTATATTCAGAGATTATAGCAGCATTGATTCCCAGTGCACCGGTGCAAGTACGCAAAACTCGATGGACACGAGCGGAACACCCATTCACAGTTGATGTCGGCTTCATGAGAATGTGTCGATTCTCCGACTCATTTTTGCGTAAGGCGGCTCGCATATGGAACTAGCTACCAGCATTTGTTTTTCGTCCTTCCTATAATCAGGTCTCTTCAAGACCCAAATTAATAGATAATAGTTAGTCCCGATGCTGTTGACTGGCTGAATAACCTCAGCATCCTACTATGACCTCCACCAACTCTTCTCCACCATACGAATAAGAAAAGAAGTTGCGAATTAGTCAAAAAAGCAAAAGTATTTATTTGAGTGGCACAGCGAAATTTTTGTAAAACCACTGGAACTAAATTGCATCGAAGAGTGATAATAATACTGAGTTTATATTAACTGCGTTTTGTGACAGTGAAATATAACCTCCTCAAAACGATAACTCCTCCTGATAGTCTTCAGTTCTCTGTGGATGGCAGAGTGATTGGACCGCAAGTTTTATCTGAATGTGTAGATCCTCGACGTATTCAGTTTTTTCAATTATTATTTTTTTAAATTATAAGCATGACGCTTTCGCCACCAACTAAATGCAGAAGAAATGGGTTTATATGATAATGCAGAAATGCAAGATTATTGGTATAAAGATTTAGGTTAAAGATTTCCATTTTTTAGAAGCGTGTTCAAACAGAATAGGTTGTATCAGATTTTTTAGGATTTTCATGTAAAAAACAATCAAGTTCCTCGGCAAGATTTACGAACGAACAAGGGTTGATAAAATAGATTCTTTTTTGACTTACGCTTCATGTAAAAAACAATCAAGTTCCTCGGCAAGATTTACGAACAAGGGTTGATAAAATAGATACTTTTTTGACTTACATAGACGGAAAATGGTGGACGAATCTGTCGTTAGTTTTAGAGGGAGAATATATTTTGTTACATATAATCTAAAATTTTTGGTAAATTCACGTCAGAAACCTTTACTAGATCAGAAAACCCCTTTTCAACTAATATGGCCTTACATTTATACGACAGACTTCTATCGTCAATTCCCGATGCTGAAGGTTACCATTTATTTACTGATAGGTACTATACAAATATAGGTTTAGCGAAAGAGTTGTATAAAATGAAATGTCACACTACTGGGACACTTACGCCAAATAGGAAGGATAATCTGATTATTATGAGAAAACCGAAATTAAAGAAAAAATAAGTTTTAGCTTGCCGTGATCAAAACTTAATGTAACGTTACTAAGCAATTGGGATTCTTATAAAGTAAGTAATTTATGTAGAGTAATTCGAGGGGGGCAGGAAGAGCACATTGATAAACCAGAAGTTATAATAAAATACACAACGAACATGGGAGGCGTAGATATCGCTAATAAATTTACATCCTCATATTGTTTCTTAAAAAAGACCCTTGAGTGGTGGAGTAAGTTATTTTTCTGAGGTTTAGAGGTTATTATAGTAAATGCGTATATTTTGTTCAAGGAAATTAAAGAAACGAAACAATGAGATCCCAATTACACATTTACGGTTTCAGAGTATACTTTTAAATCGATTGGTAGGTGATTATTGCGGAGGCACAGTGAACATTAGAGGACAGCCAACAACCATGGACCAGGAGCAACGGTTGAACAGCAAACTACGCATTGTAGTTCTATATAAAAACGCCAAAGACTGCAGTGTGTTCGAATTGAAGTCTTCCGGATGGACAGAAACAAACTAAATATATCTGTGAATCTTGTGATTGTAATCCGGGACTACATATTGGCGAAGGTTTTAAAAGATATTATGTACCATGATAAGTTTTAGACACATATAAATTTTTTAGGTGTTTATAATATTATTTAACAAAAAATAATTTTGAGTAGACTGCACGGGAAAGAACAAATAATTCCGAGTGCAAACAGTTAATCATTAAAAATATGTTTTAAAATAAGAATTATTATGCTATTTGTTTAAACAATTCGTATTGTGGTGTTCATTTTTCCTATCTTTTATGAATGCCATTGAAAATATCATTGGAATTTCACCTCAACAATTAAAATAACATGGCCAAACCAATGTGGGCAAATGATAATGCGTCATGTCTGTGAATTTTTAATGTCATATGTGTTTGAAATTAAAAGTAATTTGTGTTCAAAATCTGTCCCTAGTCTTGGAAACAGTTGTAGTAGTAAATGAATTATTCATTTAGCTCCCCTTTAGTGATTTCCCGAGAGATTTGATTTAATTTAAATACATATATGAAGAATTCATGTGAAACATGTTTGGAGACAATTCTTTCAGGAGGGAGATTCCATTGCTTCTAGCACCGTTCATGCCATTCTTAACCTGTTGCGTCATGACACCGTCGCCCTATCGGGTATATGGTGACAGTCCTTCTTTGCCAATCCTGTCTCTGTCGGATCCTGCTAGCTTCAGAGTAATCTAAAAATATGTTAATATATGTGACATCTAACAACAAATGTATAGTTCAATAGCTCTATGTTATTAAATTTGTCCTTTATTTTGTGTTTTATAAATGCGTCTTTTTACATTATTTTTAGTAGATTAACTTCTAGTGCGCCGAAATTGCCTATGCAAAATTTGTATCTGTTGAACTCCGGCGTATCTGCTGGGCAATGTATAACCATGCTTTCTTTTCGTATATATGTATGTAGAATATAAGTAGCTATTCTGGGGAAACTACTTATGATAAATACATATATTTTTTATAAATACATATACACATTATCTGGTAAGACGGTACAATTTAGAAAAACATCATTTTGCACTAAGTTGTTACGGAAATAGACTTACCCGGTGTACGGCGAGCCGGGCGTAAAATTTTACCCTCGCCACACACACTACGGAAATATTAGGCTGCGGGAGCTCGGCATTCCAAAGGTTAATATATAGAATTATAATTTTAGGTGCAAAATTAAATGGATATTGAATAACCAAATAAGTATTCCTGAATGTTTCGGTACTCAATGTTCGGTGCCCCTTGGTGTTATAATTCAGCACACGAAAAAAGCCAACTTGCTTCATTCATAATTTATCTTTGATATGAATCTAAATTCTTTCGGTGATGTGGTATTCATAAATAGATCTTGACCTGGGATCAAATACCTAATAAAATTTTCCCATATTGCTTAATTTAAATAGCCTATTAATAAAGTTCCCTTTGGCGCTTACGGTTCTATTGGCTGTACTATATTATCATCACTGTACGTCCTACCGATGGGTGATTTTTTCATCAGCAAAGTTGTTAATCTAAACACTTAATTTAATAGAGTGATTTTCCTAATCAATTGGGACTATGATTATTATTATTTTGTTGAAAAATACTGATAATACCAACTTTTAAGAAAAATATTTAATTTTTCTGAGTAGTTTAGGTTAGGTATTAGTAGTAGTAGGTTTAATTTTATAACATCATTTAAGTTTTTTTTGTATAATTTTTTTTTTTTACCTCTCCAGTTCTCTTGGAAAATTTAAAATCCATTCTAGTTCTGCGTTGGTTCTAATTTCAACCACAAGATTCGTACGGAGTGTTCGCGGTGTTTTCAAGTTTCCTTTGAGTTTCCAGGACTTTTAGTCAATGTGTTGCCAATGATATGAAGATAATTAGAAAACGTAATCTATTAAAGAATTCTAATTTATTTATTGGATAGGTACCCATTTTTTCAGGTACCTACCGGGATAGTATGAAATGATTATTTTGAAGGTAGAATTAATTATAATTAATTAATTATTTTGAGCCGGGGACGCCTGAGGAAGACATGGCACGATCAAGTGAATCAAATACTTGAGTCGGGCCATGACAGAAGTCAGAATAATAGAAGAGAATGTATGAATGTGAATGAAGCAAGAAGTGTATGCCAAGATCGAGTTGTTTGGCGGTCCATCCTCTCTGCCCACCCCTGCGGATAAACGGCGTGATGGTTAGTTAGTTAGTTTAGAATATTTAAAATAAAAAACTTTGTTAAAATAAAATCACCATTTTTTTTTAATGTGTAGGCGATTTTCCGAAGAAGACGGTGCCATAAAAATAATATTTTTTGATTATAATTAGAAGGTAAAAAAAATCATTAAAAATGCATTTATTGATAGAAAACAACCATTTTTCCTACGAAATTTTTCAAATTTTATATTGTGCTGTTTTTTTTACTTACACCCCAAACTTAGCAGTTAGCTCTTAGGTCCCTTTTTATGAGATATGCCTGATGCCTTTAAGGGAAAATATTATCCAAAATAAATTTATTGAAATAAAATGACTAGGGGTCGGGGTAGGGTAGGGATTAGTGTAGGAATAGGAATAGGGGTAGGAATAGGGGTAGGAATATGGGTAGGAATATGGGTAGGAATATGGGTAGGAATAGGGGTAGGAGTAGGTGTAGGAGTACGAGTAGGTGTAGGTGTAGGTGTAGGGGCCGAGGCAGGGACAGGGACAGGGACAGGGGCAGGAGGGTGAGTAGAAATATTTTTCCTAATATTCATTATAAAAATTATTTCTAACACACACACTCTTTGCTTCATCCACATTACAACATATTCTAAATATATACAAACCAATTGCAGGGACTGCAATAGGCAAAACTTAGTATGTTAGAATTAAAAACATGTCAGTATTCTATGCATTTTTCCTGATTTTTTAGTCTTAATACATTGAAAAAATAAAAGTAATAAATGAAGAATTTAAAATAGAGAACTTAATAACGGACTTAAAACGCAATACGTAAAACCTAAATTTTCAGTCTTAGGTAGTTACTTTTTTTAAAGTAGTACGTTTTGTAAGAACTTATAAATAATGAGGTTGTAATAACGTTTATAAAATCATATGCAAAGTTATACACAAAAAAACCCTTATTTTCTTGAAGTTAAATACTGAATGAATCACGATTAGTCGCAATGTATACGTGGGATACATTATTTTGTAGGGTTATAGACTTTTCTGCAAAGGTTTTTGTCAAGTCAGTATAATCAATTAAGTCTTTTATATTTTCCAGTTCATCTGATATTAAAAATTATATTATTTCTTCCACATCAACCTCGTTGTCAACATCGAAAGTTTGTTTGCCTTGAGACATTCTGTAAAAAAACATGATAGTTCCAATGTATCTCTCAAATAAAATCATTGCTTATTATAATCATCCTTCCAAATCAAAATTTTCCAAAATATATACCATATACCGTCGTGACAGACACTCTAAATCCAGCTCTAAAACAAGGGGCGGCGGAGTACTAATTGCAATAAAGAAGAAACTAACATCAAGAAAACTCAAAACTAAAAACAACACACTGGAACAACTATTCATACAAATTGATACCACTGTAGAAAAAACAATAATCGCAACCTTGTACATACCACCACTCTCTGATGCCGAAAACTACCGAAGTCACAGTGAAGATGTAGAACATTTACTCTATAAATAACCCAACTCTAAAATTATTATTCTCGGGGATTACAACCTCCCTAACCTAAAATGGAATTCTAGTGATAGTGGTTTCATTGTAAATGAAAGTGAAAATGATTGTGCATGTGAGATTTTAGATATGACAAATTTTTTAAATCTTTTCCAGCATAACTTTATATATAACACAAACGATCGTCTACTAGATCTAGCTATATCTAACTATTCTAACTTGCAAAATTGAAAAATGTAATGATCCAATCTTACCGGTTGATAATCATCACCCCCCTCTTCATATTAATTTAAATGTATGTTATGTCAAATCAAAACCCGTCGAAGAAACTCTAAACTATAAAAAAGCAGATTTTGATTCTATAAATTACCATCCTTCTCACGTCAACTGGTCTTTTTTGTCAGACATGAACACTGACAAGTCTTTAGAAAACTTATATTCAATAATTTCTAGCACCATCAACTCATATGTACCACTATATATTCCTAAAAACCACAAATATCCAACTTGGTTTTCATCAAATTTAATAGCCACACTACAACAAAAAAAAAACTTCACAAAAAATTCAAAGAAACTCACTCAAAAATTGACTATTCAAATTTCAGTGAATCTAGAAAAAAATGCAAAGAACTCTCTAAAATCTGTTACAAATCACATATTAATTATATCGAGAACACAGCTTAAAAATCAAACAATCTCTGGAATTTTCTTAAAAAAATAAACAATGACAGTACTGACTATCCACCAGAAATGCATATGGATGATAAATACGCCAACTGCACACAAGATATTGCAAATCTTTTCTCAGATTTCTTCAAAAATGTATATGATGATGAAACACCAGAAGAAAATATACCCTCATACACTTTTAAAAAAACCACACATTTAACCAATTGCTTCATCATGGAAGAATCTGTTAAAAGGAAATTATGTTCCCTAGATATAAACAAATCTGCAGGCCCGGACACCATTCCGCCAATTTTCCTAAAAAAGTGCTCCTCTGTATTGTCTAAGCCACTGAGCATTCTATTTAACCATCTCCTATCGTCTGGATATTTTCCCATCTACTGGAAATCCAGCTTTATTATCCCTATATTTAAAAAGGTGACGAGACTGACATTTCAAACTATCGGCCAATATGCATACAATCTGTATTACCCAAAATCTTTGAATCTCTGGTTCTGTATGAAATATATCCCACACTAATAGAAGTAATAAATGACCAACAACATGGCTTCATCAAAGGTAGATCAACTACAACAAATTTATTACTTTTTCAAAACTATATATTGGAGGCATTTGCAAAAATAAACAAGTTGACTGTATATACACTGATTTCTCGAAGGCTTTTGATAAAGTATCTCACAAAGTACTGATCCGAAAACTTCATGCCCTGGGAATTGGAGGAAATATTTTAAAGTGGTTAAGTAGTTACTTATCAGATAGAACCTTGTTTGTTAAAATAAAATCTTTTATATCCAAATCGTTTTCCGCTACTAGTGGCGTACCGCAAGGTAGTCACCTTGGTCCGGTTTTATTTCTTGTCTTTATAAACCACATAGTCAACGGCTTTAAAGGTGTCAAAGTTTTGCTATTCGCCGACGATATTAAATTATATAGAGAAATAACTGATTCAAACCACTGTCAAATTCTTCAGTTTAATATTGACATCCTAAATAACTGGTGCTCACAAAACAATTTATATCTAAATGTTGAAAAATGTAAAACTCTAACCTTTTCCAGAAAGAAAACGTCTCTCTTTTTTGACTATTCAGTAAATCAAATTAATCTACAAAGAGTTACAGAAATGAGAGATCTCGGAATTATAATGGATGAGAAACTAAATTTCACTGCTCACATTCAACAAATTGTAAATAAAGGTATGAAAACTTTAGGATTTATATTAAGAACAATAAAAAATTTTCAATCGTTACAAGTAATAAAATTATTGTACATAGCCCTAGTTAGAAGTTTAATTGAACATAATTCCATAGTGTGGTCGCCTTTCTACAAAATACATATTCACAATATTGAAAGAATTCAAAGAAAATTTTTGCCTTTCATAAATTTTAAAGTAAACATACCTTTAGAACACATAAATTACCCATCGTTAATGAATATTTTAAATATTCCAACATTAGAAAACAGACGGAAAATTAACGACCTAACCTTTTTACTAAAATTGTTAAACTATAAATTAAATTGTTCTGAACTCCTGCATTTAATAAACTTGTACATACCCAATCGAACTACAAGACAGACATTAACTTTCTACATATCTTTATCCCGTTCTAACTATAGTTTAAATTCACCAATTCAACGCTTACACAGTCTTGGTAACAAATGCTTAAATGATATGGATGTATTTGAAAATAATCTAAACTTGGCAAATTTCAAAAGGAGGATGAGTGATTTGTTTCTGCCTGGTTTATAAATTATTGTTAACTACAACTTTTTACATTATTTACTTATTTGTTATCAATGTCAGTATTGACTTGGTGGATATTGGACCCGTTTATTTTTTCTGTTACTGTGTATTATTAGTTTTTGGTGCAGTTACTGAAATGTGTTTTGCACCTGTGTGAATATTATAAACTAAATATGTAAAAGCCCATATAGGGCGTATATAATATAATAAATAATAAATAAAAATACCAGGGGTGTTAGTTGAAGTTTGTCATTTTTTTCAATAAAGAAACGTTTAATTCTCAAGGGAATCTCAAATTTTTTTTATTCAAAGTATTGACCATCGGATTCTATACATTTTGTCCATCTTTGAGGCAAATCATGGATACCATTCCAAAAAAAAATTTTCTCTTTCGAGGCAAACCATTCGACGAGCCATTTTTCGACTTTTTCAAAATTGGCGAAGCGCTGCTCTGCGAGTGAGTGTCCCATCAATGCGAAAAGGTGATAGTCGGACGGGGCAAGGTCTGGAGAGTACGGCGGGTGCGATAATATTTCCCAATTCAATGCTTTGAGAGTGTTCTTCACTACTTTAGCTGTATGAGGCGGTTTGGCGGTTTTTTCGATTTGTCTCGTTCATTTGGTGTGGTACCCATTTTCCATACTTTTGGATCTTTCCCATGGTTTTTAAACGTTGGCAAATTGCTCCTCGGGTCACATTAGGTGTTTGGGCCAATTGTTGTTGCGATTGGGTTGGGTCTTCATCCAATAACGCCTGCAATTCCTCATCCTCGAACTTTTTCGTTGCACCAGGATGTTCATTGTCTGTTAAATCGAAATCTCCACTTTTAAATTGACGAAACCATGTCTCACATGTTCTAATCACTGGAGTATGTTCACCATAAGTTTCTACCAGCAACCGATGAGTTTCAACTGCTTTTTTCTTTTGATGAAATAAGAAAAGCAACGAATACCGCAAATGCGATTTACTTGGAACGAAACTCGACATATTCACTGAGGTAACCAACTATGACACTATTATTTTGGCAGAATATAACTTGTGTATTTTTGAAGGTTAATGTCCATAGAAAAATATGACATAGATGCCAAATCATAGAAATGTATACATATCTCTAGCGACATCTATGAGTAAAACCAGCAAACTTCAACTAACACCCCTGGTATATATATATATTATTCCGAATATACATAATTTTCAATAAAACAAAAAATCTGCACTCCACCTATGCGTCTGCGATGCTGAAGTAAATTCTATTGATAGTTAGGAAGGTAAGGAGGGGAGCAGCTGGTTCAGAACATTATTTGTCGATTAAATTTAGGAAAATACACCTCTGATATATGACAGATACATTGCGACAAGCGGAGAGTTAAGTTGGAGAAATTGACACCTTTCCTTTGATGTTTTACAAGCACAAGGAAGTTTTACTATAATGTTTCTCATGAATAATATTATTACATTTATCAGACATAGCCTGATAAAAATGAGAAAATAATATCAATATGATAAAATTGACAACACCAATTTACAACCACTAGTTTAGTTATTATAAAATTTTTCTCTTTATAATCAATAAATAACAAACGACACCAACATAGGTAACATTTAATATTCTTGTAGATTCAATAGTAATTAATTGATTATCACCTTTTGTAGATGACCTAATTGTATAATGTCACTATCGTAATGATTTATATGCCCACTAGGTAATAAATTATATATACACTCAATGATTAATTTATTAGGTAAGGAGGAATTTCTAGAAATTGTCAATTATCGAAAAAATGTGGAAAATAATATATTTATATGGATTTTATTCTAAAATTTAGGATTTCTTGATATGGATTATCAAGTTAGATGAAACATAAAAAAGAGTCTCCATTACTGTCAGTATTTTGACATACTATGTATGTACATTCATATACATATTATTAGTCTCCCGTCCCCACTAAGTCAGTCTTACATACTGATCTGTTATAAATTCTAAATTGAAATAGACACTTGTGCCAATCACTTATTATGTATTATAAAGAATGTGCAGAGTCCACTCCAAATAGTTAACCTTTTAAGTTTTTTCACCTTCCAACATCATAAAAGTTGTTTTATTTCCCTCAAGTCCTAGCTAATAAACCTACATTATATTATATATGCACATAATTTAAAAAAAGTGAATATCACACAGGCCCACCGCATGGAACTCCAAATGAGGAATGTTGAGGCAGAAGGATACGGAGAGTGGAAGGGAGGAACTAATCTGATAAATCAAATAACTTACTTTTTTTTCTGATTGATGGTCTTTTACCAGAGCTCTGCTGAGTGTGCAGATATTTTTTTGTGTGCTAAAATAACCTACATCAATTTATTGAGTTTTATTAATCCTTTAGCCGCCATACCAGTTTTGAAACCCATAATCCTGAGGCTTTCAACTTTTTAATTCAATAATAATAATTATTGAGGGTAGGTACTCCGAATTTTCATATACTAATTTTCTCTATTTCACGGTTTTTCGCCCTGAATTTTTTTAGGTATAGGTAATTCGAGTATTGTTTCCAATTATGAATTCCAATTTTTTTTTTCACCAGGGGTTTACAACCCTTTATTTATTTTATTTATTCTTAAATTTATAAACAAAACAAAGACATTTGCCACTCATTACACTAGGACAGTCCTGTGTTGAGATGAGCGGCTTTACAATTTTAGTGAAACGATAAATAATAATAAGTAAATAAAATTATGTAAATAGTAATAGGTAAGTAGTAATAATAAGTAAATAGTAATAAGTAAGTAATAATAAGTAAGTAATAATAAGTAAATAATAATTATAATATCGAGCATACATATGATTTCAACATTGATTAAAACATAAGGGATAACATGGATAAAGCGAAATCAGCTACGAAGGTTAGTCCAGTCAGCAGGGGTGTTTGCCATGCTAAAGGTGGGGTAAAAGATTTTTTGATTACATATTGTTCAGATAGGTACCCTGAAAAAAAATCGATGTTTTCATCCTTGGGTGACCTTCGCGCTAGGCACCGCCATCTTGTGTGAAAAGTGCCAAAAATTGATTTTTCCAAAATAATTTCTCAATGGTTGATCTGAATGGTCTAAGACAAACTAAAATAAGATAAAATTGCCTATGTTTATTGTTCAGACATTTTTTTGGTGGTGTTACTCTTATATAACGAGTTACAGCTCCGGTAAGGTAATCTTTTTTCAAAAAATCGTCAAATTCCTCTTTTGTTATTTTATTTAATTATTTCTGGCTATTCATTACATAATAATAATAATAATTAGGTTGACTCATTTCCACACCATTGCTCGGTAGGGTAAAATGGAATTTATTTTTATTTTTTTACTTTTAATTTTGGACTCTGAGGTATTACTTATCCATTGTATTGTCGTCCTTTTTTATGTTATACTTTAGATGACAAAAGAATTTCGTGTCTGATTTTTTGGAAGGGTGCTGCCTATTATAAAATGATTTGACACTCCACTAATGGATACAATAAACATTAGGCCTATCATTTGACAAGGCCTTTGTCCATTGACGCCGATGTATAATCAGTGGTGTGCTGTTGAAAATTATTTTTTTAACTCCATTTAAATATTAAAATTTTTAAATTTCTATGAAGTGGAGTCTGATTTTTCATCAGTTTGCTTTAACCGAATAATTCTGTAATATTTATGTTTTCAGAAGAATTGAAATAATTTAATCCGCTTTTTATGAATTGAAGACTTGAGTGATTAAATGTGTTTTGTTTAAAAACTTTTACATCAATTTGGTAATATCTTTGATATTGTACACAACAACATCCCATAGGGTTGCGGAGCCATGGATAAACGGTTTTTTCAGTTAACTGCCGTGGTAATTAAAAACACAGTAATTATCATGGGAGTCATTCTCTAGAATGAAGGGTCGTTTTACTTAACTTTTTAGCATATTTACAATTGGCCTAATGTGTTGATTTTTGCCAAAACACTTGTAGACACTTATTCCATATTATTATTACAATTAAGTTTGTAAAAAATAACAGTATCGGTTAAAAATATGCGTTTTTCTGTTTTTACTGTATTTTTACAAACGGATTGTGAATGTTTAATGAGAGTAATTGTGGTAAAAAAACAGTATTTACATATAATATTCTACTGTTTTTATAATTATAACAAGATATTTACTATATTAATTGTTATTGTGTTTAATTAGTGGAATTCCATTATTATTTTTTTTTATTTCATAAAAAAATAATTTATTTTTATTTTTTATTGTGTTCAATATTAATTTGCAAACCTCCGTTTTAATTCAAAGTTATTTATAATAATTATGTATATTTTAGTAATAATAATAACTACATATATGTTATTAATAATAACTACTTATATGTTATTAATAATAACTATATGTTTTTAATAATAACTATATGTTTTTAATCATAACTATATATAATTTAATAATAAATAATTACTAAGCACCCAGCAGAACTATTTTTATTAGTAAACCGTATTTTAAACTAAATAATAACAATTATCATTAAATTTTTAAAAACTTTAAATTTAAAACACAAAAATTATTATTAGATTTTGCAGATATTTTAGTTTTTTTTTATTATTGTAATAGTTGTTTCGGCGTTCAAGGTAGTGTGAAAATGGCTCTGTAGTTATTAAATTTAATTTATTAAAACGAAAGGTATTTACCTCTTTACATCTATATTTTATATAATAATAAACAAATTTTAGAACAATAGAAACACGAAAAATGCAACACAAACTCCACTGAAACAACAAAAATCTAGGTTAAGGGACGCCGCCGAAAGACGAGTGAAATCTGCGGGAGAATGTATTTCAAGACGGTAAACACAGCATGTTCGCACATGTAAGTATAAATGTAGTAACTTCAACGTAGGAACTGTGTTTTTACTTACAGAAACGGAGATACTGCGTTTTTACTTACCAACAGCGATGAAATTGCAAAAATATATCATCTGTTTTTAATACTAAAAACGAGTAATATTAAATTATGTCTTATCTAAAACATAAGAAATTTGATACTTAATAATTTCCCATATTCAACTCAATTTTGATAATTTTGGTAATTACTATGTTTTTACTTATCACGTCAGAGTAGATATCGAACACTATACACATTTATTTACTAGATCCGCATACGGAAATGTGACAATTTTTTATATTTTTTTAATATTATTTTTAATTTATCGTTCATTCGGCGTTTTCCACAGATAAATTCACCTGCACGTCACTGCTATACGTTTATACATAGATAGTTTGTAAACATATTCGTGTTTTGTATGGGTATTTTTATAAGGGTTGGTCACCGCACCCAGCTTTGCTCGCGTGTCAATAAAACTATCCGGCCACATCTGCCCTACTCCTAAAACCAAGCTTCTAAAAATCCAACGGTTAATTTTTCTGTATAGGAAGATTAAGGGATGAAATGGATATTATCAGATATTATTTAGACCATTCTAAGGGTGTTAATTCTAAGAATTCATATAATAAGGATTAAGGGACGAAATGGAAATTATATGATATTATTTAGACCATTCTAATGGTGTTTATTCAATGAATTTATATAATAAAACCCTGTTATAACTTATTTATATTTTTTAAAGGAACTTAGGTAGAATGCGAATTTCTTTGTAAGTATGTTCATATTGGCAATGTATCTTTCCGAGCACTTAAAAACAATGAATAAATTTTTTTATAGTCCCTAGTAATATTTAGAATGAATGTAGATTCTTTGACGAAATATTACGATTGGAGCGTATATTTATATATTTCTAAAATTACGATCGAACTTTTAACAAGTCTAGAAAAAATTCAAATTTTCTGCCTGTGTTAATAAAATAAAATACAGGTACTTAACGACCTATGTGTTTAACGATCGCCCGGACTTAGGCTTAGCACTCCAGCCCCCAAAAAGAGAAAAAAAAAACAAGGATTGGCTCACAACTTTTTATTTATTTATTTTCATAGTCCTCCTCACTAGGATATCCTGTACTGAGGCTAACTAGGTTTTAAATAAGGGGGTTTCAACGACTCCTATTTTTCAACTTCAAGGTTTGGGTAGGGTATTTCCAGTAATTTCTATGACGTTGTTTTAAGAATACAAGTCAGTTCTTCTACTGTTAATTCCTTAAGCCAAGTGTTGCTGGACTTAATGCGATTATCAATTATTGTTTGTCTTGTATTAATGCTCATCATTGTCTGGTAAAGGGCGTTCCCTTTAAAATTATCCTCCTGTTTGATAATGTCCCGAGTCACCCCCGACATCTGGGTGATCTACACACATGTGAAGGGCGAAGGGAAGATAGTGTATCAGCCTAAAAACAGGACTGCTGCAGTCGTAGGTATTACAGCCAATGGACTGGGGGGCTGTTTATAGCTACGGCACTTAATTTATAAACATCAAATTTTTCTGCTTCTATTTTTGTGTTGTGTAATTCGTTCATCCCTATTCAGAATAAACAAAAACGATGAAGCCCCTACCTAGTCTTAGGAACGAAACTCAGTCGTTAAGTGAGGAGTACCTAAAAAAACTCGTAGTTTGGACATATTTTTTTGTGGCAATGACAAGACAATGTAAACCTTATTGCCCCCAGCACAAGGATTGCATGACTTCTATCATTTCGAAGGTTATTCAAGCACTCGTACATCTTAACCTTGCTGAATACACATTTCAATTATTACAAGGGGAAGTGTAAATCCGGCATATCTGGGTATTTGTCATCGTAGAATGTAGGAAGTGTGTTTCAACCTTCCGGATTTTAGTTATGTACCTATAATTAATTATATTCGTTGTGAATATTGCGTGAAAAATTTCGTGTTTTCACGTTAAATACAATGAAGAATGAGAAAATATCCACGGTTCAATTATGCCATGAACAGTCCATAAAATAACCGCCTAATCATGGTCCAGAATTGATGTCTTTGAGTTTACTACTAATCGAGCAGTTATCAATAGAGGCCCAATGGGCTAAAAAAAGTCATAAAAAATAGAGGGAATCTTTTTCCAAAAAAAAAAAATGAGGAAATAGATAATGGAAGATATTTTTAATATGCTTTTAGTATCGTCAGATCGAGTTATATCCAGCATTCGACAACTTTCCAAAAGAAAAATGATAACATTTCAAAGCGAGGTATTGGAGATGTCTCTGCCTCCAGAAATAACGATATCTCCGCAGGAATCCGATGATGACACATCCTGGGAAGATTCTTTGACCTCCGATTCGGTGAGAGTAAATATAAGTATATTTATTTTCGATGAACAAAATCGTTGTATTTACACAAATTTAAAAAAAATATTCTTTCCATCGCACAGAAATATATTTTTTATATTTATGGTACTTTTGATATGTTAAAAATGTTTCTAATTTTGAAACCGTCAATTCATGGTGGAATTCCATTTTAAAATGATTTTTTTTTTATTATGACTTACAAAGGTTTTTTAATCAAAAAAATCAATACCCGATTGAAAAAACATATCTAAATACTGAATTCAAATTGATGCCACGTTTTAACGATTTGGGCCCTGTGTGCGTCGTTGAAATTTTTATTTGTTTTCAATTAGAATTTGGGCTCCTTTAAAAAACGGCAATAAGGAAAATGGGGTGAGATGTTTAACTTTGAATGTGAATAATGATGAAGTACGCTGTTAAAAACCCATCGTTCCGAAATAAGCTGTAAAAATCGCTGCAAGGATAATTCACGAAGATTCGGTGTCTTTAACCCTTTAGGTGCCACCGAACGATATATCGCTCCGATACATTATTGTACTTGAGTGCCACAGAACAATATATAGCTCGAGCCATAAAATTCGTCACGCGTTACCCACGGTTCTAAAATTTCGTCACATTATTGAAAACATGTGTCTAAAAATAAAAGTAATCAAAATAAAATAAAATATATATATTCATGGATTATCGACACTTCTCCAGCATTTTTAAAAAATACACGTGGCACCTAAAGGGTTAATGGCCTTTATTTTATAATTAAAAAAAAACATTGCTTCTAATACGTACTAGATATTTGGTATTTCTTATGATAAAAAAAGATTATTCGGTTTGAGTGAGTATTTTGCCCTCTAATCCTAAAATTAAGTTTTATATGAAGCAGGCCGCGCAGCCATTCCTCTTAACTTATATATTTTTTAACATAATTTTATATACTATTGACTGTTGGTTTATTATTTTTTTTCTTATTGAGCAGTTAAAAAAATATGGTACAAACGATATGGCGTCTTATCTTATTATTATAAAAAAAAATACTTTAACTATTTCGACGCTTCATAAACATAGCTAATGATGGGAATGGGATGTAACGAGCTTTACGGCCGACACATTTCTGCTTTATAGTTCAAATTATGTATCCTTTTATATAATTTTATTTATTTGCATTTATTGTAAAGGTACTTGATATTTGACGGCCTCCATGGTCGAGGGGTAAGGCTCTCGACCACGAATCCGAAGGTCGCGGGTTCAAATACCGGCGTGCGCAAGTAAATTTTATTTAATTTATTCGTGTTGTTCCACAATTAATTCATTTTAAAATAATGCATAGTATATTTGCGCACGTTCCAGAGTGGAAGATACTCTCATTATCGCCCCGGTGAAAGGCCACCATTCAGAATTGAAACGTTGCTTGAAATGGTTTTTAGCCGTGTTTGGGCACCAGATCTGAATAGCCAGGTATTTACCCACCTTCCTCTTCCACTTCTCATTCCCTTCCCCAATATCTTCAGCCTCACAACATTCCCCAATTGGGGATGCCACAGTCTCACTGGCTCCAGATGGTTGGGACTCTTGTGCGGTATTCATATACAAAAAAATTATTTATATGTATATGAAATATTTTTAAAACATATACGTATAGAGACAAAGTCCATTGGCACGCATTATCATTGCCTTGCCATTTATCATTTTGTGGAGCTTTTATCGCAAATTTTTAATAGGACTTTACGAAATAGACACACTGTCATAAATCTGTCATTTTGTAAATACATTTTTTTATTACGCCCATTCTATAATATTTTACGATGATTTAAGTGGGAATTCATTAAGAAAATTCTTCAGTACCGCCTTAAATCATATAATTTAATATATACCTACTGATAATCCGTCCCTTAATTTTAGTCGGAAAATAGTTATTATTTTTTATTGCGTATTAATATTAGTTTCAAAATAAATAAAATGGAATTATTATTCAATATAATAATGAACTTTAACGCAAACTGTATAATATATCCTGGTGATTTTATATTTTAAAATGTATCAATAAAATTCCTCGTGTTTTATGTGATACTTTTTTATGTCAAACGTCCGAAGCCATCGTGTGACACCTCAAATTAGGGAAAGTTGTAAGATTCAAGTAAATGGGGAGAAGGCCCTGAATAGATAATACACACTAGAAATACCTTCCATGCAGATTTGAATGGAAACCTATGTAGCCACTACTGACTTAGTGCCTTTTGTTTCTAGCCCCAGGAGAGCCAATGAAAATACAGTGTTCTGTCTCTCTTGCACTGCCTGACATTATGTATGCCATTCCATTTGATTTTTAATTTGTACTGGGTTAGCGAATTTTTAATCTTGAAATTTAAGGCCTTTTGATAACAAAACACGCCCACATCGCATTTCTTGTGTTCTTTTTATTCTTTGGGAAAAGGTTATTCGAAAGGGATTCGGAAGTAGATAGGGTACCTGACTATTTGGATCTGCAAAACGATTTAAAGAAAAGTGATACCTACCTCTCACCAGAGTAAAAGGGCTTCCACACGACTGGTTTGCCCAATACTAAGTGAAGCCACCGCATCGAAAGGTTCTGCCGTCCTTACCTAATGTCAAGCCTACCAACGGTAGGAAAGGACGACTGGGCGGTAGAACCTTTCGATGCATTGGCTTTAGTTAGTATTGGGCAAAACAATCGTGTGGAAGGCTTTTTATAACTGATCGGATCCAGTGGGGCCCATGGCATCCTCGATTAGGGGATTTATTTATATGGGGGATGTTAGATTTGGTCACTA
Organism: Halesus radiatus; assembly: GCA_022606495.2. NCBI lineage: Eukaryota > Metazoa > Arthropoda > Insecta > Trichoptera > Limnephilidae > Halesus > Halesus radiatus. The sequence continues at coordinate 174,361 of JAHDVE020012332.1, read as the reverse complement.
AACATAACTAGAAGCATTTAAAGCAGCATTCCGACTCGTGCTGTTTATGAAAGTGTATTTATTTATTTGGAAAACATAGTTATACACATTCGTACACTCTGTAACGAAGTACTTACCCACTTTATAATAATATATTTTGTATTGTTGAGCTATGTCTGTTATGGAATTCAGAGGTCATTTGACCCGTGGCGCCCCAAGTTTGGGGTCAAGTGTTATCTTATGAATTATATCATATTTTCATTTACTGCTGCAATTACCCAGTATTGTAGTTCAATTGAGTGTAGTTCAATGTTATATTTAACGGTTGTCGAACGTCTGGAATATCGGGAGTGACGAGTGTGACACTGAACATAAACCTATCTTTTATATCATAAAACAAATTGTGCTTTAATCTGCGACAGAGTGCATATTCATGTGCATATTATGGTTCATCTGTGGTACATCGTTATTGTATAGGGCTCTTAATAGCTGTCTAACCTTCGATAGGAGAGCAGCGCGACATCCTCCAATATAATAGACCACGTTGACCCATCTCATCCTTTGGCGCGTAACTGATCTTCATAATTATGAAGCAAAAACCCATTTGTCTAAATCAGCAAGAATTTTCGGAACGTTATACTCTGGCGTCATGAAATTTACGAATGTAATTTTAAAATATCCATTTATCTGTCATAAGACAGACGCCACATTGTTTGTAGCTCATATTTAAATTTAAATCTCTAAAATAAATCCCTAAAATAAATTTAAATCTCTACAATAAATTTTAAATCTCTAAAATAAATTTTAAATCTCTAAAATAAATTTGTATCTCTAAAATAAATTTTAATTTCTAAAATAAATTATAAAACATAAATAATTGTTATTGATAGTTTATTTGAAAATATCAAATAATTTCCATATCAATAGTTTTGTTATTTGGAGATAGGAAAGATCCTGTAGTTAATTCGGAATTTGGTCTTTTCAAATTAATTATTATAATTATTGATGATTTTGATGTAGACCGGTCGATGGCTTAGTTGGCATCGCGCCTGGGTCCCACCCAGGCGTCGTGAATTCAATTCCTCGGCTGTCCTCCATCATGACACAAGCAACATTTTCCGCTTACTGTGATGGTAGTAGGAGATTTTGTAAAAAAAAAATTTTTTAATGTTATTCGTAACTCGGAAATATTTATCTTTCTTAAAAAAAAATAAATTAATCAGCATCTATTTCGTATTTATGTTCTATTTGAATGGCCATGATGATTGGAGGTAAAAATCCTCAGATGACGAATCAGAGGACGGTCACCTCTCAGATCTTTTCTCGTCAATGCGCTTGGTTTTTATCCAAAGCTGGTTGATGTCTTATCAGTTAGCAGTGTGCAAGTGCATACGTGACGTCTAAACCGGCCATTTGCATTTATATTATAGTGTCTCAGCATATTATTATACAGTGGAACCTCGGATTGGGAGTAACTTGGTTTGCCAGGGTTTGCAAGACGAGCAAAAATTAAAAAAAAATTATTTTTAACTTGATAAATGAACAATGTCTTGCTATACGAGCTATTTATCTGTTAAATGTGGGTACAATTTGTAGAAAAGCACCACCCGAGTAAGGCTGTACAACAATGCAACACAAAGCTACACACTTCGTCTTTGAAATGTGAGAATATGGATATTGATGAATAAATTATTATTATTATATAAATAAATACTTTTCGAAAAAATTCGAAATTCACCTTTTCTTTTGAACACACCTCGTAGATAGTTTTTTTGTCATTTTCTTTACGGTGTTATAACAGCTAACCAGGTTTTTCGAGAACAATAATGTACTGTATAATATAATATGTAAAATATGCATATAAATATTTATCTAGATCAAAGAGCATCATAATGGAGAACAGGGGTGATGAAAACATCGCGCCGGGGCATAGATTCGACCGCGAAAATGAAAATTATTATCTCTTAGTCATTGTACGAGTATATATTTAGATTTCATCGTATTGACATGATATGTGGTTTCAACTCAAAATAGTTATTTTCAAACACTAATTATTATAAGTTGCTTTATATCCACATAGACTTAGCTTGTTATAAGCTAATAGGTCATCCTGTCACGTACACAAGCGTGACTAAATCAATTATGTAGAACTAGTAGTTATTACCCGGCTTTGACCAGGTTTTAGCGCTCCTTTTTCGATTTTTTTTCTTATGGAGCAATTGAGAAATATAGAAAAACAATACGGTGTCTTGTCTTATTTTTTGTCAGTATTTTTTTACTGCATGCATGACTTATTTGATGACCCTTTTAAAGCCAGCAAAGTAATACTGAATGTTATGGGATTATTACCACTTAGTAGTGGGATAGGCAGAGACGAGTCAGGTCTGCAAAATCAGCATCCGCAACATTCCTGGCAAAATACACCTTTCGCGAAAGAATTACGAAGACAGGTTTGCATACACCACACTATAGTATATACAATATATTCTGTAATATATGTATATACTGAATTTACTATGATGTACCTACGTGCATTCTTATAATTTAAAAATCTGTATTATTTTTTTGATCTGCATTGTTCTTTTGAACATTTATTTGTAAATAAACCCGTTCTGTTTGCTGAGTTCTTATTGCCTGAATAAATTATTGTAAAAATATGCAAAATCCTCTTCTATAAATCGATACTTTGATTTTATTGCTCACATTTCTTATTTTGATGTTGACGCGTTAGGATAAAAAGTAAAATTACGCTGGTCTGGTCACGTAGAATGAGTCTACGTGAGATCCAGAAGGAGGATAGTAGGTAAACAAGGTTGCCTACGTCAATGGTGGCCCCGGGATATCCCTTTATGGGAATATTTAAACAAGTCAAAAGTAAAAAAATAAATTAAAGAGTTACTGGGTCAAGAGTTTGAAATTCAAGGCCGAATTTGATGCCTTACTATCAACCAATTTCTCCTTTCTACGAAGTAATGTAGAGAAGTGCAAATTTAGAAACTTTTAAATTGTTTATTATTTACCGGCTTTCATCTTTCATTTTGAGAGTTCTTGATAAAAAATATATTAAATGAGGTTAATAAGCTTCAATAAGTTATTCGAAAATAGAATAGTAATTATTTTATATTATTTAAATTTAAAAAAAAAATGACGAACGTATTTTAGAACAGTGTGACAGTATTTTAGAACAGTTTGACAGTATTTTAGAACCGAAGGCGAAACAGCTATCCCGCCTAAAAATATGCATAGCTGAAATAATTTTTTTTTTCTAATGATGTTATCACTTTGTGGCGTCATAATTAATAAGAATTGCTTTGCTTAAACCACTTATTAATTAATTTTATTTATATTAATAATAAAAATAATTTATTTTTAAAATTTCTGATTTATGTTCTTAATTTATTTTTTACTTAATATCGTGTACTTAATATTTTTTTTTATATTTCAATTAATTACTCGCATACTTTCATCACTTTTTGTTAATGTTTGTAATTTGTTCCATTTGCTTATTATTTGTGCTTGTTGTTTTTAGTATATTGTTTATCCTGGTGAGGGGAGCTTTGTTTCTGAAACATGTAGATATTTGTATATTAAAAACAGTGGTTTAAAGAAAGTAATTCTCATTAATTTATCAATGTTATTTTATTTAAAACAATGTTATGACACCAAGACCGGGCTTTGCTCATATGTTAAACGATAAATTCGCCTAAATATATGTGTGCACTGCGCGGGAATGCAACCCGCAACTCTGCGTCAAATGTGTACCACTGCGCTTTCGAGGCCGTCGAATGAATTAAAAAAAGAAGAATTGAATGAATTGAATTGAATGTTCGTGCTTCTTCATAATATAAATTATTTCTGTTTTGTTGCAACAAAAGGCATGGGGGATGTCGTGTCCATTCGGGAATTAGAACAATCAGATCGGAAGTTATATAGGAAGTCCGTTGATGTATTTTAATTTAAATTAACATATACAATAATTTGAAAATTTTTCATTGCGACTAGTAGCTGCGCATTTTAGCCGATGAGTACCAATTTCCTAACCTTTTAACGTACAATACTTTATTCGACAATAAATAATATTTAAGTGTTGACACGTGAACGTAAATATTTAAATATTCACTCGAGAAAATAATAAAAATATTATTTATCTTTGAACATGCTCGGAAATCTCGTATTATTAAGATCCGGGGCCAAACTAAGGGGGACATCAAAAAACTACACTAAGGTAACTCATATTTTATTATATTTATGTATTAAGCTCATAACAAGATATGGATTGGCATAACTCATAAAGATAATTTTAATTTTTGCGAAAATTTATATCTGTATATTTTGAGAGTTCTTTTCTGTGGAAGAACTCTCAAAGGGTCACGGTGGAAAACGATTCAGATGTTATATTTTTCTTAAATAATTTATTGCCTAAGAGTAAATGACTTTTAACTATTTATTAATATTTTTGCCACATAATTTAATGATGAGGTTTTTAGATTAGAGTCTTTAGGTTTTATCACAAAAAATCATTTGAGAAACAATTAGTTCATTTGAACCGTAGGTAAAAATATAATCTTTATTAATTATTAATTGTTACTTGTAAATAGCTCATTACTTATTAGAGTCCTGAAAATTTCGCGTTTGCGGTAACGCGAATTTTTACGCGATATTTGTTATTTTTGCAAAAACGCGAATTTTGCCATTTTCATGCGAATAACGTGAAATTCATAATATTCGGGTAAATCACACCGGATTCTCGTATTTTTCACGTGATTTTCCCGTATTTAAAAAAGAGGAAAGTAATAATGTACGTTCTAAATATTTTATTTTTTCATATCGAACTTGGTGACATTATAATTTAAAAAATAAAACAATAACTTTATTTACATCACATTTATTTATACTTTAGCCGACCGGGTTTCGCTACTGCCGTAGCTTGTGTTATCTATAATCTATAACACATGTGCATCTTAGTTCATAGTTTAGTTGTATACTGCCCTTACGAAGCTACGGTAGTAGCGAAACCCGGTCGGCTAAAGTATAAATAAAAGTGATGTAAACAAAGTTATTGTTTTATTTTTTAAATTCTAAATATTTCTATGTCTATTTGGTTTTGATAAACCTGAATAGCCGCACAATGAAACGCAGCTAACTTCATGTCGGAAACGACGCCTAGTATTATTGTTTTTTCGATTTTCAAATAATATTTTAAAAAAAGATAACATAAAAAATAAATATGACCCACTTTTGTTACAAAATATCAAAAAGGGAACATAACACCAATTTTATTACGAAATACCACAATTTTTGCTGTAAAATAACCCCATTTTCCCAAAAAATAACACAAATTTAACCAAAATAACTCGAATTTCTCCAAAAATAACGCTAATTCGTAATATTACGTTACTAATTGCCCAAATGAATTTCTAACCATGTCTCGATATGTGTTTTTGAACTAAGCAAAAGTTGCTGTTATCAGGAATTTAAACAAATTTATATTGCTTACGAGGATAACATCACAAACACCAAAGAAAATATCTCTGAATATTTATTTATTTTATGGATGGCCTACCTGACGGAATGTCCAAATAATTTCACAAATATGCGAGACGAACATGATGCTGGTTATAAATTTTAAATGAAGATTAAAAAGAAACATTACGTGTGTTTTCGCAACGTCAGCCTTTCGTCAAGAGTAGTTGTTGCCAATATGTATGTAGAATTAAATATGTCGAGGTGTGTGTGCTTAGCAAATGAAGGCAATCAATCATCCCTGGCACAGGAAACTACCAGAAAATATTTAAAATTTCTCTAAAATGTGATTTTTAATAATTTTATTCAAATCGTCATCTAGTTATTTAGATCAGTAGCCAATTATCATCAGATTAAAGAGCGCGTGTATATTTTACCGGTTTTAAAAGTTTGATTTTGAAAAAATGTTTTATTCATTGGGACTCTTTCCTTTCTTTTTTAAAATTTTGACTTGGCAACTGAGATTTCTAAACCACTATTAATTTTTTTATTACTTCGTGGCTTTCGTTTATTTCCTCAATAAGTGACCTATCATTTATTTTTTCACCCACATTATAATCACTTGCATTATATTATTTGTGCTTTTAATTAAGGCGGTATTATTGTCTATGTCAGTGTTTAGTAGACACTTTATAGGATTTAAAAATTCAAAACCATTCGAGTTTCATTTTGAAATTTTGTGTAGATGTTATTTTTGCCTCCAAAAGTCAAAACCTAAGTTTTTGAGTTTCTAAGTTTAAAAAAGGTTTTGACTTTTGGATTGAACGGACACGCTCAAGCGATCAGTTCAAAACAAAACTCAAGACATAAGGCCTCTGAAGATGGACAATGTGATTTGTCCGAAACGTTAGGAGTTAAAAAGTCCTTCTAAGGACTACATTACGTGGGTAAACCGAGAAAATTATTCTACATCTTACACCCGTGAAAATCTCAACCATAACATATATATATATATATAAATATATATACATAGTAAATATTATCATCAATTAATAAAATAAAAATATTACAATGAGGTTTATAAGCTTCAATAAATTGTTCAAATAAAATTTGAAAATACATTAAATTAAAAAATATATATACGAGTATATATATGTTATTCCCATGCTTCACAAATTTATTAGACATTTTTTAGATTTTCATGAATAGAACTCCCGATGTTTCGCTGCAGTGCGATTATGTATTATACAATAATGAATGCAATAGATTTGTCACAGCTTATGCGAATAATCGGACAGTGAACTGTCTTACTATCTAATCTCAAATTTAATGAGCCGGTATATGCCTTGATCTCGTTGATATGACTTCTAGAAATTTCTTCTTAGTATGTTTGTAGATACTATGATTATTGACAGAATCTTGTGGTTTAATTTTCTATCAAGATTGACTTCTCGTTTGGCAGATTGTGAGCAATTATACTGTAACTCAGTGGTTTCCAAAGTGTGCGCCACGGCTCCCTCGTGAGCCGTGGTTACCTCAATAGGGTATTCTCACAACCTATGGATGCCGTTAAAAATGTGCGGATGATATAAATTTTGCATTTGTGACTCGCACTGTAAATGTGAAATTTTAATATTTTCATTCAAATATAATTATTTTAAAAAAAAGCACATTTCGAAACGGTTCGAACTGGCTAATACGTCATTATGATGTAGGTAACGCTACTGGCTGGTAAGACAACTGTCACCGATGTTGGTCGGCGTGACGTCATCAACGCCATTTTCACGTACATAAAACGAACATGACGTTTTATAGGCAAATCAAAAATGCCGCATTTTAAATTGTTATAGAAAAATTATTCGCAAACATAATAATAAAACAAAAATGGCATCGTTGTCGTAATTTTTACCTTATTTTTTCCTGTGATAAAAATAAACTATGAAAATACCCTATTGCGCCGCGAAGTTGGGTTTTCAGCACTTGCTGTGATTAAATCTAAGCATTGCCCAATTTAAGAATTGACGAAGGGGGAATCTTTGGAAAATCTGGATATAGCAAGGACGCTGCTAATCGAAAAAGTTTGGGAATCACTGCTGTAACCCATAAATTAGGATGACAATGGACACACGTGATGCTATCTGAATTATAAACATTATTATTTTTTATTGTGTTTTATGAGAATACCAAGAAATAAAATGATGATTTTTATCCCTTTGTATATATATTCAGGTTTTTCAGAAATAAATTAAGAACTTGTTAAAAGTCTTTCCACAAGACTTTTTGTTTTTGCAATTTCAATGAGGTGTTTTCTTTGTAACAGATTTCGCTTATTTATCTCCTCAATGCCCCCCCCCCGAAAAGACCTGTTATGCTCCAAAAATATATCGTCATAATTTATTTACCCGTGAAGGTTGTTATGTTGTTTCAGCGATGAGATGAAAGGCTCTAACCAAACTGTTTGTAAACTGACGAAAATTGGCAAAACGTTATCTTTCACGTCAATGTCAAAGGAAAATTCCACGGAATCTCATGAAATCGGCATTTTAAATGAGTTCATTTGCTGGTACTTTTATTTAATATAAAGAAATGGGGTTATTTTATAGACCTCCGTTTTAATTTATAAACACTATGATATATACAAAAATCGTCTTTTGATGTCCCATGTCATCCAGTTCCGAAAATAATGTTCAAATTGTTTTTCTTTACTTTGTTTATTTAATTTTCAAGTCGTATATGATATAATGTTTATAGGGTAAATATTTCTGTTTATGTTTTATCGCCTTTGACATAGGCTGCTCTCTGACGGTCCGGTGAGCAATGAACATTTCACTCGCTACTGGAGACACTGCGCAGAAAAGTCCCACAATGGACTGCGTTGCAAACCGTTACCTTACTTTAGCAAACTTGACTTTTCTGTGCAGTGTCTGCACAGAAAAGTGAGTGAAATGTTCATTCCTCACCGGACCGTCAGAGAGCAGCCTTAATATGGCTATCTATATTTTGGGTTTGACCAATTGTCACTCCTCCGAGATACGTGGAAGTATTGCTTTACTTAAATATTTTTTCTTTTACTAAACGGTAATATATTTAACAGCGAAATTCTGGCTCAAATGCATTTCTTCGTACCAGAATCTCACTCTTGAGGATGTCCTCACAACCTCCTGTACAGTCGAGCGAGCTACACAAATATATATGAATTCACATGTGGGGACAGCTATGTACTTCGTAAATACTGTGGATAAAAAAATAGATCTGTTTTTTTTTTGTAAATTGGTATAGTATACGTACGTATTGGTATAGGTGCGAGTATACGAGTATGTTCCGTATATAATCCATTTACAAGGTTTTTGGCATTGCTTATATAAACAGTACAATTTTAACGAATTAGACTATAAAATCTGTAATTTTGTAAAAAAATTGCACAAATTTAATAAATAATTACTATTATTAAAATCTAAATAAAAATATTTGGGTTTTTTTTAAAAATAATAATAATTCCCTCCATGATTATTTGCAATTTTCTAAAATATTGCTCTATTCCCATGTTTGAGTACTCTTGTCGAGGATGATTTGAAATTTTTAGTGTATTGCCACTTTAAGGAGCATAATGATCTTCGCGTTTTAAATAATCCGAAGCAGCGTCAAAGCTAGCCAAAATGAACACATTTCACGCCACACCTTTTGCGATTATCGATACGCCTTTGACCGAGCCAAATAAACAATATCAATTAGTATTCCATCAGAACAAATTCAAAATCTTGACCCTTATTCTGCACAAACCTCGAAGCGTTCCCAACTTCAGAATCACTCGCGTATATTGAGGGATATTTCATCACCGGCCATCGAGTGATCTTGACACGTTTCTGATGAAAATTACCACACGGCGCAATACCCCGATAAAGAAGCAGGCATCCTAATATCGCCTTCGGACTTGGAGTAGGTGAAATTTTATCTATGACAGCGGCCTGAGCGAACAGCTATCGCATCTATTAAGGACACTCAGAGCCTGACATGAATGCGAATCGATGAATCCTTGTATGAATTTTGAATTGTGAAATTGACAGTTTTGCCTGGAATAGCAATGGAATGTCGCAATGATATGCGATCGAAATAAATCATTATTGGACGAGCGTTTTAATTACTTGTCAAAAATACAATATAAACTTGCGCGGTGAAATATTTTTAATAATTCAGCCTGTCTTACATTGCTTGTGATCTTGTTCGCTAAATGTATTATCTATAGTAGGCTATATTAGTGTTCTTGGTACGTTTCAAAATACTGTTAATACTGTATGTAATTTATTTATATTTATAATCTACATAGTTAGAACGTCTGTTTTGTTTAATACGAGTACATTGATCGAATAGACATTCGGGCCTGGGTGAACGGCCGAGGTGGCGCGCGCTTGACACTTATTGTGAGTTCGTATAACCTAATCGTTTTTCTAGACAAGAGAAGCTGCCCCCTTTGATGGTTATTTATAAATAAATCCTATTTCTGGCGTGAGACCTAACAATGTATATACTAAGCCATAAAGCATAATGAAAAATATGTCAAAGTTGAGTGTCATTTCAAATATTTTGACTGTTTCCGATTTCACCGCTTTAGGGAAGTACACGGTGACTGGCATTTGATGCGATATAGGTATTTGGCTCGAGGCCGGATAGCCATTCTCGGGCCCGGCTGCCGAAGATAGGAAGAAATACCGAACGATTTTCAAAGTTGCTATGAAAAATGTCGACAATCCGAAATTCAACAGCGAAGGGGCGGTATTACCACCTCATTAATAAATAAAGATTTTCATACATTTTGGCAAAATACCTTTTCAGAACTGAAAACAAATATAAAAACTCCTCTCTGTGTCAATGGGATAAGAGGAAAGGAAAAAAGAAAAAAAAATTGCCAATGAATTTCGGAACTCCCTCTCTATGGTATAGCTTCTCCACCACCGTATGGGAAGTCTATGGTGCACAGTACGCCAATCCAAGAATACCATCATTACTGCCATGGCTGCATGGATGGAGTCTTCCTTGATGGCCCTTTGGAGACGGGAGACCGTCAAATATCCACCATAAACTTGTTCATTTTATTTCTCTCTTAGTGAATGAACTTATTTTGCATATTTTACTAAGTAATCTTTTTCTTTTTTCTTCCGCTTATTTTACGCATCTATTGTTATTTTTTTGTTTGTATTATTATTACTAATGGAACGTATTGCATTGCACTACCCCTGCATACTTTCTGGAATAAAGAGCTATTATTATTATTATTATGGACGCAATGGAGACATGATAGACCAAATGAGCTCACATGAAAATTTAGTGTGGATTACTAACCATTACTGTTACGAACGGAATGAACCACGCGTATCACTGTGGAAAAGGCGATATCGGAGGCGGGGTCTTCAGTAGGAACTAGTATATTTAAAAAAATAAATATTACACTTTTTTTAATAATGCTTGTAAATATTGATTGTGTACATACTTACATAGCCGGAGTCACTGAACGTGCAGTTTGCTTCCATTTGTAAGTGGGGCCACCAACAACGATTATTTAGCACACTACAGATCATGAGATGCTGCTTTTTTCAGCTCGTCATGCTTCAATAGTCACCCTGTGTTTATTCCCGATTAATGAACCAATTCTAGTAGGTACACAGTTTTATTATAACACGAATCCTTTTTTGTTAGAGTTGGAATCAGCCATCAATATCGATCCGGATTCGTTCACTGCTCACGAACTCACAAACTCGTGGAATTATGATAAACAGCGCTAACAATATAGCATTCGTTCGTCCTCGGTGTTCTCAATACTTCCGATGTTTTCATTGTCCTCCCCCAGTCGGTGGTGACCTTGACGCATTTCGGACTGTTACTAAAATGGGTCAAATTGACGGTTTTAGGTCGGGCCACTTTTTAACGCGCAGCGCTCGGGCTGTGGTATGAGGTATGACCGATACAACAAGTCCAGTACGATGTTTGACGTGATTGATGTAATGGTGTCAAAATGATACACCTGTATATTTCTATGCTTGTGGTTTTCCTGTAGAAGAAACATTATTGATCGTATTTTAAAATTAGTTTTATAATGAGAAAAAATGTAGTCCATTGTTTGAGCGAAATTGATATTTAGACAGCCAAGTATTCTGGTTTACAAACGGGGTGTTGTAAATAATAAAACCCCCTCACTGATTTTAGGTCCTATTCATCTTGTAGGTCAAAAAGTTCCTGTTTTTTTTGCTCAGTAGTGGTAAAATCTCCGGGTTACAATCTGTTAAAATGTAAGTTACGTCGTATGTATGACATTTTCATACATAGGTCAAACCCACTTTCTGATTTATTTCTGTTTATCTGGATCTATTTTTGAATAATGTGCATTAATTACATCGAAGAACTAAGTCGTTTCGGCTCCTTCGCAACATCAACCAACTGAGTTCAACATGCAACCAACCTCTAGACGAGAAAAACAACAACAACACATTGGGAAACCAATATTATTAACGATGAATGTACGTGATCCGAAAATGGAGTCGGAAACCAAATAGGACATCATTGTTTTTTTTTTTTTTTTACTTATTCCTCATTAACCCATGCGTTTTATTTCATGGGATTTGCATACCTACGGTTCTCCTAGACTTTGAAACGGACGTACAGCCGAATACTACCCGTTACACTGTTTTATAAAACATTAGCATCGTATTTATTTTCTTGAATTTTATTTATTAATAAATAAAAATAATAATAAGTTATTCAATGTGGTATAGGTATTGATTATTCCAGCTCTATCATAAACCATTGTATGTAGGTAAAGTATAGCCCATGGCCCATAGCCCATGACCCCAGGGTTGATAACTTCAAGCAGCACTGTTTTTTTTATTACTTCAAATCTAGTGCAAGCGTGCATACACCGTTTGATCGAACGGGGCGATTCGATTGCAGTCATATAGCACTTTATGGTCAATAATTTAAAAATGAGGTCAATGTTTTGTTTACGACTTTGTTCTTAATAAGTCTGTGTATGTAAATAATGTTTGACTAATTACATGCAATCAAAGATGGCGGTGTAAAAATGAGCGCATTCTTTCAAGAACTTATTTTCCGATTGCAAACTTCGAAAATTAGTCGTTTCTACTTCTACCGTACATTAGGATTCCTGACGTATAAGTCGGCCGGTCTCATTATCATTTCTTTGTATTGTATATATGTATACCTTCCTAACTTAGTGCGTGTAATGGTGTATGTAATTAATTCCTGGAAATGATTTCGTATTACCTATGATTACGTGTGATTAATTATTCACAAGGGTGCGTAAGACGTTCTCACGAATCGATCGCAGAGTAAGGAATATACCCAGAATGAGGTGGCAATGAGTGTAACTTAAAGTTAGAGGGTAATGGGACAACAGGAGCGGGACAAGGGGTGGTAACATCCGTCCGATAGTTTGGAGGCACATTTCTATGGTAACCGTATTTTTTTAAAAACTTTTCATAAATGAAATCTAGTTAACGGCATTTACATAAATTATTTACCGCAAGTATGCGGTAAATAAATTATGTAAATGATGGAGCAACATCAGTTGTTTTTTTTTAATTACATTTGATGGACAATGCGAAATGGGAAGAAGGATTTGCTTTACTTCATATATTATCTATTCTTTCTTTGGACTGGAAAAATCTATTACAATTTTATTTTGTAAAAAATACACAAACTACATAATTTTTTTAGTAATTTGGTTGGTAAGAACTTTTAAAACTTGTGCAATCGCGTGGAATACGTAAAAAAGTTAAGTTATTACATTGTCCCAACATTATTTTCTTGACACAATGAATGTACTATATTGCAGAAATTATGATAAAAGAATATTTTTCGGAGTTCTCGGTATTATTGCTCGCCTGTCTCCATAGAAATGAAAATACCCTGGGTGTGCCCTTCGATAAAACATAACAAGTAGATTAACTTGGGACGAACTTTTTTTTTTTTTGCATTTCATTTTAACGTGTTACATGTAGAACAAAATCCGTCTTATTTGAATTGGCAACGTTCTAATTTATTTATGTTTTTGGTACCGGTTACTTTGAATCTAGAAATTTTAATTTTTTAATTTTTTTTATTAATTAAGGCACGATTTTTTTAATGTCGAGATACAATGTTAAGAATTAGGGATACCTTTTCCCACAGTAATACCTAGTTGCAATTCTAATCTCATCGGACGGCGAGTTAGTTGGGAAACAGAGGTCACCTACCTAAAGAGAACTGCAGGTTTCGGATGGGTAGGAAGCTGCCAAAATCGGACACATTTGAGGGAGAGCGCTTAGAAGATGCCAAGAAGGTTAATGAGGAAGGTGAATTACCCTAAAATTTAGATTGCTTGAATGTTTTATTTTTGTAATAAGTGCTTGATTTTGTCTTTTATAAAGGGGAATCGACTGATAACAGCATGATCTGTTTGTTGGGAAAATATCGTTGGATGGAAATTTTGTCCAATCTTGCGCATTCAATTTCATTGTCTGTCCGACTAAAAGTTAGACATCGCGTGTCCCGCGGTTTGGTAATGTGGTCACCGCGCCTAGAAAAAGCGTATCATTTGTGAAATGGCCTGTCGTTTTTTTTTTCAACTAAAACAAATAGGTAGGGCGCTCCCAGCAAAACGCAGGCGGGTAGGTTCGACTAGCTTCCACCCCTCAGTACTGAGTTGCAAAAGTAAAAAAAATCAATTTAATTTAAATCATCAGATTATCTTGATCTTATTTGTACCCAATGTGTCAAGTTAGGTCACCCGCAGCCACCATATGATATACTTTTCCAATAAAATAACTGTTGATACGTGTAGGTAGGTAGGTTCTCGCCATGGTTTGTACGACAAAACATTATTAACAATTCAGTCATTTCTTTATACATTGATGTCTACTTTTTGTCTGTCAACCCTAATAAGGCGAGGTGCGTGTTTGTCCTTCCACTCTCATTTGCAAAACCATAAAAGCGGTGTCAAAATTTACATTTTGCGAACAAAACAACATAATTAAATCACGGTGATCAAGATCCAAGTTCATGAGAATTGCTCTTCCACACCTAGAGGTTTTAGCCTTCGACAAGCCTCTAAGGTCGGCACCTGGGACACGACAATGTACGAAAAAAACATTACATCTGCGTCCTACACGTACTATCTTACTTGAATCACATTGTCCCAATGAGTAATGCTTCGTGATATAATTTTAGATTTTTTATATTTATTTTATTATTTAAACGCCCAGAGGACTTTTACATACAAGTACATCATTTTTAAATCACATAATAAATAAAAATAGAAAACATTCAAAAATTACACTTGAAATAAGACAAAAGAAAAACTGCATCAAATCTAAAAATACACAGGAAAATAAAGAAACAGAAAAAATAAATAATACCATATCCACAAAGTCAATATTAATATTAATAACAAATAAGTAAATAATGTAAAAAAGTTGTACTTAACAATAACTAGGTACTAATACTAGGTAGAAATAATTCGTTCATACTTTTTGAAATTTGCCAAGTTTAGATTATTGTCTAAAGGAATGTTAACTTTTGAAAATTTTCTTTAAATTCTTTCAACATTATGAATATGTATTTTGTAGAAGGGTGACCACACCATGGAATTATGTTCTATTAGTCTTCTAACTAGGGATATGTACAACAATTTTATTACTTGTAACGATTCAAAAAAATTATTGTTTTTAATATAAATCCTAAAGTTTTCATATCCTTATTTACAAGTTGTTGAATGTGAACAGTTAATTTAGTTTCTCATCCATTATAATGCTGAGATCTCTCATTTCCGTAACTCTTTCTACATTTATTTGATTTATTGAATAGTCAAAAAAGAGACGTTTTTTCTGGAAAAAGGTTAGAGTTTTACATTTTTCTACATTTAGATGTAAATTGTTTTCTGACACCAGTTATTTAGCATGTCAATATTAAACTGAAGAATTTGACAGTGGTTTGAATCAGACATTTCTCCATATAATTTAATATCGTCGGCGAATATAAAACTTTGACACCCTTAAAGTCGTTGACTATGTCGTTTATAAAAACAAGAAATAAAATCGGACCAAGGTGACTACCTTGCGGTACGCCACTAGTAGCGGGAAACGATTTGGATATAAAAGATTTTTTTTTAATAAACAAGGTTCTATCTGATAAGTAGATTTGCACTGTCTACCGCTACACTTATAGAGACTTGCCGATTTCCCCTGAAATGCCAATTCATTGGTATTTCATTTCATTTGAGAGACAAATATAATTTTATTAATATTAAACACACTTAAAAAAGGTTTATCATAATAAATTACAAATCGAATTAACCAGCCACATGCTTCTTGTTAAGGGGCGATGGGGAAGGGAATGAATCTAATCATCATAGTTAAGTATGTGCAGAGAATAATGCGTCTGTTAAGCTACTCTGTTAGATTTTAGGTTGTGAGGTGTTGGAGTTGAAGAGGTCAAAGTCGGATTGAAGACAGTTATACTCGTACATACGTGTTAAAAATGTTTGATGCCCCATAAAACACACGAGTTTTTGTTTAGAATTCATGTTGCATCAAACGTTTCGTTTAATCTGGTATGCGTATTACATTGACGTATAACATTTTTAGTAGTTAAACAATAATAATTTAATTTTCAAAGCAAAACCAATTTTGTGTCTAAGCTTTCTTTGTATGCAAATTTGAAACGAAACCGATCTGTCAATTTCTTTAGAAGCATGAATTAACGTGATATGTATCATTTTGGTTCTGACAACATCTTCTTTAACCCCTTTTTGATTAATAAAAAATAATAAATTTAATTAATAAAAATTATAAATTTAATTAATAAAAATAATAATTTTATTTATAAAAATAATGTGCAATATAGTTGTGAATGACGATTACTTGGAGCAGGTCGATGAGTTTGTATATTTGGGAAGTATGTTTACGAGAGATGGAAAGACTGTTAGGGATATTGAAAGAAGGGTGAATGCAGGAAACTCCATTAATGGAGGACAAGGAGTAAAAAGTTGTCCAAAGAAGCGAAGCTAGCAGTCCACAATGGAGTGCTGATACCAACCCTGATGTATGGCAGTGAGGCATGGAATTGGCAGAAGAAGGATGAAAGTAAACTGAATGCCGTCGAAATGAGATCTCTGAGACGAATGTGTGGTAAAACCATGTAAGATCGTGTGAAAAATATTGAAATTCGTATAGAATGCAAGGCTGATGTAGGCGCAATGAGTAAGATTAAGAAAGGAACGCTTAGATGGTTTTGGCATGTGGAGCGAATGAACGAAGAAAGGAGTGTAAGAAGAATGTATGACGCGAATGTGAATGGAAGAAGAAGCCGGGGACGTCCGAGGAAGACATGGCACGATCAAGTGAATCAAATACTTGAGTCGGGCCATGTCAGAAGTCGGAATAATAGAAGAGAATGTATGAGACGATGTATGAATGTGAATGAAGCAAGAAGTGTATGCCAAGATCGAGTTGTTTGGCGGTCCGTCCTCTCTGCCTATCCCTGCGGGGAAACGGCGTGATGGTTAGTTAGTTAAAAATAATAAATTTCATTCTTGTGTAACCCCTCTTAATGGACAATTGGACCTACTTAAATAATTCTTGATTGACTATCGAATGAAATTGGGTCGGCTAATGTATGTATTTAGTGACACAAATGTAAAGAAATATCACCTTCCTTGGTTTGTGTTGCCATGGAACTGATAACTCGACCAAATGCACGTGATGACATTTTTATAGCAACACCTAAAGCCAGAATTACACAATACATATTTGATAGCAAGTGCCGCGTTTGTTTTACATACTCGCTTTACCATAATCGAATTGGTGTCACTACTTTTGCACAAGCTTTTGTACCTGTACTATATTATCAATGCTTCACCAATGTTGCACTAAGATTTTGTTTACAGAATGCGCTCTGTTGTGTCGTTGAACTTAGGTATAATAAACTAAAAATTTAAATTAAAATTACATTAAAATTAAATTACATTTCTGTTCGATTAACCACACGCTGTGTGTTGTTTTTTTTTTTAATGTTTACTTTCACGTGACCGCACGAAATATACGCAAACGTTCGTTTCCCGATACGTGATTGGCGAATGTTTTAATGTTACTCTTGAATTATTGTACTGCAAAGATCGGAGGAACATTATTATTGTTCTTGATTTCCTGCATATGCCATAGAATCTAGAACTGCCTTCTTTTTTTTCTGTTCTAAAATTTGTGATGTTAATCATGTTTCTTTTTCAGAAACCTTAATAGGTATCGCATATGAGAGAATTATAAACCACTCGTTACTTGAGTTTTAACTTTTTTTTTTCGAAATATCGTCTGTTTTTTAACAATATTTTGACAGTGATATTGACATTTGACAACTCGATAGTTCACCTATAAAATGAAGTTGCCAGGTGAAAATAGGTCGATTGACTCAGGAATTCCAGATCGAAAATGCTGTGCAAATTTTCATGATGCCAGAATTCACCAATAGAGATTTATCGCTGCTTTAGGTCACCAAATAGATTTTCTGCTTTGTTATTCGTTGTTTACATCTTTCGAAACGTCTTTCTCTCATTAAATAATTCATTCATTTTTTGTTCCCTATAATGTATGGTGTTTTGAAACTTGGGCCTGCATTTCGAATTTTAACACTCTTATGAACAACGAGCAGTATCTACTTAGGTCCAATCATTTCACATCGCGCAGTAGTATGTGGAAAGTGAATGTCCCAAATTTATGTTGAAACCGAGACTGCCGACTTCATACAACCTGTACTCACCGCCATCATATCAATATCATGAAGGCACTTATCTACCTGCTTTCATAACTGCACGTACTAAAGTCTCCATCACACGCGGCGTTTTTGTCGCTGCTACTTCAATAGTAGCGATAAAATCGTTTCATGTGACGAAGGTGCCCGCTGCGAATGACTCAACTAGCAGCTATTAAACGTAGCGGCGACTCGATTAGAACATGTTCAATTCTAGTCGTTAGAAACGCGCGAATTTGGCGGTGAATTGACCGGCAACTACATCACGTAAGTATGTAAACTTTTTCAAGTTTACATACTTTTATCAGTATAATCTGTAGGATATTTCTATATCTACTACCATACGTACACGCAGTTCCAGTTTCCAATAGCTCCGTGTGTCTGTCTACTAGACACTAGTAGACAGTCACACGGAGCTAGTAACTAGTGATTACAACAAGCGGCGATCACTCGCTGCGGCAACGTACCAGCGATAAAATTGCCCCTTGTGATCGGGTTTACTGCTGTTGAGGCGTGTAGTAAGTATACATCGGCGTATAACTCGCATGGTTGTAGAGTAGTTGCTGGTGTGGCAACCATCGGACATTTATTATACGACAGAAATATTTTGGCTTTGGTCCCTACCCCTACCCCTACCCACTCTTCCCCAGTCCTCAGTTCTTATCAACATGCTAAAATCTCTTCCACGCAGTTAGTCCACATCTTCTGTCTCTGGGTATCTTCCGCCCGGGGGACCCACTTGGTCATGGTGATATTTACATAGATGTCTCTAGTGTTCACTAGTGGTAAGAGTTTGACGAGTCACCGACAGATGTCACTAGGATATAGCTTCACCCTCCCTAGATTAAAAACGGAGTTACGAGCCCACTGAGTCCACTTCAATTTCACTCGGATAATAGAGATTTAGAGAATAATAGCTACAGGACATTGGTCTCGAGGTTGTCCTTTCATCGCTCACATTTAAGAGTATAAATAAATAAGGACAAGCGCTGGTTGTGAAGACGTGTTTCACGATGATGATTTTGGATAGGTAACCTATCCTCTGGCATTAATAAGATGGTTTATTTGAATTATTTTCGAATATTTTTTGTGTTTATAATTTTTCAATAAAGTTTTAAACATTGTGCCAATGTATTTATTTTTTAATATGAATACCGCACAAGAGTTCCAAACTGCTCCCAACCGTCTGGAACCAGTGAGACTATGACATTCCCAATTGGGGAATGTTGTGAGGCTGAAGGTATTGGAGAGGGGAAGGAGAAGGGGGAGAGGAAGGTGGGGGAAAGGGGAAATACCTGGCTATTCAGATCTGGTCACCAAACACGGCTAAAAGCCATTTCAAGCAACGTTTCAATTCTGAATGGTGGTCTTTCACCAGGGCGATACTGAGAGTATCTTCCACTCTGGAACGTGCGCAAATATACTATATATTATTTTTAAATGAATTAATTGTGAAGCAACACAAATTAATTAAATAAAAATTACTCGCGCACGCCAGGATTTGAACCCGCGACCTTCGGATTCGTAGTCGAGAGCCTTACCCCTCGACCATGGAGGCCGTCAAAATTATTTTCGTTTATTAAACTATTGAAAATATTAAAGTATTAAAGTATTAAACTATTGAACTTCATCATCATTCTAAACAGTATGGAGTCGAACAAAATAAATGTTTCCGCGCATTTTACAGGAAAACAGCTGCTGTATTTTGTTTAAAATATTTACATTTCAGTTTAATGGATATGTTTTATCATAGAAAATGGTGTACGGGTTAACCGTATTATGTAAATACATTGGAATATATGAGATGAAGCTATTTATGTTCTACATTTTTAAACGCGTTTTCAGAATGACGCATGCTTACTGACTCGACCGATCTTTTTGGCATTTCATTCATAATATTACCATTGGCCTGGAACGTGCGGTGCATAGCCCGTTATTTGGGTGGTATGCTATAGAAAGGTAGCAAGATAAGTTAAAGCTTGTAAAAAATGTTTTCTGTTTATTTTATAGGTATATCGTCATTCTTATTTTTATAATCGTTATTGTTTTTAAATCTTAACCCGCGGAATTAGTGCCGAAGGTATTGTCAAACAGTTTGACCATGAGTACGGAAGCTTAAACTGCTGTTACGTTTTTGATTATCTGTCTTTAGGAAAGCACAGTTGAGCAGAAACTGGTTGGCGTTTTTGAATTAACTAACCAGCTGACCATCACGCTGTTACACCGTCAAACAACTCGGTCTTGGCACACACTTATTGCTTCATTCACATATATACATCATCGTCTCATACATTTTATTCGGTTATTTTGACCTCTGACATGGCCCGACTCAAGTATTTGATTTATTTGATCTAGCCATATCTTCCTCGGGCGTCCCCGGCTTCTTTTTCCTTTCAGATTCGCGTCATATATTCTCCTTAAACTCCTTTTTTCGTTCATTCGCCCTTTATACTCAAACCATCATCAGTGTTCCATTTTTTGCGAATCTCAACATTTTTCACACGATCATACATGATTTTAACACACATTCGCCCAAGAGATCTCATTTCTACAGCATTCGGTGTACTTTCATCCTTCCTCTGCCAATTCCAAATCCAAAATAATAAAATATCAAATCCAAAATAACAAAAATACGTTAGAAGTTATTGTTATAAGAATGACTTGTATGTCGGTTTAGTAATTTCCAAGAGATTGGGTATCCTCACAAACCATATCATCGATATTTAATATTATTGACTATTATGGGTAAATATTTATATTTCTCGCGTTTGGTTAGTTACTTTGATTTACGGTTCCATCGGTTCAGACACACATTGATTCTTCAATAACAGCAAAGTTATTTAGTGATTAACATTATTGATGTTTTTTATGACGTATTAAATTATATACAATTTTTAATCACCATAAATTCCACGTCTTCAGAAACAGCACTACAACAATTTGAAAGTTCGCGTAAAAATGGAGAACTGAAATTTTTTTATTAAATAATCTATGCCCTATAATCACTTTTTTTAGGCAAAACTAAAACTGCTCTCTGTGGACTTTTGGAATATGTTTTGTCACCCCCGTAAAATGTTAATTATGTTTTTATTTTTCTTCAATTTTATTGGAATAACTTATTGAAACTTATAAATCTCATTTGTCATTGAAGATAATATTAAGAAATCTTAAATGAAATACGGAACAGAAAAAGACACAACAAATGTAAGCTCGTATCTGAGAATCGTACCCGGGACGCGTGTCTTACCGGGACTATAGTGCTAATGGTTAAACTTTATATTTTTATGAAATGTTTGTGATTCATTATGATTTTCGGTGTTTCTTGCGATGCTTGCATACATCATTGCGCAAATATTATGTATTCTTTGTAACTAACTTTTGTTTTGTCTTAAAAAGCGACGCGGAAAGAAGTTTTCAAAATATCGTATGACAAATAAGTACAGTAGCACACAATTGTGTCATTGCTGACTAATAATTGGATCACAATTCTTATCTTTCACAGAAAAATTAACATTTCTGGAAATGACTCACAAAGTTACAACGACGATCACTTCATGAGAATCGTATGCCGAATAAACAATAATAAATCAACAACGATGACGAATCGTCTTGTGAGAGGACGATTCAGACGTTGGAAAATTTACGCGTCGCGGCGCCTCCGACAGGAGAGCGTCGACGTCGCTGGCGTAATAGTAGATACGCGTGTAAACGTATAGTTTGTTTGGCACCTTAGTGGTCATCCGCCATGTGCCATCGAATCGTCAGTCGAGTCAGTAACGTACAAACCGCGGCGCGAAGAGGTCGCGTTCCAACGTTCATTTCGCGAACGAATCGTTGTTATCGTGGAAGTTATTTTAATTCAAACTGCTGTATAAAGGATTTATTTTGAAGTGTTACAGTTCTATGGCAACAAAAGGTTTTTTTTTATTGACATTGAAATAAAAGTGTTTGGATTTTGTGTTAATTCATTACATCGATGTATTGTTTTGTTGTGAATAATAAATTAAAATAAGACACATATATATTATTTATTTTTTAAATAACCGATAATACTTAAGAACGGGGAATAATAATGTTTTAAAGTCTTGAGAACATAAATATTTTTTGTTTGCGTTTCTTTCTTATTTATAATTTCAATAAAATTAAAACTGCAAACATTTTCAACAAGATTCATATTACTTCAGTAAAATAATGAATGATTTGACCATTTTTTAATGTTCACAATTTCATAACAAATATACTTGATTGCTTTCAGGTACATTGATTTCAATTTTTTTAAAATATGCATATTTTATATTGTTTTGAAAAAGTAACTGCATTAGTTGGTATTTGAATTGTTAAATTGGATGAACTCGTCGTCGACTGGTTATGTTTACAACTAAATTATTCCGCACTACTCGCGGGTGCGTGAAAACAAATACATAATACAATGCGGCATTGAGATGGAATCAGCTAGATAAGCCATATTTGAATTATTGCGCGCACACTTTCAATAACCCACTTTTTGTTTTTTGACATTTTTCATTTGCGCTTCAATTATTGACTCGTCAATGTTTCGGATAACTGCTATTGTGTTTGACAGAATTCGGATATTCACATCTTGTCACGATTTAAAAAAATATTGTTTTTTTTAAATGCTTTTCTTTAATTATTTACTGTAATTAAAAATGGGATAATTTTTCTACCTCCTAGGACCTATCTTGTATATCCTATAGTAAAAAAGTTTTACTTTGCAAATTGCCTGTATATACTAAGAAAGAAAATAGCGTCCTACATAATTTAAAGGCACACCGTGTTTTTCTAAGTACTACTTGGACCAATGATCTTGAATTAAGTATAATTTATTTTTTTACGACATTTATTAAAAGGTAATGTCGCCCCTCTTTGGAGTGCTCGATACTTGCATTATTTTAAAACAATCGTTTACTGTTAAAATATTAATAGTTTTTAGGTGCAATCGAGCAAAACTATTTCGTCCCAAACAATGCATCATTAATGATAGTAACTGATGAATAGGAATCATGGAAGCACAACACTAAAAATCATAATAATTATTATTGTTTACATTTTCGTCGCAACATGCAGTGGGCGGTAGTAGACACGCGATATTAAAATTGTGCGTATTTTTAATGGATTCCTGTTGGAAGTTTTTATTTATTTTGGTTGTAATAATCGAAGAACATAAAGCCTTCAGTGTCTGCATTGTGGGTAGGTTCATAATACTACCACTATTCAGTAATCAACCCCTATTCGAAATGATATTGACATAATGTCGATATATTTTTTTAATATACAACCCTGAAATGTATGGTGCAAATCACCAAGGGAGACTTGTTTTGCAAAAATAGTATCGATGCCTCCTACCACCTAACTATAGATAAATTCTTTCTATTTAGTAACTAGATCTTAATAGCTAGGATCACGCAACAGCCATGAGAAGTAAAATGAGCTCTTTCGTAGAGTGGTGGAATTTGTGCCCTGGATTCAAAGTACTCGTCGTTATTAAGTCCATTTTTAAGCGATAAATGTATTTTTTACGATATTTCAATGTTGAGAATATTTTAAACTATTCAATATAATAAAAAAAAATCGGAAATATATTGTAGATTTTGGAGTGTCGAAACATTTTTTAAAGTAGTTATTGTAATTAAAAATAATTAATAAGACTTATCTTTAAAGCCGTCTTCTCACGAATCGCTTTTTCTGACCCTTCCGGGTTATATGTAACTCATGAACGGAGGTTCCGAACGCTTTCAAATCTTTACAGAACATTCTATGTATACCTTTCGTGCGAACCTCTAAATTTTTATTTATTTAACCTATCGGAGAAAAAAGTATTAGAAGAGAATTAAGTAAAAAAGTTAACATCTCCCATTTTTACATTTTTATATTTCTGTTTGTCCACATCTTTTATGAAATTATAAAAAGAATGTCCATTTCTTTTTTCAAACACTCCGGTCTACGCCGAAGTCCATCTTCATCAATGAACGGTGCGTCAAGAAAAAAACATTTACTTACCGACTAATAACTTCGCCATTTTTCAATACTTCCGTAATTTTTTTATGTGTTATGTAGATAAAAAAAAAATTTGTAAATATTGTTTTTAAAAAAATTGCCAATTTATGCGTCTCTTTTTTTACCGTTTCTGTAAATGTACATCCGAAAATCGATAAAATCGCATATACGAGTATACGGCCTATGTCTGTCTCGACACAGGAATTTTTCTCTGTAAGATAGACGTCGAACTTGCCTTTGTAATTATGTTTTATCAAGATTAAAAAAAAAACATCAACGTCTAACAAATATTATTAATTAAATTTTATTTTATTTTTTATGTTCTTCTTTGTATAGATGTAGGTACTTTTATGCGTGACAGCTTTTTTGCCTTCCGAAGACATTTTTTTTTTAAACTTTAGGAGGCCCTGAGAAAAATAATTTCGCTCAGGGCCTATGTGATTTTTGAGGATGCTGTGTGGAGGGTCTTTTTGAGGAGAGAAAGAGTTAATGTTGTAGGAGGGAGGAATTACAGAGGCCGGGAAGTCGTTCCACAGCCGGGCTGTTGAACTCAAGAACGAGTCGTAGAAACGATCCGTTCTCCTGTGACAAATATCAACCGTGTACAAATGTTGGGTGCGTTTTTGGCGTTTTTCCAGACTATGCACCGGTGCCGAAGGGATCAATGACGCTAGTTCCCCAGAGCATCTTCCATTGAAAAAACCGGCGTTGTTAATAAATAAACCAATTAAAATTAAATCGTATTGGTTTCCCACTTGAATACTGAAGGTCACATTTGGGTTTCGTTTAAGAGTTGAAAATAATTTAAATATGACGGTAATAGACCACCACTAGGAAACGAAATCTTGCTCTAAATGGATTTAGCTATGTTATGTATCTGAGAAAGTCAGAAAACTATTTTTATTTCGGGCACATTGGAGTGGGCCTTTTGTGACATTAAGAATGTGAATGCCAGGAACCTCCTGTGTTATCCGTTCCCCTAATACCCTTTGCCTTGTCTACACAAGTGCCTATTTGAGGTGCCGACATTTAAAAGGTGCTCTTTAGGTAGCAGACGACCTTCGTTTACATTCAGAGTCATATATTTTGAAATATTAATATTCCAAATATATAAAGACATAGATAAAACAAAGTTATTTGTGCCACCAGGATTCAAACTCGGGACCTTCCGCTATCCGGTTGGGCGTTCTCTCCTACCAAACTATCGAATCAACCTTCACACCTGCCTATTTATATGATTTAGAATTATTATTAATGTTTTTTTTTTAATTCAAGCAAAGAGTTTCAATATTTAGTAATAATAATTGGATTATTTCTATAGCGCCGTTTTCGTGGGAAAATCACCTCAAGGGCGCATTACAAATAATTTATGTAACCTATCACGATCACTTAGACTTATAACTGATACCTTGCATCCAGTGGCGGCTCGTGACTTTTGAGTGAGCTAGAGTGCTAATATCGAAAAATACGACGTTATTGATGTCGTTGAAGTCGAAAATGATTATTATTTTTTTCTAAATTTCTTTTTTATTTTTTTTTGTGAAGATTTAGATGGTAGGTGGTGGGGCACTACCCAACGTATCATCTAAATCTTGACCACTGTTGGCATCTACTAATACCTTAATGGCTTACAAGTAAGATTTACAACTAGTGACTGACTTCTAAGACTTTATACCTAGTGACTTAAAACTAATACGTATTTATGAACAAGTTCATATACAATAGGAATATTATTTCTTCGCTAGCACTTATTGCTTTTAAGAAAATGATTTACTTATTTTTTGTTTAAAATGAAAACTTTCACATAAGCCATAGAAATTGCCTTTGTGGGATTTTTTTGTTTACATATTTAGTATTTATCATATTTTCTTGTATTTTATAGACTGTTTCAAAATGTAATTATGTAACAAACAAAAATATATCACGAAGCTACGCTTTAAAAATCTTATAGCATAATTAAAGCCACTACATACGATTTGCGGCATTCAACATGTCTGGTCGGATGGCATGTAGGCAAAATCGCCGACCGAATTATTATTCCGTTGGTGGGCCTTTGTAACAGGATCGCTTTCAACTTGCTAATGCTCAACTCCCAGAAAGTCAGATTTTTACTTTTGGTAAATTCAGCAGATTGTATTATTTGCGTACTTCTGTGTTTCACAAGTCATGGTCATAAGACCTTCAAACCGCGACAATGTAAATATTATTATCACTATAATTTATGAACGTCTAAATGTTCTTCAAGCATTCATATTATTATCAACAGTTTTACGAGTGAAATATTGCATGCATCTTTGCATCGTTTCAAACAACATTCCTCTAGGAATCAAAGCTAAAACCAACACGTTTATTTATATTAAATTTTTATTAATATCTACGCACACGAGCGACTTGTGTCGCGGCGTCAGTTGGGCGACTATTTCAAAATCCAAAAAGTGTCGCTCTAATAATAATAATAATAATCGGATGATTTTTATAGCGCCGCTTTTGTGAGAAATCACCTCAGGGGCGCTGTACAAATATTACTTCCTATTCTTATATTATTCTTATATTACGTCTATTCTATGAATTTATTATTATTTATTTATTTATTTTTTTTTTGGACAGGCCATCATTACACATTATTTATAGACCATATAAAGAGATGAAGTTAAATTATATTCAAGAATGTATTTAATATTACAAGACGCTAATACAAATGATAGAGTGATTGTTTCCATTATATTCAAGAATGTATTTAATATTGCAAGACGCTAATACAAATGATAGAGTGATTGTTTCCATTATATTCAAGAATGTATTTAATATTGCAAGACGCTAATACAAATGATAGAGTGATTGTTTCCATTATATTCAAGAATGTATTTAATATTGCAAGACGATAATACAAATGATAGAGTGACTGTTTCCATTATATTCAAGAATGTATTTAAGCTAAGACAAAGAATTATTATCCATATTTTTAGGATAAATAACACAGAACACTCTTAAAAGGGTGGAGCGGCGGGGGAGGATGGTGGCCGGTGGGATTTATCCAGAGGGCCCTCAAAATCTTCTTTGTCTTGGTTACGCCCCTGGTGGCGTGAGGGGTCGGATTGATGTTCGTCTGCACGTACGCCAGGCGCTTGTCAGCCGGCTTCAGGATCCGGAGGAGCACTTCATCGTGTAGTCCACTGACATCATTGCTCCTGCATTATCGAATTCTCTGCAGTGCCAGTTGCTTCTTGGCAAAGAACTCATACCCGTCCTCTACCACCTGATGCACCCGGCAGATCAGGTCAAAGTCGTGCTTGTTGAGGTACTTGGCCACTATCTCAATGACGTAGGTAAAGGCTCGTTCTCGCCCCAGCTGGTGTTCTTGTTGGGGTTCACTTCCCGGTTGTATACAATATTTTTACAACCACCGCACTCCACTAGTTCCGCACGTGTTCGACCGACCGCCGCCAGATGTATTATTACTCTAAGGATGTGACCGATGTCTAATGCGTTAATTCGGAAGAACGAAGCAGATTTCAACTCAAAATATTTGGCTTTTTATTGTAAACTTGATTTAAGCCCGAAACGACAGCACTAAAATTATGTAATTTTTATAAATGTAACCCAAAAATTATTGCGGTTATTTTATGCTATTTTTACACCGGGAAAATTAATAACTTCCCGATCCTTCCAAGGTAAATCGGGAGCGACTACAAAACGCAGCCGGCTGCCACAAGGGCGCCAAGCTGCTGGTGGCCCTCTTTATGTTCAGGAAAATGTCGCCACGTGTGTGGCGTGCGCACCTTTATATGCCGCAATGGATTTTGATGCAGCGACTCAACTGTCGCCCGCGACAAAAGTCGCACGTGTGCGCTTGGACTTATTTGAAAAAAAAAAACTTTGTACTCGTATGTACCCACTCGTAAAACAGAAATATTTTTTTTTTGTAATAGAAGGTTATAAAAGGACAAGCGATAACGACACATAACAAAAAGGTACCTACATTAATTTAATAAAGTTGCTAGTATGTAGACCAGTTGGTAGCTGAGTTAATAAATGCGTCGGGTTCCTACCCAGGCCTCGTGGGTTCAATTTCCCTGATCGGTAAGTCCTCTATCACTGCACAAGCAACATTTTCCACTTATATTGATGGTAGTAGGAGTTTTTCAAATATTTTCAGGCTTATCGAAATCCGGGAATGTTTGTCTTTCTTGTATTTATCTTCAAATAACCTAGCTCTACTAGCCGAAAAGATAAATGAGGCATGTTTATAGGATGTCGAGGAAAAAAGAGGTGTGTTATATTATGTTGTATGGATGTCCGAGAATCCCTAAGATAAAGCATTTGATAACCTGTCCGTTGCCGTTTGATTAACCGTAATATGAAGCTAAACAATAAGATAAAGATAAATGCGCCCTTAGGTCTCGCGTTTGATTTTACGGCGTGACGTAGCGGCCGGAAAATGTCAATGGGCGATAAAAGTCTCGCGGGGAAGTGCGTCATCGATGAAGGACAAATTTCCGCGGTGCCTTTCCCGCCACCGGGAGTCATTTTCTGCGATTGGAGATTTAGTTTCACGTAACAATTACTTATTATCTCTGTATGTATGCTTTGTGATTACATTCAGATTTGCAAAGTGTTTTTTCCAAGCAGTACGGCAGTTATTAATGTGTCTTAAAGATATTGGTGTTTTTTTTAAATCTGTTTACTTAGTTTTAAATTAATAATTTATTTGAATATTTTGTACTGGAATATCATTATAAAGTTGCTTGACCCGCTACGTATGTAAGTTATCTTGGCTTTTTTCCCTATTTTTCTGATCCTTTTGCATTAAGCCCTCCCCCGCATTCAGAATGTATATGTACATATTATAAGCTTTCCTTGAAAACTTGAAGTTTTTATGCACCTAAAAAAATGTGCTATTTTTTAAGATAATCTCTATTCAGATGTCTAGTTGAAAAAGTAATTTTATGAAATTCTCTCGATAGAAAAATATCGCAAAGTATTCTCCGAAAATATAAATAACACATGTGGTTCTGTTATTTAAAACGTTATAGGTATAAAAAATCACAGTGTTTTTTTAAATGCTACTTAAGCCAGTCTTGAGATTTTTGCTCTATTCTAAATATGTCGCGTTTCATTAAATATTTTTAAAACGATCGCTACGCCCTAAGCGCTTTTTATATTAGCGTTCTCCTTCTCTATTCCGTTTTAACATATCTCCCTTTCAAACAATGTCCAGTTTCCGTTCGGAGGGTATATAATTATAGTTCATTTTAATTTCTTATACACCAGTCACATCAATTCTTGAATCATACACTAGTGCTTCCCAAAGTTGGCTGTGCCGTCTCCTTGCGGTCCCTGGGAGACAAAGGGGGCTGGGGCGGTACAAGCTGTGCTAAACGGCGCCGCTCTCTTGGTGCAATTGTACGTAGTCAGTCGCATACATCGTTATTTAAATGATAATTTTAAGGTATTTAATCTGTAGCACAGCAGGCAGAATGCCGGTCTGTTAAGAAGAACGGCTGTCCTCCGGCCTGTTTCATACAAAACTTAGTTTTGGATTTGAAGCCAAAATACCCACACAAACTGAATGTTAAAAAAAATTAAAGGTATAGTAAATATATCGTACGGATTACAAGTATTTTATTTTTGTTTTAAACTATTGGCCATTAAATAAATAGATTTTTCACGATGTTAGAGACAACTTTAGCAATTATTTTGTGGTTAATTGTGGTTATAAAATAATACAAAAAATTGCCCCATCTACTATGGAAATATAATAAATTATAAAATTAAAAAGTGTTAAAATCAGCATTATGATGGGCTTACATTTAAATTAAAACCACTAATTTACGTTGGAACACAAATTTGCCGTACATAATTTAAAACATCAACGTTCTTATTTAGATGTTTTGTTTTTCTAATTTATTTTACGTAATCATATTTACATAAATAATTTATAAATTAAAAAAAAAATACCACTAACCCCAAATAATTTCCGAAGTTGCTTCTAACTTCGTGTAAAATCGATTTATTCAAAGGCCTATATTTCATAGTTTAAAACAAAAATAAAATACTTGTATTCCGTACCAGATATTTGCCATACCTTTTGATAAAAAAGATCATTCGGTTTGGGTGATAATTTTGACATCAAATCCAAAATTCAGTTTCGTATGAAACAATCCGCGCAGCCGTTCCCCTCAAGTTAGAGGTAGAATTTATACGACTGACCTAATTATTTTTACCTGTACCATATATCTGTACGTTTTGCTGTTATACTGCCTTGAAGATGCTACGGTTGCGTCCAAATTAGATGACTTTAAATGATTAAATAGTGTATCCAAACATATGATTTTATTATTTGATGGCATTATTTACGATGTAAATTCTTATCGATTTGACTACTCGATGCGAATTGTAACGAACTTATAATGAATGAAGAGTTGCATGGGCTGATGTTAAGCAGGGAAGAAACGACGAGCGTGTGTCGTAATGTCTGTTATTTTATTTAGTCCCTCTGCCTGTCACCGAAGTATAATGTGACGCTATGCGTCTATGCACTTATCAAAATAAATTATTTTTATGCATCGCCACGCTTGTATGATACGTGTTTAATGTTACCTAAGTACTGCAATGTATAAATACATGTATAGAATTACTCCATTTCAACTACCGCGCCTCCAGTTGCTTCTCAAGGTTGTCACTGTATAGAGAGGTTGTCAATGTATTTAAGCATTTTATTTGGTATTAAACTAAAGTAAAGCTTAAGTTTCGAAAAAAAAGTGATCATCTGATGTTTTAAATGTACTCGTATATCTAGAGTCACGAGTTCACGCTAAAAAACGTCACATCCAAACAAATACTAGTATGTGTATATAATGCTCTAATGAAAGTGGGTGCTTTGTTCTTGCATTCGGATAAAGCCGGCTCGGCTGATTACGTATAAGCTGATTTGTGCAATTAACGGCAGGTCAAGTTGTCGCTCATTTTCCGCGGTTTTTCATTTATCTGCGATCAAAATCATGGTAGTAAAACGTCGCTCAGCTACCTGATACATTTCTCATCGAAAGTGGGATTCAAAGTTTTAAAAAGAGCCCTATAAAAGAAGTGTAAGAAAAAATCCTTGAAAGAAAGAGGCAACCCGCCTTTATAACGAGGATTATTCACCACGTCAGCCTAAACATTGTAAAGTTGTTAAACTTATGGTTGTTTTAAACTTATTTGCAATGTTTTATTTATAATTTGAACTGAACATTTTAAATTTCTGATTATTGGTTTCCAGTCCACGGTTTCGCTATACGCGTCGATTTGCAAGAATTTTTCTCCCGCGGATGGAGGTTTCCGTACTCGATTGTACTGTTTTCCTTTCACACTTTTCAGGTTGAATGTACGAGTACGTTGCGGAGTAATGTTGAAACGTTTGTTCTACGAGTAATTTGATCAGATTCACCTCCTTTCCAACATACGATCTAGTTTAGATCGTGATTTTATCTGCGTAAACCCATTTGTTCATAGAAATACACGTATTTACCAGCGAATGGTTAAAACTACGTTAGTATTGCACCTTTCATAAATCGATTTGTGATTTCAGTAATATTTAGTCGCTCGCTAAAATTTACATTAGTCTAAGATCAAATGAACTTTATCGAATTTTCTTATATTATGAGATATTGGTCTTACGCAGGTGCCTTGGGGTCCCATACGTGCTGTAACTTTGCTTGCCCCGAGAAAATAATAAATTTATAACTGTATCAATTATTGATTGAAAAAAGGTTTTATCGATTAATTTATGCAAAGTCAATAATTTAAAAATCTGAATTTCGTTTATCTTATTTGAGCATGCTGAGTTTTACAGTACACGGACTGCACGCTCCTGGTATAAATAATGTCAACATTCCATCTACAAGTAAATCAATCAATCGAAGATTTTTATGTAACACATTTTTTTCCTTTTAAGATAAGTGTTAAGTCGCTTTTTCTGCAATAAACCAGATATTTGCACACTGTTTCTAACAAACAACATTAAACATAATTGATTTGGAGGTTTTAACCCCTAAAGTGTAGTGCTACGGACGTATGGTGATTTCATTCTGGAAAACTCAAAACTGTTTGTGACAATAGTTCAAAACCCTCTGAGATGGCAGCCGTAGCGACTTCAAGACTTTTCTTCGGATTCAGGAGAAAATTTGTAAGTTTTTAAGTGAGCCTAATTGTGTAAATCTTGAACTTTGCAATTATTCCTTTTTATTTATTATTTAAGTATTTATTTGATTAGTTATTTATCAGTTCTGATGCAGGTATATTTATCATTGTTACTATTATGAATATAAGCTGTTTCCCCTTCCGAAAGTAATTAAAAAAAACCTTAATCTATTTGAAAAATAAAAACATATTTTAATTTTTATCTTCGTCAATCTACAAAATATTATAATTGTGCCAGTAAGTACATTATTTTGTTATCTAGATCGAAGCTCTTTCGATTTTTTGTTTGAAAGCTACATCCTGTTTGCTGGTCTATTGAAATTTCTTAATGGTAAAATTTTAATAATTAAATACGTATGTTAGGATTTCCAGTATAAACATAAATGTTTCAGCGATAATATAAAGCTAGGTTAATTATTTTGTTTGGCTTCGTGAATTTTATGCAAAACATGTGAATTTCTGCAAGAAACATCATAATCTAGTTTCGTAGAGTAGGCAGGTAAAGAAAAGTGTATAATGTAGGGTACGACGTATTTCGCAGGGTGCCTGGTTTTCATACCCACGATTTTCCTTCCAAATTGACCGTTCTATTTCCATTTTCATCCGCAGAATATTGACCCCCAAGGAAGAGTCCAATTTCTTTACCATCTTTGTCAAATCGCGTGACTGAAGTGTTTAATTTTTCTTTGATGCCAATCGGTAGAACTAGACCCTCGAGTAAAAATGCTTTCTTTTAATGTGAACTTCAAGAGCGGCTATGGATTAGGTTAGATCTTTTTGACACAGTGTCGCTTTATACCTGCCATCTTCTTATTTTTCATTTTCTTGTGGATTAATCAGTTAAAAATCTAAGTAATAATTTTGAAAATCGAAGTAAGAGTCAATTTATTAACGAATACAGCTAAAGATAAATATTTATGCAACAGCGGTAAACTGAAAGAAATATCAATGAAAACAGCCACTTCATGGCAAGATGGCGTTATTAACTCGTTTTCAGTTTGGTGTTGCCATTTATCCTTTTTCGACTTACGAGTACACTGCTAATATAATAGTTTAAATAAATTCTGTCAATACAATCGCACACTTTCACTCGGATAATTATTATTATCATGTAGGAGAACTCATTATTCAGCAACGTAAACAATGTTAGCAAAACCGTGAAAATATTGATAACGACCATAAACATTTTACAATTGCATAGCATGACTCTCTTATCGGTTGGCTTTATTTCATTCGTGTTTTCAATCGTTTATGTTTTTACAACTTTCCATGTCACATATTTTTACGTTATATCTATTTAATTTTGAAGCTTATTTTCCCGTCTCGACTATATCGGAAACCCCGTCGTAATACAGCTGTAACCAGGTTGAGGTTGAATTGAATAAACAAACTTTGTGCCTGCAAGTGGCGATACGACCAAGGTGTGTTTATTTATTCCGAGAGATTTATTTTTTCAACCTTTTCTTTTTGTCTTAATTACAATAGATACCTATGTAATTTCTAAAGTGTCTCATTAGCCTTCGAATATAAAATATGAAAACGAGTTTTCAACGTAGCGTTTTATTATGATAGATCCAATTTTGTTTTTTCTTTAGAATATGTACAATTCCAAGTGTATCTTGTTTTTCTTTGGAAGATGGTGCAGTTATACTATTATATTTATACGTGGTGATTATATATAACAATTTTATTTAAATTTTATGTGAAATCACCCGTTCAAATTAAATCAAATAAATATTTGCCCACGCAGGGTTTCGAACTAACAATGGAACTCATTTTTGAAGAATCTAAAACAAAATCTTTATTCGAAGATCAGTTTTTGAAATATCAAGTAAAATACCTTGTCCGAAACTTGTTCAAGAGATTATATTTTGTCAAGAGTTCTAACAAAAGTTTTCTTTGGCCACTCAGTCTAAACCTAAACGATTACCCTTTGCAAGTGGATCTCGCAAATCAATTGGTTATTGAGTTCAGGGTCGAATTAGTCGTTTCTGTCGCGGTACGAAATTAATGGTCTTACAGAATATCTGCTCAATTGATTAAATCTGCTTTTAAAAGCGCATATATGCCAATTTTAACAGCAGCGGTTGAACAATTTTTAAATAACCTCTGTCATCACCCGCTGACGCCATAACACGTGAATCATCACGCGGACTATGGCGATCCAATTTGCCATTCATTTTACTATGAAACACAATTATTATGATTATGGTAAGAAGGGAAAGGGAGTGTTAAGCCTCTCCGGGCGACTAACCTTCATCGAAGGGGTAGGCTAGGTCATGAATTGTGTTTTATGTTTTCCAACGCTCAAATTACCTACCTCAAATAATTTCTTTTAAACCCTTGTATATATTATTATTAATTTACCATTCATACTTGAATTTTATTATTAAAAATATTTTATCTATTAAATTGATATTTTTATGCTTAACTTAACTTAACTACAATACAATATGTAGGTATATTAGCTTTTGCTCTTAGATATTTTTTTATATACTCGTCAGATATAACGTAAGCATCTACTTTCCAACATCGGGTCACTTTTAACTTATCATGTTTTTTGTCATCAATAAACGCACACACATTTTAAGAGATACGTAATAGGTGCTATATCGATGTCAACATTCTACCTGTAGGTATGTTGGCAAAAAAAAATTATTGCAATTATCGTGTAACTCTAAAATAATTAAATAAAACTAGGAAATTATAAAAAATACGTTTTTTAACACTTGTTTAAATTTAATATAGTTAATTTGTTTTGTTTGTTTGTTTTTTATTTATTTTTATATGTAACAAATAGTTGGACATTAACGAAAACAGCCTGTACCTGTATATTTAATATGTTTATTCTATTTTAACTAAAAACTAAGTCAACATAGTTATTTTCGCAATAGTATAAACAATGCTGATAATATAATAATGAACGAAATCAACACGTTCGACAAAATGGGTGATATCAATAGGATGACACCAACTTTTGTAA
The DNA here is from genome assembly GCA_022606495.2 of Halesus radiatus. Classification (NCBI taxonomy): domain Eukaryota; kingdom Metazoa; phylum Arthropoda; class Insecta; order Trichoptera; family Limnephilidae; genus Halesus; species Halesus radiatus. Next base: position 138,951 of record JAHDVE020012332.1, on the reverse strand, counting down.
AAGGATTTTACTTCATTAAAGGTGATAATTACTTTTTACCGATTTTAAATTTATCACCTTTTCTCGCAGAAATCTAAGTGCCCAAATACACAGACTCCATTGTTGACTTTTCCGCGCGCCGTTTTGATTTTTTTATGGATCGTAAATATTTCTTTAATCTATTTAAAAATATTATTGACCGCTATTTGGCTGTGTTGACTTTATAGACATCGTGGAAAAATACCTCGTGCGGGCATTTTCCTCAGCCTGAATATACAATATTTACACGAGTGTATTTATGTAACAATGTTCCCCCAGGCGTTTGATGTTCACGCTGCTTTTACAAGCAAGGCTTTTATATGAATTCGCGCTAATAAATTGTCTTGTAAAGAATGACTAATTTCTGTGAAAATCATTTAATTTTTATTAATTTTTTCATGAATTCATTTGTACACCTTCATCGGAATAAAACACTTTAATTATTACGTAAAATTTAATAAATGTTTTTTTTCCTGCGTGGTTGTGTGTGATCGGGATGTGCAATACTCAACCCGCAATATCCATCGCCGGATCTGCCAAACGTTCATACTGTGCAAAAGACATAGGCGTAATCACTCCAACGGATTACTATATCGGCCAATATATGGTACATACGTACTTATGAAGTTTTCGAAATTCTGTGCAACACAAGCATTTTTTGTTTCAAATCTTGTGCCTCAAAGGGTTAAACGTGAAAATACTTGATAGTTTTCCCATTTGCAATTTAAAATAATAATTATTGATATGCAATACTAGGTATATATGTATTATAATATGACTTACTAATACATGTAAGTAATCCCCATACAAACATATCACGTGCACCTATGCTGTCACCTCAACAGGTCGTTACTAAAATTGATTGCTTCAATGCTTAACGTTAATTGTTTTCCCATAAATAATTTATAATTGAACTGTTCTTACTCACTCGTTAACATAGTACGTATAATCTCTATATATAAAAATGAATGTTTGTCCGTGTGTCCTCGATTTTCTCGAAAATTACTCTTCCGGTTTCTCTGAAAATAGCACATTTTGTTCTTATATGTAGTTTGAATGAAATCCAATATGCAAAACTGTCGCTATAACGTTTTAAAATTAGTACGAAAAACATTGAACCCGCCATGTTGTATTGAGGTTAGCCCATAGATATACCACTCTGGTTAGCCACATATTACATATTCAAAAGAAGGGTTGTTTGGGTAGAATATTTTCAAAATGAAAAACACTAGTTGATACCTACTCAAGAACACTATTATTCAGATAATTTTGAAAAAATAAATATTTGGAATAAAATAAAATTTACAAATTGTTTCTTGTTTAGAGATAGTAATATTCGTCACAGGGCATTACTTTCGCTGTCAAATCAATTATGGCACCCAAACGACAACTTCATAACTTTATTCCAAAAAAATCCGTGCAATGCCGGGTACACATCAGCTAGTAAATACATAAATAAAAACGTATCTTTATTTGAACTTCGTTCTGGAGTTCTGAATATTCTGAATCGAAATGTTGCTGGCAATGGTTAAATCTATGTTTACTAACAAAATCTGAATAGGCTGTTCCTTTCAAACCTGCCTTATACCATTTTCCTATTCCCCTTCCTACTTTTTTCAACCTCAAAATTTTCAACAAATCGCGGTTCACCTTTTTCTTTCTTTTTTATCTTTTAAAAGAAATATTCCCGGGTTACGAATAACATGACAATATTTGACAATCTTCTACTCCAATCACTGTAAGCGGAAAATGTTGCTTGTGTCGTGATGTAGGATTTAGTCAGACGAGGAATTGAACGCACGATGCCTGGGTGGGACCTAGACGCGATGCCAACTCAGCCACTCACCGGTCAAATAACGTTTCTATATGGAATGGTTGTCTCTCACCAGGGTGATTGATACTGAGAACATCTTCCATTTTGGAACGAGTTTCTATGTGTGAAAAAAAAACCTGTAGAAACAAAGTATTTTTATTTGTCCTCGCCGGGATTTTAACTCGCAACCTCCGGCCTGTTAAGAATGTTACAGCTCTGCCAAGGGAGTTAGTGGAAGTAAAGGCATTAATAAAACCGATAGTTCAAGTACCTAGACAATATAATTATTTTACATTGTAGGTCATGACATTTTTGTGCTACTTACAAAAGGGCTTTCCCAGACAGCCTAATACAAAGGTGATCCAACAAATTGTGAGGAAGATGTCTTCATGTCTGTATCAGATATAGCCATCAGAACCGCATTGAATTATTGAGGTTTTAAATTTGTAAACTGCTTTAACCTTGCGTGTTCCGAAGTGGACCGCCGTGACTGCAAAACTAGGGCACTGGGAGCGCAGTGGGGTAGCGAGTTTGTCCCATGAAATGTCAGGTCAACTTGGAAAGATCATATTTCTTTACTGCATACAGTTTCTCATCAAACCTTTACCATAATACTAGACGTTAAAAGGAATATTAATTGGACTTAGTTATGCAGATAGCATCTAACCCCAAAAAGATGAAGCTGAGGAAAAGTCTTTTTTGTTTTTGTTTTTTATTTTAATGTAAATCAAATTTAATAATGTTATTATTAAGTTCTGCAAGTATTTTTAGTTTTTATTATTGTGACAGCCGTTTCGGCCTTTAAGGCCATTTTCAAACTGTCACAATAATAAAAACTAAAAATACTTGCGGAACTTAAAAATTAAATGGAGTTCTACGAATTAAACACAAAAACAATTAATGAGAAAAAGTCGTTTGAAATTTGACAATACAAAGGCATGTTACGGCATTTGTGGTGATTTTTAGTTTTTGTGTATTGTTATTGCATTTAGAGCTTGGATGTTTTTAGCATATAAAGATCTCGTGTTTATCTGTAGGAAAACATGAAAAAGTAGATCTTGGCAATTTGTGGGTTGGACGCTTTCTGCATAACTACGTCCAATTAAGAGTCTTCTCATGCCTTCGAAAATCATCCACCACTTTTGTAAACTTTTTCTCTGTTTGTCTGAATTCAATCTCCCCTCCGTCCATTTTGGACAAATTAAGTAAGTTTTGTTTGTTTATGGCTCTTGGAGATAGTTAAGGTAGAATAATTAACCTTTCAATAAATAACTCCAGTCCTTTTTTTATATATTTTTTCAACATGTACCTTCTAACTTAAAAACCAGTTTTTTTTAAGTTCGTTTTCATAGTTACATTCATTCTCAAAGTGAGATTTTTTTAAACCCGCCAAAACGGCCAGAATCTGTCCGTTAAGAGCCGAGAGTGTGCGCGACGTCACACAATGATCTTTCATGGAAAGAATTTACGCGCGAACATCCGCGTGAGCCGCCGATCTAATGATGCCAACCAAACGGGGCGTTTTGATGAGATGTTTTTTTATTCGTTTTTAAATACCGATTTATAAATTCTACGTATAATAAATACATAATAAAATTTGTCTTTTGAGAATCGCGTCGTTGATTTATATGAATAAAATAAATCGTGTTTTTTCTTTCTTCATAAAATGCATCGGTTTTAAGTTATAGCGCACTGAATCTAGGAATTAGATAAAAAAAAACATATATTTTAATTTCTCTGAATTTATTTTATTTATCAAAATTTGATTTCTGGTTGAATGACATCCCATCAAATTGCCTACAGAGTGTTTTTTTTATTGATATTTTCATGCGTATTGAATGTAAGGGGTTTGTAGCCAAGTGGTCATGAGCATCGCGTTCGCACTCAGGCGTCGCGGGTTAAATTTTTTGCAGCCTATTACGTCCATCATTGCACAAGAAACAATTTCAGCTTTTAATAATAGGAGTAGGGAGAATTCTAACATTGTCGGGTTATTCGTAACCCGGGAATGCGTGTTTTTTGTTATTATAAATATATAAAAAATATATATATACTAATAATTCAACGATTTCTAATCCATTTGTATACATCAATCAAACATCAGGCCTATCCGTTTAAAGGCGCAAATGATCATTGAGTAGCGTAATAAATATTACGATTTTACCCCGCTAAGGCAACCTTTTAATTCACTAAAAGGCGATAGATTATTCTGGTTTGATTTAAGGGTGGAGCATTCAGACAACAATGACCAAGGTGAATCTAATTCTGGATTGATAATCCGCGTCACTGATATTATAATAGTGTTGAATTTTATCGATCATTGGACTTACTTCCTCGGGCAGAGTTTCGTTTTTACGCAGGCTGTATTTTATAGTCAGGTTTTTTTTTAATACGTACTTTAAAAGTTGCCTATATCCTAAGAAAATTTTCCAAATTAACTGAATGGTGATTATTATAGAGCGGAAAAAATGAAAATTTTGTGCATTTTTTACATTTTTTTTTCAACGATTTTCGTACAAAATGCATTTTTTACATGTTTTAGTGAAACTTTTGCATTTTTCCACTAAAAAAAATTATTTTTATTGTAAATGACTGTAATTTTTTTTTATTGAAAGCTCCAACACGCATTCAATTTTACAAAGACGAATTTCCAAATCTTCAGTTACCTCCACAACCAATTGTAACTCGTTGGGGCACATGGCTTGACGTATCTATCTTTTATGTTAACATTTACGACAAAATTAAAAGTGTAATTGACGATCTGGCCAACTCTTCCTCCGCCGGTCTATCACACTCGAAAGATCTTTTTTTAAAAAACAGAGCTAAAGAAACAATTGATATTATGTATATAAACAAATTATTCTGTTGTATCTATTTAGTCTAGAAAGTACACCTGTTTCTTTAGTAGGGTCAGTTGCTCCGATAAATCAGTTTGAATCGGATTGTAAAAAAAGTCTGTGGGGAAGGTAATCGGATCGGTTGTTGTAAACATATTTAACTCAGTGATAGAAAATCATACAGGTTTTAATTTTTTTATTTCGAACATTTTTGTTGGTGCCTTTTAAATTTATATAAATAAACTTATTTTTAAAATGTAATGAATATCTTCTTTTATAACCTTTGCCAAAACTGAAAAAAAATGTAATTCTTAATTTAAATGAAAAATGTTTTTGTTTTAAGCCACTTTATTTTATTTATATATATTTCTGCATTCGACCGGTTTCTGATGGACTCAATAATGTACAGTTTATATGTGTATAAAACCGGTCGAATGCAGAAATATATATAAATAAAATACAGTGGCTTAAAACAAAAACATTTTTCATTTAAATTATAATGTCAAGCCACAAAGTGATTCTTTTAGTGAATACATTTTGCATATTTTTTTGCGTTTTTTGTCAAGTTTTAGTGCATTTAAGTGTGCATATTTTTGATATTTTCCTTGCATTTTTTCCGCTCCTTAGTAATTATGCTTACGAAAATCGCAATTTTCTGGAAGAAAAATGGTTTGGATTATTTTTCGATGATCTGTGACTACAGTTTTTTTTCCATACAATAAAAGTGAAATTTTGAAAAAAAAAAACTTTTTGAATTAACTGCATTCATGCATCTTACTAATAAATGCACTTGAAAATCGCGAAAATCCGCCATAATTAACTGCATATCCATGCATTTTACTAATGCACTTGGTAAAAAATAGTAATGTGAAATTATCTACATTTTAAATAATGTCAATCCATTGATTGACATTGGTGGATGAAGATTATGCACTCTTTTCTCAGATAGTGTAGATCTACAAAAAAGCTGAACATTGTAATGTAATCTTATAAATTCTTAATTTATTTAATTTTTCCATCACCAGTTCTTACCAACTCAACTAAGATAAGAAACAGTGTCCAGTCAATAACAATTTTCTATAGCCAATTTCGTATTTATTATGTCCTGGAAGCTATACAGTGGTTCAAATTTCACTGTTAAATATTATTGTTTATTCTGTCATTTAACTAATGGCCCGAGAGACAGGTTTATTTGGATGGTTTCTGGTAAATGGAGAATTACCGTGTCCACAAAAATATAACATTTTTATAATATATTAGTCACTTTCATAGCCTATTTTAAATTACACTTTTATTTGTTTGGGAATAATGATAAAGTTTGACCATAACAATATTATATGTTATGGTTTATATTGTGAGGTAATAATTACATTGTTCAATTGTTTTTTAAAATGCTAGTTTCATGACATCTAGCGGTCGGTGCACTAATTTACCGAATGCGCCCCCCACCAAAATTTTTCATACCTACCTACACTCATCGATAAGGCTATGTAGTTTTTAAAATATAAAAATATTTATAATTCTGCTTTCTTTTAATGGATCTATTACCTACATAATAACTTCGATCAAATATTATATAAAATCGAATACCTACGCTTTTACCAATTACTATCGATCATAAGGCCAATAAATATCTATGTAGTGTTGAGTTTTTAAAAAATAATTTTAGCTATGGTATAGTTTTTAGTAATTTTTTAGCTTTGCTAACCACTCTTGGAGTGACATTTAACAAAAATGATAACATACAAATAATGTTTAGTAAGAAAAATAATTTATTATTTTTATACCAACATCACCTAATGAATGTAAATGTAAAGTCTACCAAAACAAAATGTCATAAGACATTTTTAAAAAGATCGCATTATCAAGTGCATGTTTTGACAGGTGAAATGTCACTATACATACACTGTACAAAGTTTAATGATATTTCTCGCCTGTCAGATACGTCAGATAGGCTTGCCGGCCAAAACATTGCATTGTTTTGGGTAAAAAAAGTCACTAAACTTCAGTGCGCTGGCCGATCCATTGATCGACTGATCTCCGTGCGGAAGTGTACGTGTAAAGCGAAGTGTGGCCTGATGCGTGATACGACGTATGGTTTAAAAGTATTGACCATAGATATCATAAAATAGACATTGCTATGGCTATTTACCAATTAAAATAATAACGTCGTGTCATATTTACTAAGATTATAAATTACTTACGTACGAACAGTACAAATTTAGATAGTTTTTTTGCAATGTTTCGTTAAAAAATTAACTAATACTTATTTTTAAGTTTCTATTCTTTACTTTTGATTTTCCATCAGCAGTCGGTGAAAAGCCATAAACAAAGAAACAAAAAAAAAAGGGGCACACGCTCAAACGCTTACCTGTAAAGGTATACCACGTCAATCGGTGGGAAAAACCTACGCGTCGGACTGACGGGAGATTTGGGCGTTCAGACTGCAGGTCGCTGCCTTTACGTGTACATTTCGGCAGACGTATTGGAACGAAGTGTAGTGAGATCTTGAGTCCGAAACGTATGTGTAACGTCCGCTGTTGGTTTGTTTGCTGGTAGCAAATTGAGTAGGTTGTAATACACTCATAGAAAAACATACTTCATTCAAAGAAAAAGAGATTCTCACACACTTCATGTTCATATCAATCATAAGAAATTGTCGTGTATAAGTCCATCTTGCACTAGCCAACATCGCATGCACAGTTCGGCACCCCTGGCGAGCGACTGACGTTCAAATGTTGCTAGGGAAAATATAACATTGTAATTATCGCACATTATGGGTAATTTTTACATGAATTAGGGAAAAGTATCTTTATTTTCACGGTGCCGTTACAGAGATTGCGCCTATGTTTTTTTTTTGCACAATACGAACTTATGGCATATCTGGCGCTGGCTAGTTGTGTAAATTATTTTTTCGACTGTTAATTAAACTTGGAGATTGAATAATGAAAAATTCATGAGCATCGTGAGTTTGTTTGTTATTATTTATTTGTTTGATATAAGTTTGAGATTTGTTTTTATGAAAATAATTAAGTAACTCTAAATTTAGGAAAACTTTGGAATATATTTTTATTTTTATTATTGGCATTGTACGCCTGATAAATTATGTGTGATATAAAATTTTGTTTTGTTCAACTTTAGTCAATTTAGGTGTTCAACTGTAATACTTTTTACAATCCTCTGACTAGTCGATTTACGCCTCCAAACAGTTAATACTGATGATGTAATATAACATTGAAATCAATTTTTTTGCGATTACAATTGTTGAAAAATATCTCAAAATATTAATGTGATTTTTTTTTGTAATTCCAGGAAGGCCCCCACTCCACACTCCCCGAGGATGAGTTCTACGACGCTGTGGAGACGGGACTGGACCGCATTGAGGAGGAGCGCAGTGCTCGCCTTGCGCGCCCCCCAGGCCCCCGCGCCTCGCAGGGTCCCGCACAGCCGCTTACACAGCGGGGGGCTGTCGTGCCACACGCACCGCTTCTCAAACACACCCTGTGGCCTGAGGTGAACACAACTATTATTTTTTCTCTGATTTTACTATCTTTTTTAAAAAAAATTTTTGTTATGTCTTCTTTTTTCCATTTTTTTGTTATATTCTCTCCAGATTTTACGATTTTTGTAATTCCGGCCTGCTTGAGTTAAATATCCTTTCGTTTCTAGCAAGGATATTATCAAGGTCCTTAAAAACCAATGCTGTAGTGGGACAGTGTGGCTGAACAAAATCTATCGCGGTATACGGCCATGTCTACATTACAGAAATATACCGATTGCAGAATAAACTTTAGTCACAATATTTTCTAGTAATGTACTGTTTTGTTTATTAATATAATGGTCATTTTCTTTTTCTTGTAAGATAATTGATAAAAAAAATGTAGAATTAATAAAATTTATTCAATTTTAAAAAAATATATATTTCGTGTTCTGTAAGAATATAAGTATATTTATAATATATTTAATCTCCTAAGAATTTCTTACACGATTTTCGTCTTCTACCACAGCTGGTAAAAATAATACTTCCTTTGATCTGAAATGTGTCGATGACAACTTGAATCTGGAGTGTATTGTATCACTTCCCTATGATTTCGTAAAGCGGTTTTTACACCTGTACACATATCATGTACGGATACCGCGTAGGTCTGTAAGTTTTACCCTAGGGGGGTATAAGCATTTTATTTATGAAATGTTTTTACAAATGGATAAAATATTTCAATTATTCAAATCATCATCAATGCAACATTGACAACCGATCAAAAATGCAAGCAATGAAACTTGACCATTAATTTTGCGCTATTGTTAGCATTGAATAAGTGTGAACCATACACGTGAAGCCATTAATCCTAATGTCTGGCTGTGGCAATATCTAGCCATTAGTCGAAGGAATGACAAACACTCGCATAACCTACTTGTTATCTCGTTCATTAGGACAAGTGAAGGAAGGAATATTTGTGCTGTTTTTCCATATGAATATTATATTTTATTGATCTATTGCTGTCGGTAGAACATGCAATAGGTAATACCTAGTTTGATTGATTGCTCTTATGTGTGTAGCATTGGTTTGAAATTTGTTCCACATTTAGCATAATTGCGGTACAGTAGAACTTTGATTATCTGGACACTGATTATCCATGCAACTGTGCATCCAAATGTTTTCCCGCATCCCCCTGACGGAATATTAAAATGTCTGTAAAAGCTACAACTTTTGTGTGGATTTTTATCAACTAACAATTCTGATTATTAGTCTCTTTAATGCTGTCAAGAATTCTGTGAATAAAACATTTTTCTCTTTAAGTTTTTGAATGATAAATGTAGTGGAAATCACGAAAATACCTAGCCAAACTAATTAATAACCGCTCTGGGAGTTGACATAACTGCCGACAGTTATACACATTTAACCTGTGGATTGCCAACCTGCACTATCGAGCAGCCACAATATTCCATTGGATGCCAACACGCACTATGGAGCCGATTCGGAAAGGTCTCATTCTCAAGAGATTTTGAGCCTTAGTATCTTCGTACGTTACCCATATAAATTTTATTCTATTGGCAAATGAATAATAATACTACGTTTAAAATATTCTCGCTTCTCGTTTTCCACACGCGCACACATGCCAACTGAAAAAATTAATAAAATCCTGTCCTTTTCGAAAGTCATATATTAACTGTACTTATTTACAGGAAAACTTATATTATTTTATTTTTATTGTGAAGGCACTTATTTAACTTTAAAAGAGTAAAATAAATTATTTTTTTTTAACAGGAGAAAAAAATACATTTCTCTGTATACAATTTTTATAAATACACATTATCTGGTAAGACGGTAACATTAACGCCGAAGATGCTTCGGTTTTTAGCTATTTCTCGGGTGTAAATTCCAGCTTTCTAAAGCTTAATAACATTTGTTAAAACAGTGGTTTATTTTGTGGGGGTTTTAGATTTCGTAGTTTAAACTTTCAAGTTTTCCATCCTTTGTTTATTAGATAATTGAAGTAATAATTATGATTTTTTCCAGATTGACAGGATATCCACGGAGCAGTTACACCAAGCCCTCCAGGGAGTAGGGACGGAGGGCAGTGGAGGTTGGCAGATATTCGCGGAGGAAGGCGATATGAGGATGTACAGAAGGTAATTTATTTAAACTTTTGATGCAGTCTTATTTTATTCACAAACAAACTTTCATATACATAAAACGGCTATACATATTTAAATTATTTGTAGATGTGTATGGTTTTGTATATTTTCTGCCTGTAACTGTATACGATGTAAATAATATGTGCATTTTTACACAACATCATGCTCATTGCACATACACTTTTGTATTATTGATTGACGAGTTTGTAGATGCAATTTATTAGCCATAAGTTATATATTTGTTGAAATAGACATGTTGAATAGGTAGTGACCAGATAGAGCCTATGCATTAATAATTGTTCAGCGCCCTTGAGGTGATTTTTCACAAAAACGGAACTGTACAGTTTTTCAACATACACATTACCATTACATATTATTTTTATTAGAGGAAGTGGCAAACAAAAAATTAAAGATCTATGCTATTAAAAAAAGAAGTGTGAATACCTGAAAAAAAAAAAAAACACTAGCCAACTGGAAATCAGTGGCGTGCAGTCCATAAAGGCTGAAAAGCTGGGCCCACCCTAAGAACACAAACCATAAAAAGAAGAAAATATAAAACTGCGACAAATTTCTCATCTAAATGTATTTTTTCATAAAGTCACAATCATTCTACGTTAATGAATTGTTTCTATTAGAAGAATTTGTGCTCTTTAGTTGCAACCTGACTGGCAATGCACTTGACTTCCTCAATCTAGTTATTTTGCGGGATACATTACACAAAGCCACACCTCCGCAAACCGCTTTCGCCAAAAGCTGTGAAATAGTAACACTGCACAGTTAGTAATTTTTGCACAATATTTTTTTTTCTTTTTGAAATTATAAAGATTTTACCCTTTTCATAAATTGCAATTTTTTAGATTCCAACACTACCGCTAGGTTAAAGACTCACATGAAAAATATTTTTTGCAGTGCTGCCATCTGTTAATATGAATGAATATGTTGAAATAAATTGGTTTAAAACAAATTTATTTATGTGTACACATAAATTTGTATTATTTGTATCATAAATTATATATCGCGAGCATGCAACGAAAAGTGGCTTAAGTCAAAGTCCTTGTTTTGTGGCAGATTGAGATTGAGGATTTTTGCATGGATGTAAGCTCATAGTTTTGCAAGTTAGGATATTTTTTATTTAAAGTATATTTTGTTTCGTATACGTAAAAATAATATTCTGAGCTTCACAAGCTGTAAGTTTGTGTCTATGCAAAGGACTTCAGTCTTAGTCTGCCAACGGACAGGGATCATGACTTGGCAAGCGGGTTAATGCTTTTTATGAATATGTACGTACGTAGTATTAATTTAATTTTTGGTCAATAGTATATTCATTTTTAGTTGTTATTCAACAACAATACTTCATACTCGTGACGCTCTGTCAAGCTATCGATTATAATTGAAAGATTCATTGCTTTAACTTATCAGCCATGAGAAAGACTATTATCGCTGTAAAAATCGACCGCGATTTGATCTGTGGTGTTACTCTCTTGTGTTTTTTTTCGCATTTTTGAACTGTTTTTTGTCTTAATAAACTTTTCGTTTTATTTAATTATCAGACAGTGGAGCAGTGTTTGCAGAGGTAGAGTGCGCTGATTGGCTACCTTGTTTATGAGCTCACTTTTCAGTGCTCCTACTGGTGTAGTGATCCCTCTTTAACCAATCACCGCTTATTTTCTGTGAAATTGTGAAACCACCTGTGTACAAATAAATTCTCGGCTTACGAACAAATAAAAAGTTTTCACTTTCATGTGAATATGGGAAAAAAAAAGAATTCACGAAACAATGACAGCCCCACTATTGCTTCTCCCTATACCTCTCACTCGGACGAATCAGATTCTGATGCCCAGGAGACAGAGATGGATATCGACCCTAATCGTGGTAATCCATCAGGACAAAAAATACTCTCCGGGACACAATTTTTCCTGAAGGCCTTACAGGATACATTGGCGGAAAAACCGTCAAAGGTATCAAAAGAATAACAGCTCAAGGTGTCCCGAAATGTAACGAGTGTTCTAGGATCAGTGGCCCAGCTGTTGCTTGAAAAGGAAGAACTCAGAGGAGATCTAAACTCAGCCCTTGCAAACATCAAGGTCTTGCAGGCCGAAAAAACGATGGCGGACAATCACATTAAGCAGTTGTAGGACAAAATTCAGCAGCTAGAGTCTGATCTGGGACCAGTGATGCGTCGAGTGGCTGATGCCACGGAGGCAAGCCTATCGTTTGCCGACATGGTCAAAAATGGTCCTCAGAATACGCCACGACCTCCAATCATCCGTACAGGACTTAGTGTTGGGACCCCTAAGCCTGCCATATGCATCTTTCCGAAACTGGATTCGGCTAAGGATAGCGACGAAACGAAGCAGCTCCTGAAGGACGTCTTACGACCATCTGAGCATGGAATCCGCGTTACGGGTATAAGGAACATCCGTAACAAAGGCGTAGTTATCCAAACCGCTACTCGGGAAGACCGGGAAAAAATACTCAAAACCCCATGTCTAGCAAACTCGGTTACGTGCCCGACTACCCACAAAACGACATCCACAAGTGATTTTCTTTAATGTTCCTCGGGATCTCACAGATGAGTATTTTCTCAGGAGTGCCTTAACGGGAATCCAGGAAAACGCAGACTTAGAACCCACAGTGAAAACGTGCAAGCTAAGTCATCTAGCTGGTGCTCGGACAGGATCGACATGCCACCGGGTCTACGAGGTGCCTGCCCATCTACGTCACGTGCTGGTGAAGCAAGGAAAGGTCTTTGTTGACTGGAATGTGTGCCGCGTTCGTGACTTTATTGGGCTTACAGTGTGTTCCAAGTGCCAAATGATCGGACATTCCTTCAAGTTCTGCAAGGACCAGCAAAGATGTGGACATTGTGCAAGTGAAGGTCATGCCAGGACAGATTGCCCAAAAGCTGCCGCCAAGCCAGTATGTGCCACCTGTACCAGGTTTGGCAAGCCCGCTGGACATTCGACTGGAGACAAGGACACCTGCCCAGCTTATAAGGCTGCTCTTTCCAAGGACTTTGCCACCATCGATTATGGCGTATAAATACGTTGATGACGACGGTGATGTTATCTACACGAGGACTAATGACTTGAAACAGTGGACGGAAGAACATAAAATTGGCCATAATATAGGTAATTTTACTTGTGTTCAACTAAACATTCGATCCATATCTAAATACTGGGATGTTTTACATGCTAACCTCCAAAATTGTTGGAATAATATAGATATCCTAATGCTATGTGAAACTTCAATAAAAAGGGAACATACTTGTCTTTTCGAAATTCCCGGTTACAGTAGCATTAGTTACTGTCGCACATCCAAATCTGGAGGGGGTATAACCTTGTATATTCGGGATACTTTACCTTTCACCCAAAATTTACTTGAAACAAAGTTGTTCGAGAATATTTCCTGTATAATAACATAATTACCAAATAATTCTATACTCAATGTACTAGCAATATATAGACCACCAAATCTTAGTAAACAATCATTTATCAATGAACTTTCATCAATATTAACAAAATGTTCAAACCCTAATGAAAATATGCTAATATTTGGTCACATAAATATTGATTTGTTAAATTATATAGATCCTGTGATTATTCACTATGAAAATGCTCTTTCAAATAAATATTTTACAAAATGTATAAACGACGTTACAAGGGAAGCTATAGCAAATGGTAAAATGACACGAACATGTTTGGATCACATTTTTGTTAGATATAATAGCAAACACAAAGAAACTGACATACTCTACGCATGTGTTTGTGACTTCATCATTGCAGACCACTTTGCAACAGCTGTGAATATTCCGTACTATAAAACTAATAAACGGCCTATAAATAAAGGCCGGAAAGTCTCAATTTTATCTCAAAAACGAATAGATTTTTCAATTAGAAATTATAACTGGAATGCTTTGCATCAGACAAATGATTGCAATAATTTATATAGTCAAATAAAAAGCAAGTTTAACGAAGTTTATGAAAATAGTAAAATATTTATAGATGTAAAACCCAATGCAAGACCTTCGATTATAAAAGAATGGATGACAGAAGATATTCTATCACACATTAAAAAACGAGATTCTTTATTTAAGCGGTGGAAAAGCTCCCCAACAAATGCAATTTATGAAAAACAATACAAATCTTTTCGTAATTTTGTTACTAAATTAATAATAAAAAGTAAAACAACCTTTTTCAATGATAAATTTAAGAATAATTTTTCAGATATCAAAAAAACATGGGATGAAATAAATAAAATTCTAGGACGTAGGACAAAGAGTAACTGTGACGATGTAATTAGCAGGTTTATGTTAAAAAATCAATCCGCGGAAAATGTTACAAACCAATTTCAGATAACATAGCCTCAATGGTTCATAAATGTGATTTTAAGGCGTCAAATATTGTCCCGATAGAATCACCGCAAAGTTTGTATATACCACGAGCATCACTCGCAGACATATTGAGTATAGTCAAACTTCTCAAAAATTCAAAGTCCCCTGGCATAGACAATATCCGAATGTTTGACATAAAAAGACACATAGATATTTTGGGTCCTATATTAACCCATCTGATCAACACAATTTTAACACAAGCTGTAATACCAGATGAACTCAAATGTAGTATTATCAGACCTATTTACAAAAATGGGAAACATACTGATATAGGAAACTATAGACCGATTAGTATATTACCCGCTCTAGAAAAGATTCTTGAAAAATACATATCTTTAAAACTAACCAAATACTTGGAGTGCTTTTCTTTAATAGATCCCAATAAATTTGGTTTTCAAAAAAAAAAAAAGTACTGAAATGTTACTTCAGGATTTCTCTAACTATATAAATAATGAACTGAATAATAAAAGACATGTTTTGGTACTGTTCATAGACAATTCAAAGGCATTTGATACTATAGACCCGATGAAATTGTTAAATATTTTGGAGGCAATAGGGGTAAGAGGAAACTTTCTCAAACTATTCAAAAACTTCCTAACCAACCGCCAAATCCAGGTAAAAATATCAGACAAATTTAGTAAAAGAAGAAATGTCAAAACAGGAGTTCCACAAGGGTCAATTTTAGGTCCAACGCTCTATATTATCTTTGTATCACTTATGAACAAAATATTCTCGTTTGTTAAACATTATGTATACGCTGATGATACAGCACTTATAATATCCCATGAAAATTTGGATACTGCAATAAAATTGTTACAGCTAGACTTTATTTCTTTATTAAAATGGTCACATGACTCTGGTCTAATAATCAATGCTAAAAAAACGAAATTGATGCATATAAGATCCCCGCATGCAAGGTACAGCGAGGCACATGTAATCATATCCCATTCATTTAATTGCATTCACAATAATACCAAACAGCCCTGCGCGTGTACAAGTATCGAATTAGTCAACCAGTACGTGTATCTAGGTGTTACGGTGGATTGTAATATGAAATGGGACGTACAAATTTCCAACCTCTGTAAGCGACTTCGAGCCATTGTAGGAAGACTCCACAAGGTAAAATTATATGTGCCTATAAAAACTATGAAACTAATTTATTTGTCTCTAGCAGAATCGACTATAAGGTATTGTATAACTTCTTGGGGACACTCCTGTAAGACCAACATAAAACATTTACAGCTGATTCAAAATGCCATGGTAAAATTGCTAGTAAGTAAAACAGTTTTTAAGCAAAGGCGAGACATTGATATCATTGTAAGCGACCATTGTCGTTACAAGACTGTAAACATGTAGGTGCTGGATTAAGCCACTTTCTATGCTTCTGGGGGTACGGGGCCGACTATCCTTGAGGCAGGTTCAGGAATCCTTCAGGTGGGAGGCAGGAGAAGTGAAAGACTTTCTATGGTTACAAGATGTGACTGGGTACGAGTTACGATTGCTCGTCCGAGTGTGACTGCCTTTATTTTCAGAAATTTTCGCTTTTATATCATTACAAAGTGATACAAGTTTTCAACACCAGGGGAGAATGGGGCGCTGCTGAGGTAGACATGTAAATGGGGTGCAAAACACGGTACTGCGCTGCCACGGGGTTAGTTGCATTGTCAAAAGCCCGCAACACGGTAACGTGCTGTCGTGGGGTCAGATGTGTTATCGAAGTGATAGGAAAGTCTGCCACACGGTACTGGGCTCCCGCGGAGTCAATCTATTATGGAAATTCCCGTGTGGTTCAATCACGTCGATAACACTGCGGGATGAAACCAATGTTATAAATCTTACACAATATGGTGCCAATAGTACAATACAAATCACGAAGTACATTGATAAACATAATGTTGCAAAATTGGAATCCTAAGAATCATGATTATTACGAACAAACGATCACGTCGGTTACAATCATGTACAAATCAATTAATGTATTACCTGTTCGTGGTCTTTTGTGGCATAAAATTCTATTGCAACATATATCTGAAAGTCCGTATAAGGCAGTGGTGGATCATGTACACAATACACGTTTCACACAAAATATAGGAATGATAGTGCCAATATTTCAAAATAAATATGGTCAACGAACCCTTGAATACATTGTACCATTTATATTTAACAAATTGCCGTACGAATTTAAAAACAATTGTCCTATGATGAAATTCTCACTGATGTTAAAGTGTTGGCTTTTGGAAAGTAACCTTGTGTATTGATGGTAACAAATATGACGGTCTCCTTGGTTGTATAGCTCCGAGATATCTGGTGTATTTACTGTAACGGTGTTACTATTATATCTAAGTCTATCCTCATTGTAACCAACCTGTACTGCTGTTTTATGTATATATGTATATTTAAAAAAAAAAAATATTTCTTAATTTATTTAATACTTACAGATGCTTTGATATTTCTGATATTTACGTAATAGTTATATTTTTGTAATATTAATGTTTTTATAATGTTGATATTTTTAAAAGTATTGATGTTTTTATAATATTGATATTTTTATAATATTGATACTTTTATAATATTGGTACTTTTATAATTTTGATATTTTTTATGATATTGACATTTTTATAATATTATTTAAATCGGTGTTATAAAATTGGACTCTAGTATCTCAATAACAAAACTGTAATGCTTTTACCATTATTTTTTCTCTTTAATTTTTTTTTCAACTTATGTACAGCACAAGATGCATGCGCCTAAATATAATAATTTTGCCCTACATTTGTATGATGATTGTAATTTATTGTTGTATTATATTATATTGTTGAAATAAACTCCTGCTGACAAGCTACTTGCAGTGGCTTAGCGGGTATAAGTTCCCACTGTATATAATTAATATTATACAATAAAAAAATAAAAAGTTTTTTTTGCACATTGCCAGTATAAAATGAATTATTTTCTATGGATGTTGGTGGCACATTGACACTAATCATATTATGCCGGCACGGAGGTAGCATTTGGCATGGCAACGTTGCATGGGCGTGATTGGCAGGGAACGAGTTAAACTTTTATGTTTTTGGAGTTTTAATGATTTCATTTGATGTTTGTTTCAGAGAGGTGGAAGTAGACGGAATGGTGATGGATCCCCTGAAAGCCGTCCACAAGGTACGAGGAGTCACTGGTTATGAAATCTGCAACTATTTCTTCAGCCCTGAGTTCCGCCACGACTGGGAAAGTGAGTACTTGTTCTATTACTCATTATCGGTGCTACGATCCTTTGAGAGTTCTGGCCGCCTAAAGGAACTCTACTCAAGGAATCTCTACTCTCTTATCACTGCACCAAGGTTGCAGTATTCCCCTATAAACCTATTAACCACCTAATTGTAGGTCTCCCTACACCTTTTGTCATGTAGGCATATTATAAAGGTCTCCTTGGTGGTTGGGGATCTTCCACATTTGGAGTTGTCACAGTTTTATAAATCCTGTGTTTGACGGCTCTTTAAACAGTGTGTAGAGTGTAGAGCATTATGGTTGTATCTTTTCTTCCTTGTCTTTTCCTGTATGGCTACAAAGATTTTTTTTAGGATGGTTCCTCTCAAAAATAACCAATACCTTTTGCTATTCTTCTTGAGAATTCTCCTCTGTTAGCCGTATTTTTGGATTAGTATTATAAGTGATATTAGAGCGGTTGGTGTAGATTTAACCACTGATTATTTATTCAGCCATTTTTAATGACCAATCGGAATTTTAGCTACCCTGGAGCAGATGACGATAGTGGACAAGATCAGCCCCGACGCCACGGTTTTCTTGCAGACGCACAAGCGGATATGGCCGGCTAGTCAGAGGGACGCCTTGTTCTGGTCGCACATGCGTCGCTCCCCCGACACCACCGACCCTGACGCCTGCGACCTGTGGCAGGTCTGCAATCATTCCACGGAACACCCCGACTACCCGGTGAGTTGTGTAGATGTTACTATGAGGAAGGACTAGTTCTCTACTAGACCCTCTGGGGTATGTTTCTGATCAGACACGAATAGCTGTTGTTTTTATGCATTTGTTTTCTTTTCAAATCTAAATCACCCAAAACTTTGGGATCAAAACTGGAATTTCAATAAAAATCACTACTCCAACACACTGTTTGCTTTAATCTTAATGCCACGTGCCATTCCAAGCACTACAAAACACTAAAATACTGCTTTTGTGAATGGAGCTTTATTTGTAGCAGTAATGAACATTACTCCTGAGGGGTTCGATAAACTTGAACTTGATGCGCAATTAATTGATCTATGCGTTGTCATTTCTTCACTCGTCAGAATTGTTGACGTTGATATAAGCAATATTTTCAGCTTAGTATGGAGATACATGACTCACACTTTATTTCAATAGTATTTTTATTATTTTTTATATGGAGGTAGTCTGTATAGCTCCCGTAAGCACTCAGGCCATAGGACCAATAGGCTGTTTCCCATGTTTCACTTTATTATTTTGACAGTGTTGGCAATGTTTCCTGATTCCTCAACATATTTCAACATTAAAGTCGGCATTATTTTTCCATTGGAAAAAAATAGAAGAAACTCTAAAGATTGCTGTTGTACTACCGTTAGCTTGCGCAGTTATAATAATATTTATTGTTCTGTTTTAGGTCAACACAGGGAAGTGCGTGCGGGTGACCCTCACGGTGTGCCTAGTCTGCCAGACGCGGATAGACCCACCCAAAGCCGGCCAGCCTATCTCCAGAGATGACATCACTACCAAGATCACCTACTGCTCTGTTGGTAAGTGTTCTGTGTTGACTTATCTAATCATTAGTATTTACTGTATGCTGTGATTATAAGAGATTTACTATGTACGAGTCTTAAAAATCTGCACTTCGATGACACCCAAAATAGTGAAGCATTTTACATTTTCAATAAGACTCTTCGCTCAACATCTCCCCAAACATTACAGAGACCTTTTAGGGGAACCAAATTTTTATAGTTTTTTTGCTTTAAACTAGCGATTCCCTTGGTGATTCATTTCCTTTGTAACGAGTTGGACATTTATTCTACCGATTCACAAGGTTAATGTTATATCTCATGTATTATATTATTGAAATTCAGCATTTTTTATTATTTCTGAAAACCATAAAATGAAATGCATTTAAAAAGTTTTTTAAATGCTACAAAATTGTCTTTAATAATAATAATAATAATAATATTAATGATGTAATTTTTTATTATATTGTTTTTTAATAATAAGTTAAAAAATAATGATATCCTTCACTGGGATTTTCCATGCTGAGGATTTAATTTACAAAATATGATATTAAAATATTGTAAATTGATAATATTGCTGAAAAAAAAAAATTGTTTTAAATGCAGTTGAGTGGTTTCGGTGTTAGTTTGTATTTGGTGTTAATATATTTTTTATTTCAGATCTCGCTATGCAACGACGTATCCAGCTTTTTATTTGATTTTTAAATTTATTAATGCTGTTGTGATTTTTGAAGGAGAGCCAGCCTTTAAATGCCAGTTTCATTCAATATCATGAAAATATGGTTTCAAAGATATTGACTTTTTGCAGCAAGCGAAAAATAAATATTTTCATATGAAGCGGTAACTTGGTGATGTGATATACTGCCCTGAAGAAGCTACGGTAGTAGCGAAACCCGGTCGGCAAAAGTATATAACAAATAAAAGTGATGTAAAAAAAGTTATTGAAAAAGAAATAATTTGTCATTTCGGAATCAATAGATTATTTTTGCTCATCCGTGTGGGCTGATTTTTTGGATATGTGTCAAAATAACTTGAAATTGTTTTTTTCTTATTCCAGTAAATCCTGGTGGTTGGGCGCCTGCGTCCGTTCTCCGTGCCGTCTACAAGCGCGAGTATCCAAAGTTCCTCAAGCGTTTTACGCAGTACGTCATAGACCAGTGCCAAGACCGCGAGATCATGTTCTAGCCCCCGATCCTCCGCGGCCCCCCGCTTCGTAGGGGGGAGGCCTAGTCCGCTGCGACGCTAATCAACAATCCTAACAACCCTTACTGCACTGTTGCTGAAGGATGTTTGTGTGAAGAAACATTGACTGTTTGTAAATAAAATGCGATATCTATGTGTGCTGCACTGCTGCCAATTGAAATAATCATTTTTATTTGATACCACCCACCGTTTTATCGGAGTTCTGTTTGCGATGCAATGGTGTCTCTGTTAGCAGATAATGTTCATTCATTCAACATATTTAACCTACGGTTTTTAACCATTTTTATTTATATATGACGTCCAAATAGATGGATCTGTAATAGGGTTTTTTTTTTCTAATATATTGCGCAAGAAATTACGTACCATTTTTTGTTGTTTATGTAATTTAAAAAGAAAATTACTTAAAAATATCAACCATTTTTCTTATTGTTTTAACTATTATTATTTGGATGGAGGAAATGACTTATTCAAGTCTGAGATTATTTCTCTTTCTCTCTTTTTATAAAAAAATAAATCGCACAATTAGAAAAACAAGTAGTGCTTTGCAGCACGTCCCTGTAAATTTAGATCTCTAGTTGGTAATTCTTTTGTGAACAGACAAAACAGACCCTTTCTGTGTAACATATCTTTTAAAATAATTACAAACTAAATGATTACATTGCTTAGGTATGGTTAGCAGCAAATGGGTTAACTTCAAACTCATTTTTCTGTGTTTGATACTCAAATGTTTTTACAGACCTGTGAAACTGCATTCATATAAAGGACAGGGGGAAGTAAATAAGAGACTGTTTCATCATTTCTATTCTATGAATTGGCAGCAGTTAGAACATTCATAATATATGTAGACCGGTCTTGGGTACAAAATCTTTCCAAATAGAATCTTGTTGTTTCATTGACAAAAAGTTTGTGAATTGAAAGTGTAGTTTTCCGCGTGTATTATTGATAGAATATGTTGTAATTTTAACCCGGTAATTTATGGAAATATTCTTGTTGACTGGTTGAATATAATATATGACTCCATAGTCCGTATTATCTAAGTTAGTTTAGTTCTGTTATGTTATAAGTGTGTTATTTGTGTGATTGCTTTGTTGTATGCGTGTCTTTGAAAAATCTGAATGGAGTGATTTATTATTTTTTCGATTACTTGGTGACTGCCTAATGTTTAGTCATTATTATTTATAACCATTACAACTTTATATTTTTGACGATTATTTTAGTTAATTTTAAAAAATCTTTTACCCTGTGTATTCTACACTGCGGCGATATCTAGTCTTTCATGTCAGCAAAAAATTTATATGGCAACTGTAGATTGGGTTTTTTTTAAACAGTTTAGTGTTTTTTTTCTTTCTACAGGATTAGTGGTAACTTGATGGAAATAGTCTGGACATAATATATATATAAGAGTAAAAAAACAAAAATAAAAAAGAAATTTAATATGAATATAGTTTTTTGAACTTTCCTCTATTACTTCAATATTTCGTATTCAGTACCAGTCACCCTGCATGATAAAGTTCACTTTCGAGAAAATTGAAACCTTAACCCACGTTCTTCCTAGCTTCCAAACATTCCTGCAAATATGTTTTTTTCTTAACTAGCTTCTCTGTGCCAAAAATCAACCCTTTTATTTTATTTAAGGCTTTCTAAATTCCACCTACATAATACTTCTTCATAATGTTGATAGTGATAAAAACTAATTGCTTTATTCCACACAAATATTATATATTATAAATTTATTTCCTCTTAAAAATATTGACTTGTGTCAATAGACTTTATAAACCTTCTTATTAAAATGTATCAAGTACCATTTTGTAAATGTGAACATCAGTTGTTATATTATGCGCTCTGCGTTATTGTAGAATATCCGTCTGATTAACTATTGTATTAGTTTAATTTCTCTCCGTAGTATGTACTGATTTTAATTTCAAGAAACCTAAGAGTTTCATTGATTGTAAAAAGAAAACAAATGTAAAATCATCAATATGGAATACATTAGATCAGCCCTCGAGAATCAGCCCAAAATCAATAGGTCTGGCCAGTGACTGAAATTATATTATTGACATCGAACAGATGTACAGTAAAGTTTGTCTGCCTGTGATATAAATTCAATTTCAAATCTATGGAGTGTTCATTCAAAATAGAATATTATCTTGGCGCCTTCATGTTTTTTATAATTATAATTTTAAAATTAGATTTGCCTTTGTTTTTCCGAATAAACACGGATTTGAGAAAAAATGTTATAAAAATCTTTTCCGCTATAAAAACACCAGAGGAATTAAAAGTTGTTCCGATTTTTCATGGGTGTAACTTAATAAAATTGTCTAAGTTTCTTTGAATTTGTGAGGGTCCTTAACATTGTATTTAGTTCCATAGACCTGTAGTTTTGTTGGGTTTTTACTAATGGGGGGGCCCATCTAGTGTTCCATAACGATGGTAGCGAGGTACCTGCGTGTTATGTAGTTTTCTTTGTTAGTTTATTGGAAAATTATAGAAAAATATTTTAATGGTTTCTTGTGGAGTAAAGGATGCGTTGAATATTTTATATAAATAATAGTTTATCCTTGTACATATTATAGTTGAGTGTAAATGGAGATATATATCTAGTTTAGGATTAAAACAGATGTTTATGGAGAGTTTAGGTATGTACATTAAGAATCAGTGCCTCTGTCAGTAGAAGAAAAGTAGCATTTTATAGCTTGTCCGGCGTTAAATCCTAAGGCTTCACACGATGTGTTCACTTCATGAAATATTTGATGGAAGTTAATCATAATTGCCTGTTTCTTCTTTAATCGTTGCTTTTGTCAAATGGTGATACGTCTGCCTTTCTTAGCTTGGACTTAATTCTAACTAGGGGTAATTTCTAAATATTCCTCAATAAGAGAGGCAGTCTTTCCATTCAAATGCTGTTTTTTTGTTTCCATGTCAATAATAATTGGATGACTTGTATAGCGCTGATTTTGTGAAAAATCACCTCATAATAAGACTAAAATTAACACAGGATGTGATTCTCATGTCATCTTTTTTCCCTTAAATTCTGCATTACACAGTTGTCAAATTAAATTAAATACATATAATATTGTCATTTAATTTTTTATTTTTGAAAATGTGATAAATCACCGTATATCACTGGGGCTGCCCATAACAACACTGCAAGCATTCAAATCTTTGTGTATATGGCCATATGAACATCCACATTATTTATAGTTTCCATGTTTAGTTTTCCGGAATTTTTGAAAGTTAAATACATATTACCCAATGAGGATGTAAAACAGCACTTGCATAAAAAGACTGCCCAAGCTCCTTCAAACTGGTCCAAGCTTCAATCTAATTGATGTGTAATTTTGATTTGCTTGATCTAAACGGCGCCATACAAATCATCTAATTATTGTTATTAATATATCTCAGATTCCTCAAAGTAAAACCAAGTAACTGACATATATAAAGATTTAAAACACTTTGTTTTGTATTGGGACAGACAAATCTTTCTTTTTGGTATCAATATAGCGCAATAACATCTACAGTGAAGCATCGCATTGAAGGTAAAGTCACAATCTTTGGAGATCTGAAAATAGTTTTTTAAAATTAAATATTCAATGAGAATTAATGAATGTGGTGGATGTGGCAAAAGGAATGTGAATTGATTGTCAAATGTATATTATGCATTAATATATGTAGCAGATTTTTCTAGTTTAGAACTTCGTGCTAAAAATTTCATTCTTCAAATGAAAAGTTAATATTTGAAAAAAGAATGCTTTAGAAAATAGCATAATTCTGTCCGCTATTATTTTCTATTGATATTCCGTTTTCAAATTTTAACGTCTTGTTTGAAGAATGAAATTTTCTGTAAAGATCCAATAGGAAAAGTTACGGCATGCCACCGGTGTTAGATAAAGCCACGCATTACGGTCACTTGACATTTCAATTACTTTCAGCTTTATGCCTATCCTTTCTGTAATTAATTTATCCTTCAATATGCATTGGCTAAAACTAGAATGTATGTTGTTTGTGTCCGTTAGCATTAAATAAGATATATTTTTATTATTAAAGAGCATCTGTTGGGTGATTTGTTTCAAATATAATTATAAAATATAGCACTTTTGCACCAACTATTGCTATTGTAATTGTGCCATTATTTTTAGTAGAGCCGAATGTACCTATAATTTAGCATATTATAATATGATTATACGGTTAATTCCAAAGTTTGAGCTACAAAATGGGATTTCTTCTAATTATTATAATCACATTCCCAAAATATACCAAATTCACACATCAAAATATTTTTATTTTTACACTCTTCATTGTTGGTTATTCTATGTTATTATTGTATTTCAAAGGAGAGGGGGTGGTTATTATACTGGTGTTGATGCATTCTTCTAAGGGATTTATTTCCCTGTGAAGTCAATATCTCATGTCTCACTTCAAATAGCTTTATTACTGTATGTTTTTATTTTGAAATATACGGATTTATATTTTGACATTTGTTTTTTCACTGAATTGGGGATTGATTAAATGGAGTATTTTTTTTTTTACCTATATGTTACAAATAACCCGAAATAAGCGTGGATGGTTAATGTTACCCAATGCTTTGGACCACTCCGCCACTAACTGGTATTTTGTGTCTGCTAATGCGCCTTGTCCATTGAATGTATGCTTGGCGTATTTCATGTTTACAATCCTCACAAGCCATGAACTGTGGTGTCTTCCTCTGCTACGTCTTCCCCTGTATTATCAGTTTGATAATCTAGTAATAAAAGCTCAATTCTAAAAGTCCAAAGCTCTTATCGTTGAAAGTTCTTTGTACAAGGAGTCCAAAATAAAAATGGTAAGTATCATCTACTTGATATAACAAAAAATAATGATCCCTGGGATCTATTTTGTACCAGGAGCACATAATGTGGTAGTGCAAAATCAATATTAAATTTCTCAACCGTGTCACAAACTTACTTTTATTTATTTTGTACCAGGAGCACATAAAACCGAAGGATAATTAAAAAAAATAAATTATTACATTAATTAGTAGAAAATATACCAGGAGCACATGATGTTGGAGAGGTATTTATTACAGTTCTTGCTTATTATCGTCATTCTAAAATAAATAATAATCACCTCTCGGTTGGTAATTATTAGTACAAAATGTATCAGGAGCACATAATGCTGGAGAGGTATAGACTATCAAAATTATTGTTAACCGTTAGAATGCTACGCGGCGCAAAAGCGCTGCAATCGTTTGTATCGAAAATTGCGACACAGCGCAAAAACTCTACGAGTTTCAGTGTGTTTTTGGTGCTCCGTGGGAGTGAACGTACTCTAACCTCGCACGTAATTTGTAACGAGAGTGCATTCTTATACATTTAAAAATAACTTTTTATCATTTTTTTATATTATTTAAAAAAAAATAATCATGTCACGTGCTATTATTTCGGACGTTGATTCGATTCCTAGTGAATCTACGGAGGGTGAAACAACATACATATAGTGAAGATAGCAGTATTATAACGCATCGAAAAAAAGCTTGAGGATTGAAAGTGAGTCTTCTATCTCCTCTTCATCTTCAGAAACAGAAGAAACACCAACTTTTGCCAGAATTGCTTTCAATTGGAAATTACCTGAAAAAAGGATATCATTTGTTTACAGATAATTTTTACACAAGCTCACGCTTGGCCAAAGCCCTTTTGGAGCAAAATACATATCTAACTGGAACAATAAGACGTAACAGAAAAGAGATTCCTCCAGAAGCTAAGAAAGCAATCGTAGGAGAAGCCAAATACCTAGCACATGAAAATGTTTTGATGTGTTCATTTAGAGACAAAAAGTCCAAACCAAACCCAGTCGTATTGATTTCATCTAATGCAGATACTAATAGTGTGACGATCAAGAAAAAGAAAGGGAATTTTGAATACTAAAAGGTGAAACCAAGCATGATTGATGACTACAACAAATACATGGGAGGTGTGGACGAATCTGAAAAGATGTTGTACGTGTATTTGGACGAGCGAAGAACCCCAAAATATAGGAGAAAAGTAGTATTCAACATATTTGGAAGGATGGTGTTCAACTCTTATATTTTGTATGTTTCCAACACTACCGAAAAAAAATGACCCGGCTCCAATTCACATCGAAAATTATTGAGGATTTCGAAAAGGAGTGGATGAATCATAAAAATAGCGTGTCAACACAACAAATTTGCTCTGGAAAAATTACCGGGACGTAACTTACGCCAGTGCGCAGTGTGTAGCAACAGAGGGAGTGGTATAAAGCGATAAAGTGGTATAAATTATTAAAATTGATTGATATTTGTCTAAATTAGAGTGTTTTATTTGACACCATTATTTTTTCCTCTAAATTAATCAATATATGTACTCGTATAGCAATTTTCATACATTTTTGTAAAAATTGCTTAGCACTAAAACGGTTAATATGTACTAAAATTAAAAAAAATAAATAGTTATTACCTTTCGGAATGATTGTATTATTTATAATAATAAGTATGCTTGTATTTATGAATGAAATGTTATTTCTTGGTTTTTACTAGTGCTTGCCGAGTAATGGAAACACTTTCATCCATTTTGATGAGGGCATTTTGCCACTTATTTATGCAATTTGGTTTGAGATAGCACATAACCTCACGCGATATCCGACAGTTAAATAACTAAATCTGATCTAAATAAAACTAAGACGAGCAGATGTAATATATATAAATAAATATTTATAAATCATTTTTATTTATTTCCATTTAATTAATGTCATCATTAAAGCATATAAAAGAAAAAAAAATAACATACGAATTATGATATGCTTAAAAGAAGCCTAAAAATAAGAAATAAAAGAAAATTTCTCACAAATTAAATAAGTATTTATTTTATTCCCTTTCTAAACCACCAGACCGAGCGTGAACATCAAGCGGCGGGGCTTCAAACCTTGTAGCCTCTGTAATATTTTTTCACTTATGAGCAAAAAAGCAGTAGTCATAGTAGTAGCCCAGTCAATGGGTCGTCATAAAGGGGGGGTCACCTTACAAAAGGTTACTTAATTCTGGTTTAGTGTGTTGTGTGTGTACCTAAGGTCGTACTTAAAAATCCAAGTTTTCAAACGTGGCGCGCATGTGTGTGCGTTGGTATAATCAGGTTTGTGTCACTGTTTTAGGTTTTTACTAAATATTTCTTAAATAGTGCATTCTATAAAACATACTTTATGAGTCGTCATAAAGGGGGGTTACCTTACAAAAGGTTACATAGTTCTGGTTTAGTGTGTTGTATGTGTACCTAAGGTCGTACTTAAAAATCCAAGTTTTCAAACATGGCGCGCATGCGTGTGCGTTGGGTATAATCAGGTTTGTGTCACTGTTTTAAGTTTTCACTAAATATCTCTTAAATAGTGCGTTCTATAAAACATGCTTTGTAGAATGCAAAATTTGCTACATTTTACCTGAATAACTTTTTTTGTATACCTAATACACCGAATTACAGCACAGAAGAAACATTTTCAAAAGTTAAAGAAAACTACCAATAAACACAGTTTTTGTCAAAAGGTTTATTAAATCTACACATTACTGCAATTGAAGAAAAAATAAGAAATACTTTGCATCCTAATTAATGTATAATATTACATTTATATTCAAATGGTACAATTAGAAATAAGTTGTACATACATTAAGGCTGGCCGCGCACTAGGCAGCCAGACTGCAGCGCCCACGAGAAACGTCTGGCTGCCGGTACAAGTGCGCGGGGACTGAGGCAGCCACATACATCTTCATACATTGCACTTGGGGCTAGCCCAATAATAGTTTTTACAGAAAAATACGTTATTGAAAAAAAAAAACAGAAAAATTAGACCTTTTATCTTTTTGTTTTATATTGTATAATGTCACTTTTATCCTCTTCTTTCAACCAAAGGTAAAATGTTAAATCTCTTCTTTACTTGGGTAATCAATTGCCGCTTCTTCTATGCCACCATCGTGTGTAATAATCTCAGGAACATTTTCGCATAAAATTGTCTAGATCGATGAAGAGGTAAAACAAAAGTATACACATGGCTCATCGCAAGTATGCAATCTTCACAACCCTGAAGCTACACATTGCAGAATAGTATTTAAACAAGTGCAGTCACATTGCCCACTGAATTTACGCAAACAGTACTTAAAATGGACAGTAAGCAAAATGTTTCTGCATATTCTCAGAGTGGGAAGAACAGTTTACGCGTAAAATAAAACAGAATATTTATTTCGTCTTTTATTTTATGAGCCAGCCAATGATCATTAAATTACAGTATAATATATATTTTCGAGTTCAGAAGAATACACATTAAACATTCATGTGATAATACATGTATCATTATTAGCACAAATAATGATTAACAATTTATTTAAAGTACACCATTTTATTTACAATATGAACATCAACGGAGAAAGAGCACAATGACGTATCCAGTTTTCAACACTTCTAATGATATGTTAGGCATTTAAGATGTTCCAACACTATAAAACCACTTTACAGCAGTGACCTTACTTCATCATTGAGAGGCTTAAAGTGGATACTCGTCGCAAGTTGCGTCAACCAGCTCATATTATGAGGTCCGTCAGGGTCAACTTTTGGAGCTCAGTCCTATTTTATGTCTGTCTGATCAATTTGGCACTTACAAATACAAAACTTTCCAACAAATGGTTAATAAGTCACTCAACTTGATACAGTAAAACCCTCTTATAAAGTTTCCACATAAGAAGTTTTGTGATTTCCGTCCCTCTAATATCTAATAAGAGAGTTTCACTGTATTAAAGAATGATTAAAAATTACTTTCTAATAGGACTATAAATATCAAACTCTAGAAAGGGCGGGCCCTTACCCCACAGACCTCCAATACAAACTACCAGATGCTCCAAACAAAGTATAGGTTTGTACTCACTAAGGATTTAAAAGTATACATATTATGGAAGATTAAAATACCTAAGAACCGTCAAGACCAGCTTGGCTTTTAGATAATAACCCTTACACTATCATATTGATATTCTCCATATTTACTAATATTATTATTGTAAAGTAAGATTAACCCTTTAAATACATTAGTCCAAATGTGAAAACGAGATTAAAAGGTGTTGATATGTCAGTTGGAAATACTCAGTTTAAGAAACTATGACCATATAAACAAACATTCTCCAATGAAACATTCACAATGAGACTAATCTGAATTTGACTGTGTATTAAATATGTTCATAAAAGTTTCTTAAAATGAATAATTGTGTTTGCAAAAAGACACTTGAACATAAATACAGTAGTCAGGTAAAGTATAGTCCTACCGCTGAGAGCTCCATTTATAACATCTCCTACTATCACATGCATTGTTTATGGGAAAGAGGGAGAGGTAACAACGGAACTATCGGCGGCATGCCTTTATGTTTAGCATCCTGACGGGTTAAATTTTTGTTAGTTTGGTTTACTTCATAATGAGTGGTTAGTCAGCTTTAATAGCCCTTTGCACTTCCACCTTGTCTATTATATTACTTCAAACTAATGACATTATAAAAATATTCATCCAAGCTTCAAACCCAATCATAAACATTTATTTTTGTCACTCTGTACAAGCGTTGCATAACCAAATAAATAAAATAATAAAGAGACACTTTTTAACAACAACAAAAAAATTGTAAATTAAATAAATATTAATAAATTAATTAGGAAATCTTTAATAGCTTTTACACTTTCACTTTTGAGTTAATAAATTATAATGGCTAACAAAATTGTCCTAGGAAGAAACATAAATAATTTATTTTAACATTTTATTATCGTTTTACTAGTTCCAGCCAAGTTTTGTCAAATTGGACTTTTATAGTTATTTATTTTGTATATATACTATTTGTTTGCCCGTAATCCGTAACATAATAGTAGAAAATATATTTTGTCAGCACTCAAATTCAAACATTGTACCTACCAACTGGAAAGATTACAGGTTTTAATTTATTTCTACTTAGGTCACTGAAATCGAATGGAAGGATTATGGATTTCAGAAACTGTATTTTGGGCACCATTTGGTAGAACAGCATAAAAGTACAGAAACTGCAAAATGTTAGAAATATCATTTTGTAAATTCACTCTTTAAAAACTATCAATCCAACATTTTGCAAATATGCAATGTAACGATTTATTTGACAAGTTGATCAAATAAATTGTTATTTGAAAGTAGGTAATTTAAGTAAATTATATACAAACTTATTTTTGGCTCAAGTGAACTGAACTTGACATTAATTATTGATTTTAAACAGGAACTTAATGATGATTCACACTAGCAGTGGCGGCTCGTGACTTTTGAGTGAGCTAGAGTGCTATGATTGAAAAATACGACGTTGTTAATGTTGAAGGTGAAAATGATTTTTTTTCAAAATTTCAATTTTTTGTATGGAGATTTAGATGGCAGGTAGGGCACTGCCCCACCTACCATCTAAATCTTGATGCTCACTCAAAAGTCACGAGCCGCCACTGCACACTAGTATATCATTCCCTTAGAGGTAAAACTAATTAAGTTCTCTACTAGCTGTTTGACACATAGTGACTTACCTCTAATGGGACGATGTTATCTACATCGATACCCAAAATATAATATAATTAATAAGGAGTACTTTGTTTACACCACTGTTTTTAATATATAAATATGTACATGTTTCAGAAGCAAAGCTTCCTTCATCAGGATACACTGTATACAATAAATAATGACAAGTATAGACAAATAATTAATAAAATAATATACAAAGTACTTCTTACTAATTATATTAATAATGACGCCACAAATTAATTACATATCTATCGAACAAACTAAAAAATAATACACTTGCAAGATGTAAACCATGCTTATACAACCATTGGAAATAAAATTGTTTTAAAAGCAGCCAAAAGTTGTGACCACAGTGGTTTAATTTCTCGAATACATTAAATTTGTATTTAAAAAATGAAGATTTTTGTGACTTTTCTATGGGCATAATATATTAGGAAAAATGTATTGTGATCGCCGTAATATGTCAAATTTAAGCTCCAGGGAATATAAAGACTAATTTTTTTTAAAATACGAATGATTCTACTGTCAGTCATTTGGAAATTAAACCTATGTGCTACATGTATATATATACCCTGACATCCAAATTGTTTTCTTCAATCAGGAACTAAAAAGAAATATGGAAACATCACTCGAAAGATCAAGGTATGGCGTGTGAAAAAATATTAGTTCATTAAATGTAAAATATCAAAATACAATAATTTAATATTCTATTAAGGGCACTGCCCCCCCGTTGCCAAGGATACCAGCTCCATGGCTACCTCTCCTCATATACCAGATGAACCTAAATACATAATATATGTCATAATGATTTGAAGACAATATTCCGTCTCATTGCAATATATCTCACCATTTGATTGAATCTATGACAAGCAAATGGACAAGGTTTCCAAACCTTTTTGTTTTTCCAACAAAAGCTGAATTTCACATTCATTAATAGTTTGAAAAACCAAGATAAGAGATTATCTATTCTATAAAAACGTTTATTAAAATGTTTACAGTATTTTTAGTATGTATGTACAGGATTGAGAAATTTAACAGAAGATAGAATCTTTCAAAATAAATATAATTTTCCTAAAACAATAGTTTTGTGATTTTAAACATTAGTACATTTATCATTGTGCATACATATTAGCACAAGAAAACATATCTATTAATTTTGATAGATCCTGCGTCGGTATCTATTACTCAGTATATGATCTTATGTCATACTACTTGTCATACACTTAACGTTTTTACGGATAAGAAGCACAAAATAACACAAAAAGCAAATATACTATACCTATTTTAAAATCGATTTACTCTAAAATCTTGATAAAATCAAACATTGGTTACTAGATAAAATTTGGCACCCATATTTTATGCACAAGCAATATTTAATCCAAGTCTCAGCTCATTTTTATTACTGATTGAGCGAATGACCAAACCTCGGGGTTGATAGGTTCCACCTGACTTTACTCAGATATTATGTATTACACGTGATCCATTGGATACACCACATGATCTGAGATATCTAATTTAAGAGATAAAAGAACAAGCATCAGAGACAAGAGAGAAATAAAACTTTATATACATACATGAAGTACTGTCAAATGGGGTGAAACCGCACAATGGGACATTTCTCACGTAACTGATATTTGCAAGGAGGGGGTAATGCCAAGTACTGTCCTGTGTCATCGGTGAGCTCGAAACAGGCTGTCTGTATGCAAATGTGTTGTGGCTTTTGTCGCTTGTTTTGTGATGAGTTATATGTATAATAGTAGTTCTGCTGAGTCTCCGCCGATTTTGAATTAACGTATCGTGTTCAATAAACTAGTGCCCAGGTCAGTAAAATATATTTATCATTTTTTAGATTTTTTCCTTCACTGTACAGCTTATTTAGCAACACTTTAAGGTGAACTTTACACAAATATCGTTATTCTTTAAGTAAATATAAAATAAATGTCAAAATTTCGTATTTTGCAGGGTGAAGTCGGGACATGACGCAGAAGGTTGGAGGAGAGCCGTATCAGCATTACAATTTTAAAAAAATATGGAAAAGACTATCTCGGAAGTACGGAATCAAAAATTATCTGTTCGAAATGCAGCTGTTAAGTTTCATTACCAAAAAGTACTTTACAGGACGGATAACAAACATGGAGGTCAATTTAATGAAGGAATTTTAAAGGGTACTCAGTAGGGATTTCCAATGAAGGTTAGTGATGTTTGTCTACTGGTAAAAGATTATTTGAATAGAGTCGGGAGAACGGTAAAGCGCTAAGAGAAATATGTTTGTGAGGAATGGATAGCATTCTATTTTGTTGATTTGTTGAAAATATCAAGAGAGTATGAGTTGGAGATGACCAAACAACCTTAAAAGGGCACTCAGTAGGGATTTTCAATGAAGGTTAGTGATGTTTGTCTACTGGTAAAAGATTATTTGAATAGAGTCGGGAGAACGGTAAAGCGCTAAGAGAAATATGTTTGTGAGGAATGGATAGCATTCTATTTTGTTGATTTGTTGAAAATATCAAGAGAGTATGAGTTGGAGATGACCAAACAACCTTAAAAGGGCACTCAGTAGGGATTTTCAATGAAGGTTAGTGATGTTTGTCTACTGGTAAAAGATTATTTGAATAGAGTCGGGAGAACGGTAAAGCGCTAAGAGAAATATGTTTGTGAGGAATGGATAGCATTCTATTTTGTTGATTTGTTGAAAATATCAAGAGAGTATGAGTTGGAGATGACCAAACAACCTTAAAAGGGCACTCAGTAGGGCTTTCCAATGAAGGTTAGTGATGTTTGTCTACTGGTAAAAGATTATTTGAATAGAGTCGGGAGAACGGTAAAGCGCTAAGAGAAATATGTTTGTGAGGAATGGATAGCATTCTATTTTGTTGATTTGTTGAAAATATCAAGAGAGTATGATTTGGAGATGACCAAACAACCTTTTTGTTTGTTATTTGGAATTTATTTTCCCCATTTTATAGCCGTCTGGATTTACCCCGCTTGAAGTGGTGAATCCGGATACTTTTTTCTAATTATTTTGTCAATCCGAATACTGGGAAACTTAAAAAATATAGGAAAAATTGTCCAGCTTCACACTATTCCACGGTACCTCAAGATTAGAAAATTTTAAGAATCAAAGCACCCAACAAGTAAAATTATGAACTACAAAATTTTGGTTGTACCTGCAGGCATTTTAGATATTACTTATGGGCATTAGCAGTCACCTTTCAACGTTACTGGCTGAATAAATAATTATATAATATGTACGTCAAAAATACATGATACATTGTCACTCTTCTGCAAACGACAAAACATACAAAAACTTGTCGTCTAAGATATAATTGCTTCGGGAAATATAACAGTGATTATTAGCACATTTCAATTATTAAACAAAGTTGCTAATACGATAATAGACATCCAAATAGAACATTATTAACGGACCAGCACTTGAATACATACAATTTTGCTAGTTTGTGTGAAAAAACTAACCTTTCTTTAACCATTCTTGGTTAATTGAAGATGAAAGAACATTTTAATGAGAGGTGTTAATAAACAAGGTTAGGTTAGGACAGTTTTTGTAAATGGGTATCATTATGTTGACATTGAAACAAGAATGAAAATAGATTTTATACAATGTTGCTTTTGAACACATGGGATAGACTAAGAACTATCAAGTACCTACAATTTTTTTTCTTTAGCTACACAAAATAAAAAGTACTTATTAAGAATGTTTTATACAATAACACAAATTATATGGTAGTTTACTAAAATGCAGGATTGACCCTATTTTGTAGATATATGTAACAAATATGTTTTTGTAATTATTATAGGCCATTGAAGAGTGAATTGTATTCTAGAGTTTTAAGCATAATGGTCATTTCTACGTCAATGAGACCAAATTAGCTATTCATGGAAATAAATAATAACATTGAAAACGGTCACTTCTAATTCAAACCGCAAGAAAAGAAAGTAAGAAACAAATAATACTCTTATTATCACTGAAGTACATAATGATATTATTGGACAACATCCCAGCCCAATGTTTTCAACAAAATTTCAAGCAAAAACTGCACTAAGTCAAAAAAAAAACACGACAAACATACTTTCATGATGCGTATACTCTTGTTCATATTCTCTATGCATCTTTATTCTGCTCTAAAACAAACTACTTGTTTTGCATAAATTTTGCTTACTGCAAGTGTGTATTGTCTGGAGAATGTGACCTTAAATAAAGCAAGGGCATAAGGATATCTTCGAACTTAAGAATCGAAGGCGTTGAAACTTCCTTGTTTTTAGGAAAAGGGGAGAAAGTTGTGAGTAATCATTTTATAACATACTTACGACAGCTGTGAAGCTTTGTAAGGTTCATCAAACTTAACAATTAACGTTTCAACAAATGGGCTGACAAAATAAAGCAGCCTTCTTAGCATAATGGTTGATGCATTTGACATTGAGTTGCGGGTTAGATTAGTGACTCATTAGACTAATATTATTAGTCTCAAATTGTAACAATACCGTTGATGGTTAATGCAGACATCTCTAGTCAGCCATCCCCTATCTATTTTGCATGGGAGTACCATATTGGAAGCTTACCTCACATTCTTTTCAGATATCAACATATCTGGGGGTCAAGTCTGTATCTTTTGCGTTAGCTAAACGCAAGTTCAATCAGCCATAAACAACACATGTTGACAGTTTGGTAGTCCGTATCGCGCTAACAAGTTAAGTTTGCGTTTACGTTAAGAAACAAATCCGCCATGCAAACGCAAGAGACGACAATGCATTTATGAAAACTTTCAAAATGTGTTTTTTATAGCTGATTTAACGTGTGTTAGCTAACGCAAAAGATACAGACTTGGCCCCTTGGTCTGTTCACGTATTTATTCGAAAGTAAAGTAAAATAAATGATTATTGTAGGAACCAAAAGGAAATAAAGTCTCTCATGAAGTCATAGAGTGTATAATCGATTATGATTTACTCTGTTTCAAGACACCATTAAGAAATTTAGATTTAACATTAGTATATAGTGAGTGCCCACCTTTTATAAATAATTATTACATTCAGTAGGCACATTATTTTCTTTTAGTAGATATTGAATAAAAAATGAGCTGGAATTGAGATCAGCCGATCTTAGCTCATAAACATCGCTGCCTGATTCTATGCAAAATATGAAAAAAGTAGAAATCGTAGCGTTTTTTTTTTTGCTTGAAATGGAGTCAAAAACTGGGCAAAACGACGTCATGTTAACCTGCGATTCAGTAAAGGTAATACGATTAGTTGGAGGGAAGAGCGTTGTCAGATAGTGTGCGGGCTGCGGGGTGCAGGTGTGATCTACTCGGGGCTGGAGCGTGGGATGGTTGGCGGGGGCGCCACCACGAGGGACGCCTGCATCTTCTTGACGTCCTGCAGCGTGGTGACGCCCTGGTCGTCCATGTCGCGCCAGTACTGGTAGTTGGCGCGGGTGTGCGCCATCAGCTCCGGCATGTCGATGAAAGCTGCAAGTATTAAAAGCTATAAGTGACAAATAACTACGAACAAATAATATTTTGTACCTCTAAGGTTGGGGTATTGCAAACTCTCTTCATATTTTATGACCATCAGATCGTCAATCAACGCCAGATTGAACATTTGACATTTGAACGGTACTGGCTAAATGCTGATTCTCGGTCTGCTTCAGATTTAAAAAAATTTGTGATCAGTTGAGAAGCATAAAGAGATGTCCGTTATGTTTGACATCTGATGACAATTTTGTTCATAGTTCTAGCATCACTTGATTGAGCCACCCTTTAATATATATTTTGTAAAAACAGTTATACATCAATACATTGCAAAAGTGATAAAAGATATTTATATATAGAAGTTAATATAATTGTATAAGATATAGGTAATTAGAGCAAAAAAAAAGTTACAAGTAGGTAGGTAATACAGTTGGAACATAATAGCTAGTTTGTGCTTAAACTTGCTGTAGGTCATGTGGAAAATATCCACATTTCCTGCGAGGCAGTTAATTAACCTAGTAAGTCTTCCCAGAAACATCACTTTTGGTAAGTTAGTTTTGCACTTGGAAAGAAACAGAAGTTTGTGTTGGCGGCCTCGCATGAAATTATCTGAGAAATAAAATCCTATTTTAACCAGGATGTCAGGTATTAATAATACAACGTTCAAGAGTTTATGAGTCATAAGCAGTAATCTCTCCTAGAGTTAAGGCTACAGATACCCAACATTTCTGAGAAAAATGCAGTGGGAAACAGCCATGGGTAAAAACCGAATTCCCTTATGTAGATGTATTGTAAGAGTTTTCTTTTGAGTTTTCTAGACCATTAGGACATGGACGGTATCCTGAGATCCACTCTCGAGAATGCTACACACCGAGCTAAAGTAAAGAAGTCTTATAACTGCAAGGTCCGTCAACTCCTTTGAATTGTGTATGACAAAACCTAACATTTTGTGTGGCTGATATGTATGGGTGTATGGAATATACGGGGTACTCTCTCAAATGCCACTTTGAAAGCAGGCATTTGAGGTAAAACAAAAAGGTTATTTATATTTTTACTTGCATAATGTTTCATTTCAACCCACTTTCAATTCTTTCCTTTCACGTCCCTACTAGAATATAATTATTTATGCGGTGTTTTTGTTTTAATCTGAAAGATAAAATTTCTAAGTGACTTACATTTATTATGCTATTAAATATGCAAATTTCTTTGTTTATAAAGTGTTAATCATTAATAATCACCAACCAGGCAACAGATGTCTAATGTGATTGGTCTAACAGACTGGATCGAGTCATCTCAAATCTTTTAAAAATTTGGAGACAACATTTAGCATTCGCTCGAAAATCTTTCTGCAGGCAGGCTATGTCGACCGGCTTACTGCCACCGTGCCCCGATCGGGTACATTCGGGTTTAGTTTGTTTATAGTTGCAGCGAACCCGTTAACAAGGTGCCGCAACTTTATTTGTAGACTAGTTTTTAACAAATTAGTAGTCATAATAATTACCATTCCAAACCTCCATCATGTCAATGATGATGAAGTCAATGAAGCCGATCTGCGAGCGCGGGATGGAGCAGGTGGCTCTGTCGAAGACGGGCATCACCACCGGCAGCTCTCGCGCCTTCTCTTCGTCCGTCTGGAGGAAGTACTCTTCCGCTATTCTGAAATTTTACATACATCGTTCAATTATTTTGATATATTATCATGTCATAAAAAAATAGCTTACAAAAATAATAAATTTAAATCTTTATTACAAAATACTCCAAAACTCAAGTTGCTCTAGGCATCATTTGAATACAGGACAAGAGTCCAATTGATGCTCCAAACCATGAAATCCCCAATTTAGGGTGTGTTGTGAGGCTCAAGGGAATGGGGAGGGGAAGGAGATGAGGGAGAGGAAGGATTGGAAGTATCTGGCTATTGAATTTTGATCACTAAATACGGTTAAAGCCAATTCAAGCAAGGTTTTGATTCTGATTAGAGGTCTTTCACCAGGGCGATACTTATGTATCTAACACTCCGAAAATTGTTGCAAAAAAAGTACATATAATTTTTATTATATAATGTGAAACAGCACAATTATAAACAAATAAATATAATTTATTTGCATACGGCAGGTGTCAAATGTGTGACCCTTGGAACCGTAGCCTAAGATTTTAACTGCTCGCCCGGTGAGTTCACGTAGGTCATCATATTGGTGTACAATATTCACCAGAGTAGGATAAACACCTTATTATTAAGTTCTCACTTACACAAGTGTAAAACTTTGCTTGATAAAAATAAATGAACTACACACCTTCTAGCCCACTCGACACAGTATTTGGCAGATCTGGAAGGATTGGACACGTCGGCACACTTGATCATCATCCTCCTCACGAGCACCACGTTCTCCGGGTGAGACATCGCGTTAGAGTCCATTGACTGCACCTCCTGAACCAGATGGACAAAATAATATTTCAAAAATACAATTATTTTTAATTTTATCTCATAATTTATGGTTTGTCAAATAATTAATTTCACAACACTTACATCCATTCCCATCCCCTCCTCCTGGCTGCCTGAGTTTGGTTTGGAGCAGAAGACGTTCACAAATTTGGCTAGATGTTCAAAATGCTTGGTCATCTCCGTTGCCAAGATCATGTCAATCACGGTGTGTCTGGCCGTTTTGTAGCTTTCGCGGTCCAAATTCTTGAAGATGTTTACTCTATCATCATCTATAATAATAAATTGTATTTAAAAAATATATTTCTAAGAAATCATGTAATAATAGCTCTTTATGTGCGCATAAACAAAACAGACTAGGTATTATGATGGTGCAAGTTGTCGAGGTGCCGATAATGCAAGTCACAATTAGACACTGGGACCCAAGACATCCTCTCTATCCAAGTTTATCCAAAATTTGTGTGTTATAAATCATAGGTTATGTTAGGCTATACATATATAAGGACAAGTTGGCGCTTGCTCTCGTATCCTGATTGCATACACAAAAATGATGCCGTGCGGTAGAGAGAGACCACGCAGTAGCAGACAAATAAAGGTCTGCGATTGTAGGCCCATAAGTTGTATAATACGGTCGGAAAGTGGTGTAAGTTGTATGAATTGCGCAGGAAGGTACAGAGGTCTCGGTGTAATCTAGGTATACCATTAATACTAAAAAATACTAGGATGGTTCACTCACTGATGGTAAGCTTGAACATGAGCGCGGCGTGGTGGCTCTCGAGTACGGTGAGGTCATTGTAGAGCACGGCTAGCGGGTGGCGCGAGTTGCATAGGAAGGCACTAGAAGTGCCGGGGTGATCCAGGTCGTGCGCCGCTGCCGCTATGAGTGCACACACCTCGTCTAGGGGCTCCAGCAGCGACTGGAGGCGCTCGCGTTGGAGGTAGCACGCCACGGCCTGGAGATGTGAAAAACATAATTTAAATTTGATAACAGCGATACACTCTATATTATAATCTAAGTATGGGTAAAAATTCATTAATGGGATGTATCTGCAAAACATTCAATATCTTACGAAATCGATACCTTAGTTCAATAGGGAACTAACTCAAAATACCTCATTTTGAGAAAATTGGATTTGAAAATTTTTCATAAAGACATCGCTCCGATGTAAAGTTCTTTTGTCCACCTATAACATAACAATAGATGCAACATGTAAGTAATTTATCAACGAATCATATCATAGGTGAAAATGGCTACATTTGGTAAGTTCCAAATGGAAACATTTTCTCCAATGAACTAAGAATGTTCTGATTTCATTATAATTCCATAAAGAATTATCTGACCACATAATTAGGACGAATTAGACTTATTTGTTTATTGAAGTAAGAGAAGGGAGAGTTTCTTTACCATTTTTCATCATTAACTTAAAACCCAGAAATTTAGAGTTATTTCCCTATTGAACTAAGGTATCGAAATATAGACATTTTCTACTGCAACTAGTAAACATGTAAAGTCAATCTGGCAGAATTTATTGAATGACGCAAAAGTTTTTATTATTGCTTTTAACTCTACTTATAATATCTATGCTCTTGTTTTTGTTTATAATGTAGTATGTATAATTGGTTAAAACTGCTAATTGGTTTATCTTATGTTCATTTAACAATGTAATTATCACATTGTATAACTGTTTGATTCCTAATTACACTAAAAAAACTATTACTGCTAGGCACATAACATCATTACAATCTGGTAACAGAATTCTTAAAATCCTATAATATAATAAATAGCAAACATCATCGTAGCCTGGTAGCTGGCATTAATATATAAGTGGAAAGATTATTATCATATAATTCTGGTATAGCATAAACACAAGTTGGGGTATTAACTGGTAACAGAATTACAATCTGGCATTGCTCTACGACGAAATTCTTAATTGCTCTATGACGACAGTATTGGCTTTTGGAAAATGATATTATGTATTGATGTTATTTTGCTCTTTTTTATGTTGTATTCTAAACAAATGTGATGGTCTCCTTGATTGTATATCTCCTTGATATCTGCTGTATTGATGCTATTTCTTATGCTGTCTTTTAAACAAACATGATGATCTCCTAGATTGTATTTCTCCTCGATATCTGCGAATATCTTTAAAATTATTAAAGTGCTACTCTTATATTAAGAGTATATTCTACTGTAACAAAACTTTACTATTGTTTTTGTATTCCCCAACTAGCGTGACACTTGCTGATATATCGATATTTTAATTATAACATTTAATTGCTATAATGTCATTGGAGACCGTTATCACACAACTGTTCTACTGTTTTCATATTTTTAAAATAAATTTTTTAGCTTGTGTACATTGATCACAAGATGCATGTATTTATATTATTCTCTCATTAGATTACTATTTGTATGATTATTTTTTATTTATTGTTGTATTATATAACATTGTTGAAGTAAACTCCTGCTGACCAGCCACTGTAATTCCCATTGTATGAAAAACAATAAAAAGATATGTACAGAAAATTTTCTAAGACTTAATAACACGATTGACAAAAAATACGATTATTATCTGTATTTTTTTAGTATTTTTTTATTACATGTGTTCCAGACAGTTCGGGGTCCGGAACATAGACTGTAAAATAGGGCGCCGGTCAAGTTGAGGCGAGGGTTTTCTGGGTTCGTGGCGTGCGCTGTGTAATATCAGAAAATCTTTACATTCTACATGATATTGGTAGTCGTGTATTCTTCCTCTCAACCCAGACTGCCTCTCTTTATCATATTTATTTATTTAGTTAGTATGAACACAAGAAAGAATATGAGGTCCCAGGCCTAGTTATAATCGGGGAATTCTTATGCATACTTCTTGTATTTAAACATATTAATCAGTTTATTGGCTTTTAATACTAACAGGAGTCCAGCCTGTCTTCCTGTGATATTAATTATTTTATTTTATTGGCCGAACTCCGTTAAACTTAACTTAAATATTGTACGAAATAGTTATGATGAGGTCCCAACGTTGACAAAAAATCCAAGGAGCTCGTATTGGCCCGAGCGTCGACCAATCGCAGATGCTCAACGGCCTTGCTAGGCGAGGGGAAATGAGGACCGGGGTTAGCGTCTGGTAGGGCATCGTAAATACTGAGCGGGGGGTATTTGTTAACCATTTCATAGTAGCGCTTCGTGGTGAGAGGAACGCGAGAGTCCCACCAGACCCGTCCTGTACAACATGTATTACATATTTTTTAACATAATTATATTA
This sequence comes from Halesus radiatus, assembly GCA_022606495.2. NCBI lineage: Eukaryota > Metazoa > Arthropoda > Insecta > Trichoptera > Limnephilidae > Halesus > Halesus radiatus. The sequence goes on along the minus strand of JAHDVE020012332.1, from coordinate 96,586 downwards.
AAAAAAATTCACAGCAATATATAAAAAAATACAATACAACACAAATAAAAACACCTGTACACCTCAGCACAGGTTCTCCCAGTGAGGTGTTTACGAAACACTAAAACACAATATACACCATTTACACTAAACATCATTCTGACCCTTATAGTACACAATCTATATAATATTATTTTATAATGAAATCGTTTTTTTTTCTTATAATTAAATTTAACTGAAAATGAATAGAAATAAATAAATACATACGAATACAATCTGATAACATGAGAAAAATGAATACTGAAATTTTTTAAACTTTTAAATTTACCTGCATAACATCAGCTGCATGCGTCGAATTGTGGTAAGTATTCGACACGTGGTAGTTCATCTCCATGACCGTGAGCCAGTTCAGCAGGGTCCTCTCGTCGCAGTCCAGCACTGAGCAGGCGTTGAAGTGGGACATGATGTTGATGCCGAGGTGCACCAGCGGTCTCCGTTTCGTCAGGTCCTCGAGCCGGAAGATGTCGAAGTCCCAGTGGAGGGACGACTCCAGCAAGTCTCTTAATTGCACCGGTGCCTGTGATAAATACATATTTATCCTAATTTCTTCAAGGGTGAAAATTGTATCATTTGAATGATCTCACAGAATTTTATCAAATTTAAAATGATTGTTTGATCTGCAATATAGAATCAAGCGAGAATCCGCATGGCGACAAACTTTAAGTGCATTAAGGCCTAGCACAAAACTTGCTTGCGAGGCTCCCAAAAGTCCATTAATGTAGCCCGTACAGGTACAGAAATATAAAGGTAATAATAAAATGGATTTAAATAAACAGCAATCTGGAAGCTTTGTTTTGAAATGTTAAATTTCAATGTTCCTTACAAGAGCCGAACAGACACATTCATAAGATCATTTAATATTATCAATCAATAACTCGGCAGTATCCATATTTTATATGAAAAGTTGTTAATGTTGCACTGTGAGGGAATCGAACCCGTGCTATCCTGACTTCAAAACAAATATATAGACTAGCATGCTACAGAGATCACTGTGAGCAATAGAATATTTTATGGGATAATCTGAAAAGCAAAATATAATATAAAAATTAATAGTTTCACCTTCACCAAAATAAGAAATGCTTATATGTATGTACATTGGCATTCAATGTGGCTAAAGCTTTAGTGGTGATATTATGGTGTTATGTGCCATGAATTGTTACTGATCTGTAACTGAACTGTCACTAAACTCTAATTGAATTGTAACTGAAACATAACCAGTATTGTGTGTGGGGGAAAGGATGATGCAAAATCAGTTGCATGATTTAGGGCAGCCACTGAAATACTGATAATTTGCAGCAATCTTATGTTTACCACACCTCTGTTGAAGATGAATATGTAGTTAAAATGAAAGGAACAACTCACTTTGTGCTTAATATTTTGCCTGGAAGCTTGCGCTCTAATGACGGTGGAATCGTTGCTACTTCTACGGGAAGAAAGCACGTTAGTTGGACCTTGCTGCAATCAAAACAAAAAAACACACTCAAATAAAAGGAAACTGTTAATGAAAACCTAACCTCCGAGGCCTTTCTTTGTTTCCCATCGGAAAAAACTGCAGCAATAACCAATCCACTCGATTATCACACATTTCATCGCTCTGGAAAAATTGTATTTCCGAGTATTTTAAGAACAGAAAGCCTGTTGTTGTCAATTAAGCGAAGCAAAATCACAAGTAAAATAAATCGTTATTGTTAGATGTTAAATTACAACAGGAGAACAATCAACAAACAGGCATGAATCAATGTTACAGTGATACACTATTAAATTAGTCATAGTTACTACAAAACATCATATAAACTGATGGCACCGGGAAAATATTAATATACACACGCACCATGTAAATACAGAGAGGAACACTTATGGAAAAAAAGAGTTTAGAAAATCATTAATTGGCGTGTGTTCGTATGAGTTTGGTTCTCAGATGTGACAAGAAACATCCTTCTGTACTGTTAGAGACAAGAAATGTATGTTTTCGGCCGAATTTAGAATAAAAATCAATGATTTACTGGATGATTATATTGTGACATTTTTTTTTAAAATTACGTAATTGTGAAGAGAAATGGGTTGGCAATTGTGTAGTTGGGGTAAGATTAATGATTAAGAATATAAAAACACCGACATTCACAATGTACTAGATATTAGAATGTTGAAGAGATGTTGTGAGTATTTTCCGCAAGTCCAGATCTGAAGAAGCTAAACACAATGTGATGGATGACGCTACGAAGTCCGTGTGCAGGCTATTCTCAATGAATTCAAAGTATAACTGATTAACAAGAGACTACAAAAAAAGGTTAACGATAAAGGCATTCTTAAAAACCTCTACAATTAAATTACTACTCAGGGCACAGAAGTGCCATCAACATTTTAAATCAAGTTATCAAAGTTGTAATAAATGATATGAAACATTAATCATAATTTAAACAAATAGATAATGATTTCAAAGCAAAAAAGAATAGTTCTGCACATGGGCGGAAGAAGAGATAAAGAAAAGTGCCTATGTGGCTACAAGCTATTTGATCCACTGCCAGAAAGTGACATACAATCATCTGCAAAAGTGCCCTACCATCATAGAGTTAACCTGGTCCCTCTGAGAATCGCACCGTCCACACACCGGAATGGAACAAAATAAATAAGTGTCATCAGCCAAGAGATCCTGCTACTGCTACCGCCAAGTCTTCATTTTAATAGGGGGTTCCATTCATGCATAATATTTAAAATTGATTTGACACTGAAAAAATCTGGTGAGTAAATTAATTGAAGTTGGTAAGTCAATAAATTAACTACAAATTAATGTACCTTTCTTAGTGCCTAATTGTAGCTATTACTGAACAAAGCAATTTGCCTTTAATTCAAATTATGAATGATTTCAATATATTATGTTTACTTTCCGGTCTATCTAAATTTCAGAATTTAGAAAAAATATGGGATTGTGAAATTCCCTTGCAAGGTGAATGTAAATCAAGAAAAAGGAGAAAGCAGCTGAAATATGGTATTAATTTAAAAATCAAGTTCATCCGAGAAAGAAAGGAGAAAACATAAATGCAGGATAATTAATCGAGGAATATTCACCAATGCTGTATATAGAAAAAAGTTGAAATTTATTTAAATGAAAATATATCTCAAAGTTTATTAGGTACTAAAATACGAAATAAATGCATCACAACACACTATTTTCATCCCAAAATAGTTTTAAAAGTAATATAACAGATTGAAGAGTATTTGTGGAGAGATTTAAAGGGATGTATGATTTTCTGAATAATTTGATTGAATGATAGTAAACTGTTTAAACTCTGTGCAGTGCAAACTACCCGGTCAACAGAAATAATTTCATACTAGCATTCACAAAAGCATATGTATGTTCAACCTTTGATAAAGCGCAGGTACAAAATTCTATAATCCCATTCCACGAACATATTAATATTTAATCAAATGCAAAATTCGAAACGGAAATCACAAAACATAAAGACATAATCCACCAATTTGAATTTTCAATGGCATTTACACAACATACTGATCATGGAATTATTGTGATCATGCAATTGGATTATTAATAAAACTATTAGTTTTAACTATTTGTACAATTTCAACTCTTTTCGCTGGAAATATATTTTAAAATGGGGACAAAATAATATATGTTCATTCAATTTATTATTAGTTGAAAATATTTTGTGATGACTGATGACGTGATGACGTGATGACGTGATGACGTGATGACGAAACAAACACAATATTTATTTTTCTCCCTTTGTAATTTCACAGGATTTAAACAATTTTAATGCAGAGTGGGAGTTGAATTTAAAATAATATTTTTTATAATATCGGATGGACCACAGAGCAGAGAATGGAAATATGTATTTATGTTAGGGTAACAGAGCTGCATTTTGGATTTATTGTGATTTATAGTTTGGATCGTCGACTGAATCTTAGATTGGGCAATACTTTTTTTACAAGAATTTGGTCACTAGTGTGGAGGGCCGTAAATTTCAATATCTTGTTTTCTTGCACCTAATAAATACCGCAAATTCAGACCTTTAGTTTGTATTGAGTTTTATTTGAAAAAAAGTGAAATGTAAATAAATCTAAAAAAAACTTCACAAATCATTCAGCATCATCAAGAAGATCAGAGGTTAGGTTAATCAGACTTACCGACAGCAGCGCGCCTATGAGGTCATTGGCCACCGGATCGTCGGGTCTGAGACGGTGGTCGTCCGCCCTCAGGTGCGGCAAATATAGTTCGGTGGTGCGAAGCACGTCCACCGCGCGGTCTATCAGCATCACGGTGTGGGCGGTGGCACCCTCCTGGGCGGTGGTGAGGAGAGCGATGACCTGTCGGAGCACAATACACAAATTGATGAATGAATGAAGCATTATCCTAACGCAAAATAGGCATTTGACAAATGGATTTTTTCCATTCTTGTGCTCAAGAGTTCAGCTGTGGAAGAATTTCCGGCATTTGTGTTTCCTCTGTCCTACAACGTGGGTCTCTTAACTCTTTCCTTACGGTGCTAGGAAATCAATGAGTTCCGGTGCTGTACATTCGGTGCACACGGTACACATTTAGAATTTTGTAATTTTTAGGTTGGATGAATAATAATAATTCTTTATTCTAGAAGGAATGCAGGGGTAGTGCAATGCAATACGTTCCATAGGTTACTAAAAGAACACGTCTAAATTAATAACAATACATATAAATAAATTAAAAAAATAACATTGTATTCACCACTTTATTAATATACACGCTTTCTTCATCAGGAATATATAGAATACTAAAAATAATAATGTCAAGTATAGACAAATGATAAAAACAGAACACAATAATGTAAGAATACAAAGTAATTTTTTTAATTAATTTATTAATAATGACGCCACAAAGTGAATACCAATCTTTTGAAGAAATTATAACTATACATATATTTTAAACAATGTACTTTCACTGGCCAATATAATAACGCCTTCAGAATTATATTTGGATATAGGAGATACAACAGTGCATCGGCAATGTTCACGGATCGACTAATGACCTCCGATAACACGGTGGTGACCGCAGTCTACCAGCACCAAGCACTACTCCCGAGTGAGCCAACTCACTCAGGACCGCGTCCGATATAACTGTTACTTCATTTTATTTATTCTATTTCACCAACCTCCCCACATCTTACAATAGATTAGATGATACAAAGTTATATTTCCACATAAATAATCCTATATATAATACAAACAGACTAGAGCACACTTACAATACTCGTCTCAATTTTAGTGAAGGATTAATGGTTCCTAAGCATAAAAACAAATATGGACAAAGAACTTTAGATCACATGATTCCTAGTTCTATAAATATGTTACCCGCTGAAATAAAAAAAATAAATAAAAAAAACTGTATTAAAACTAAACCATTAATAAACACATTGAAAACTTGGCTAGCTGAAAGAAGCTATTTGTATTAGAAATAAGAAAATATTATTTTAATTATGATTTATGGCTTTCGTTTTTGTTTTTATTTTTTTAATATATTTTTGTAGAAATATTTTAGAGTAAGATTTTTGAGAAATATTATAGTAGTTTATCGGAACTTTTTGCATTGTATTTTTTTCATTTGTAAAATTAAAAAAAAAAAAAAAAGTATTATTATATTTATTAGACAGAAGACAAATTAGGCAAAATATGTATTGAAAAAAGTATTATTATATTTATTAGACAGAACACAAATTAGGCAAAAAATGTATTGAAAAAGGTATTATTATGTTTATTAGACAACACAAATTAGGCAAAACATAAACTGGATATAAGATTTGGATCACCAGCCGAGACAGATCAAACATCAACGATTTTTTTTAAAACTTCCTTACAAGTAACCAATAATAAATACCAAGTATTATGTTTTATTATTGTGGTACAACGTAAAATGACATAATTTTTTCCCTTCATTATAATAATATGTTATAAAATGTGCATTGTGTTACAATATACAATAGTATTAGTATAATATTATGGTAAATTTTATACAAAGTAAATTGATTTTTTTTTTTAGATTACATTCGCTGTTAATTTTATTTAATTTCATAAAAAAAAACAAATTTCTCTGTAAAAGAAGATATGAGGGGCGAGAAATACACGATTTGATAATCCAATGAAGATTGATAGATGATATAGCGGAGTAAGGTGCCAAAAAATTATAATAATCATATGTACTTATACTTTTTGATAGCTCATTATATTATATTCTAAAAATCCCCGTAAAAGCCCAGATGGCCTTATAATCAAATAAATAAATAATAATTTCCTTTCGAATGAGAAGGTAGGTAGTGCTCCTCATATTGGTGACGCTTCCAGTGTATTTAATACTGCTTACTACATCCACAACAGTTGTGGAGTTTAAGGTAAGCGTGTGATCGAATTACCTTAAGCCTATAGGCTTAATGTAATGTATGAATGATTTTTACCTTGGTGATGGGCGCCTCCAGTGGCAGCCCCTGCAACTTGGCCAGAGAAGCCCTGCGGAAGCCGTCCGAGCCCACGGAGCGCACGTCCAGCGAGGCGCGCCGCACCGAGTGCAGGGAGCCGCGCGCCGCTTCCCAGGCCGGGGGCGCCGAGCTCAGCAGGGGCACCGCCTCGGACACGAACACGTAGTGGCTGGGGTTTCTGCAAAGTAAACTCATATTTGAATCCTTTCAATAATGGGGAATTTCAGTCAAGTAAAAATAAAATAAATAAAGACACATTTTAGAGCTTCACGCTTCCATCCTGATATTAATTATTAAAACAATATTATGTTATAAAAACATTATTAATTAGAAAAACTTAAAGATTTGTGGGACTTAAAATCAAGATCGTAACATCTATTCTGAGGATAGACACTGCAGAGCTGTGAGAACTCTTCTGTAACTCGAAGTCAGAACAGGCAAGCACGAAGTGTGATTTTACAGTATCTGGCGGAACCCCTTATTATACGAACTGATTTACTGAACCCTGTTCAAATATATACTAGGTGTGTTCAAAAGAAAAGGTGAATTTTGAATTTTCGCGGGCTGTGTACATTCTATTATCGAATATGTTTTTGTTATGTTGGTACACATATGTTTATCATATGTTAGCATTATCAGCCATTTTGGATTAGTGGTTTGTTTTTGGAAATTGGAAAGGTTAGTCATGTTTTTGAGTGTTCATCGATTTTTTACTTTCGAAAAAAATGGATCAAAGAATGTATTAAATTCTGCGTTAAAAATGGAATAAAGTGTTCAAACGCACTTAAAATGTTGACTGTGGCATTCGGCGAGTCTACTTCGTCTCAAAAAAGTGTTTATAAGTGGTACAAGCGCTTTACAGAAGGACGAGAAGATGTTAATGACGATGAGCGTCCTGGAGTTGCAACCACGTCAACAAACGACGAAAACATCGAAACAGTGAAGAAAATGGTTTTGGAAAATCGTCGAATCACTATTACGGAAGTTGCAGAGGATGTTGGCATATCAATCGGCTCATGCCATGCAATTTTCTCGGTTGTTTTGGGCATGAAACGTGTGGCAGCGAAGTTTGTTCCGAAATTGCTAAATTTTGAGCAAAAGCAACGTCGCATTAGCATCGCTCAGGAGTTGTTGAATGACGTCAACGACGATCCAGATTTGATCAAAAGGGTCATAACTGGTGATGAAACGTTGACATATGGTTATGACGTCGAAACCGAGGCCCAATCATCCCAATGGAAGCGGCCAGAAGAGCCAAAACCGAAAAAAGCACGCCAAGTTCGATCAAATGTGAAGGTTTTGCTCACTGTTTTCTTCGATTACAATGGCGTGGTGCATCATGAGTTCTTGCCAACGGGTCGTATGGTTAATAAGGAATACTACAAGGAAGTTATGCAACGTTTGCGTGAAGCAACACGGCTCAAACGATCGGAATTGTGGAAAAACAAATCATGGATTTTGCATCACGATAATGCACCAGCTCACACATCAATGCTTTTCGTGATTATTTGGCCAAAAACAACACCGTAATCATGCCTCAACCACCGTATTCACTAGATTTGGCTCCCTGCGACTTTTTCCTATTCCCGAAACTGAAGAGACCAATGAAAGGAAAGCGTTTTGCCACAATTGATGAGATAAAGTCAGAATCAAAGAACGAGCTGATGGCCATACCGAAAAACGCATTCCAGAATTGCTTCGAGGATTGGAAGAAGCGCTGGCATAAGTGCATTATATCTGAGGGGGATTACTTTGAAGGGGAGAAAATGGATATTGATGAATAAATAAATACTTTTCGAAAAAATTCGAAATTCACCTTTTCTTTTGAACACACCTCGTATGACAGCTGGTAGACTAGCACATAAAAATTTGCAGTAGTCTAATCTGCAGACAATAACAGATTCAACCAGAAGTTTTACAAAGTGCGCAGGGAATAAAGCAAGGATGAAACACGTTTCGAAAGCGAAGCTTTCCTCATCAGGAATATACAGAATACTAAAAAATAATAATGTCAAGTATAGACGAATGATAAACATAGAACACAATAATCTAAGAATAGACATAAACAAAAATTGATTAAAGTAGGTAATAATTAATCAAAAATGTTAATAAAAAAATTAATATAAACCATTGAATAAGAAATTTATATTAGATAATAAAAATAAATTATTTTTATTGTTAATATTAATGTGAAAATAAATCCAACTAACAGCTTTAAGAAAAATGATTACTAATTATATTTAATTGACTATTAATTATTATTTATTTAGATAAAAAAAATAAAGGTTTAAAATGAGTACATATAAATAAACCGGTTTACAATTAGACAAATTTGAAATTTTAGGAATTAAATATAATTAATAATCAAATATTTTTTTTAAATATCTATATCTTGAATTTATTTTCACATTAATATTAGTAATAAAATAAATTTATTTTTAATATACATTTGTTATTCAATGTTTTATAACAATTTTTTATTAACATTTTTTATTAATTATTAATTACCTACTTTAATCAATTTTTGTTTATGTTTAAAATTTTTCTTACTTTATTGTGTTCTATGTTTATCATTTGTCTATACTTGACATTATTATTTTTTAGTATTCTTTATATTTCCAATGACGAAAGCTTTGCTTTCGAAACATGTTGATATTCATGTATTAATAAAGTGGTGATTACAAGGATTAAAAAAAAAAAAAAAATTGTTTTTAGTAGTTTGTCAACGGGTGTTTTTAACATTGAAAAAATATAATTAAATAACAATAATAATAATAATAATGTTAAAACATAAATAACAACAATCAAAACTTTTCAGAATATCAATTAAGAACTAGAAGGCCTATTCTGGTTCTTTTTAGGGAAAATTCCTTATCCTTTTCTTAAGGCTTCTTGCTTAACTGCGAAATTCCGGAGAGACACAGTAAAAAAAATCCAAATAGACTATTAAGAGATTATTTGAAACAACAAATCGATGAAATATCTTCAAGTGACACAAGGTTTTGAACAAAAACAATTACATTATATTATAATGAATTACAACAAAATTTTATTGTCTTTTTAAATTGCATAAATACACCTTTTAACGAAGAATTACGTTTTGTAAAAAAGTACCCACCTCACTAGGTAGAAATGACCTTTTTATTCAGTTATTACTTATAAAAGTGATATTTTCCGACGTGGTATATCTATGGTTATCTATGCCGCTACCTGCCGTTGTGCATTGTTTTAATTGTTACATTGTTAACTTATAATTAACATTGGTAACTTACTATAAAACTACGCAAATATTGATATTTTTTAATGTCATTCACTGAATGACAGCTGACAGCTGTCACCCGAGAGAACCAGAACCGCAATTAGGCAAGAAGTCTGTAAGCCTAAAGAAAAGCATAAGGAATTTTCCACAAAAAGAACGAGAATAGGCCTCCAGATCTAAATATTATAAAATACTATATTCGTATATATAAGAGATACAACCTAAATATATTTAGGTTGTGATATATATATATCAGATGGTATATATATATAACATAAAGAAATAATATTCTAGTTAGTAATGGTTTGTATTAGACTATTCTCTAAGCAATTCTTTCAGCAAGCCAGGTCTTCAACATATTCGGTTTTACATTTGTATATTTTTATAAAATTTCAGCACGCAATATTTGGTATCATGTAGTCTGGCGTTCTTTGTCCATATTTATTTATAATTTAGTACGTTTAGTCCTTCATTAAAAGTAAAACTAATATTATAAGTTTGTTCCGGCATATTTAATTATTATATCGGGCTATTTATGTGCTGAAATATTATTTTGTACCACAGAATTGCTCCTATAGAAATAATTTTGAGACTGATAAAAGTATGGAATATTATTCTTTTCTTCGTACTGTATACCTAATCAGGAATATTTTATCATCACCCATAAACATCTAAAAGATAATTTTGTTAATGGAATATCAGTAGACATGGGACTTTCATCGCGGTGTTCAGTCACCGTGCTTTTCTTATTCAAAGCGGATCAACTTGAACTGCGAAAAGTTCAGTAATTTTACTGACGTTTTTCTTGAATTATTTGAAAGTTGGAACGTAACCATAGAATCCCTTTGAGACAAGAATGAAGGAGTTTTAAACCTTTCACTAGCTAAACAACCGACCAAGTTTGAACTGGCGTAAACAGACTGAACGTCATAAATAATAATATATGGTTCAAAGGTGAATCTCATTGCCTTATAATATGTACACACATATGTATTTACGTAAGTAGTAAAACACTCAATAAGTTTTGGCTTTGAATCGACGCGACGCGTATGTGGGTGCGACCAGCGGCGCAGCGACAACCTCCCGGGTACTGGGCAAGCTTTTAAAACTTGCAAACAGATTTTATAGTTCTCAATTATAAGTTGTTAGTTATAGAGGGAAGTTTATAAGATGGGTTTATATGTTAAATATGTATTAATTTTCCCAGTTTAATGTTGCTTTTGCATAGTTGTCTAATAATGATTGTACATTGTTCCATATGTTTAAATGTAATACCGGGTGAAGCCAGGCTGCAGGATTACATAGCTATTGTACAGTCTGACTATAATTAGTAGACACAAATTTATCTGCGATGCGATCGTTTAAAAGGTTTTAAATTACAACACCAAAATGGCTCATAGGAATATTAATGTAACTTTTAAAAAGTACAATAGTGTAAGTGCATATTTTTTACTTCAACTAAACTTAAGGGCGTTCAGAAATTAGTGGTACTTTTCAAAAGGAGATGATTCTACATCATATTCGAACCTAATTTTATGTTTAAACGTTTTTTCATTACTTAACGCTTTACAAGGAAGATAATTTGTCGTATTTCTGTAATTTTATGTATCGAAATGACCACGTATTAGATATTAGATAAATAAAAAAAGAAAATCCAAGTCACAGATAAATAGTATAAATTAAAAAAAGAGCACTAAAAATGTATTATGATGTTTTTTGTCACCGAAATATTAAACGCGAAATGTGAAGAACACATTTCAAATATTTTAGTGAGTAGTTTGGTGATGTCATAGTAATGACATTTTGCACCAAAATAACAAATATCTACAATTAAATGAAAAGCTACATATTTATAGCTAAATAATATAATGACCGGTCAGTGGCTGAGTTGGCATCGTTGGAACCCAGGCGCGATGCCAAGTTCGTGAGTTCAATTCCTCGTCTGGCTAAGTCCCCCGTCACGACACAAGCATCATCTTCTGCTTACTATGATGGTAGTAGGAGATTTTCAGACATTGTCAGGTTATTCGTAAACCGAGAATATTTGTCTTAAAAAAAATAGTGTTTGAACAAAAAATAAAATTAATCTTACAAGTAGTTTATAGTCGGATTAAAAAATAAGGTTTTTGAAAGCTGCGTTTGTCGCTTTCATTGAAAACATAAGTTGAAAATACCAACCTATAATTATACTCTTTTGGAATGCGTTCATATTGCCACCAGTTACAGCAATTTAAATGGAAGCTTAGAAAATATTCCATTTGTTTTCTTTTACGGAGTTTAGTCCAGTCCCCTTTGCGGGTGTCAGGGTGTTTGAATTCTCACGACTTTTTAGCTTTTTCGCGGAAACTCAAAGTTAACGACGTGAATCAACCCCAAGCTGCAAGTCATCGGCAGGTTCTTCCTAACAAAAGGAAAGAAGGCTATAGCACCGCGGGCGGCAGCTCACTCGCGGGGAGCAGTGACAAGTTAATACAGGATGTTGGGAAACGCGAGAAACGACACCATTGATCGCCTGAACATTGATATTAATTATTTAAAATAATGAATTGTATTATAGACTGACCTTATTTGTTGCAACTCATTCAGTTCAACATTCCTCTCCTCAGACTCGGAAACAATGAATTGCTTTTCCTCAATAAACACTCTACTAATTATGGTTACACTGTCCAGAATGTCGAGATTTGTTAACTCAAGCCAGGGCCTTGAAATTTTTGATATCAGTCTGAATGACTTTTGTAGGGCTTTACGAAATTAGAACTCTAAGATTATCATTTAGAATGTCTAAAATCATGGACTCTACCTAACACCATGTTCAGGCTTTGACTTGAATGTTCTCTCAAATGTATATTTTTGTTCTCTTTTTGTCATTGCTTCATTCTTGTACTGTTCTTTTTCCGTAGCTCTCGTTTATTTCATTTCGTGGTATGTATTTTGTGTAATTGGACATTGGTCCGTAAATAAATAAATAAATAAATATTACAACACACAATTTGAAACTTTTGTATTTCTGCACTTATACTAAATGATTTTTTTTAAATGATCCTTAGGACAGTGGTAGAGCCATTTTTAAAAGACTTATACTAACTTCCGTAGCAAAAAGCTTCTCGGTTCTAGGGTCATAGATCGCGGGTTCTAGTCGAAATTTTTCCGAATTTAATTTATGTAGATTTTTTTCACACATGTATGGAATTTAGATAAACTGATGTGTGGCATATTTGCACCTCGCTCGTTCACGGTATTCTCAGTATCGTAAAAAAATTCGTATATGTATAGTAAAAAAGAATAAATGGCAATACAAAATACATATTTGAATATATCCAAGAAAATTTATGGTTACGCGAGGGTTTGAAATTATTATTTTGTAAAATTAAATCAGTTTGACTAACCGGCCAAAGATAATTATAAAATACATATTTTATTAATCATATATACATAGGTCCCTTAATCAGCAGAATCGTATTTTAACAAGTAACAAGTATACTAAACTCCTGTAATGAAATTCTCCAAGGCACTGACTTCCTTTAGCAGCTTCGGTGCATTGCACGTAGTATAAACACGCAGTGCTTTCTTTATTGTGAACGCCGGAGATACGTTTCGGTATTTATTTCCAACGGGTTCTCCAATTAAAATGAATGAATCCTTTAAAAGTTATCAACAGATATAAGTCGCGCCAGTGAGCATTGATTGAGCAGTGGAGAGCTAGATAATATTTTTTTTTTTATATAATTGAAAATACACTTTGTATATACCACTTTACTTAAAATATATAAATATTTCTACATGTTTCGATAGCAATGCTATCATCTTCAGGAATAAATGAATACTATTATTTATTTATTTATTTACATTTTACAAAAGAAAAAATACAATGAAAAAAGTCCCGATAAACTACTTTTTTGTATTAATTGAAAAACTAAAGTTTTTAAGACAAGATTTTTGTACATAGCGCAAAGGGTAACAATTATTTTTATAAACAATAATTATTTTTTCACCAATAAAATGTAGACATAATTTATCTCGACGCCATCTATTGAGGGATTTAGCCGTTACAAGCCTTTCTCATACTAATAAAGTTGGTTGTTTACAGGTGAAATATAATAAAAACAGTAACTATTGAATGAAACACTAGTATATATTGATTAACTTGGCGGGTTCGCGATAAGCCGACGTAGCTCAACGGTAGAGCATCTGACCGGCAATCAGAAGGGTGCAGGTTCGAGTCCTGTCGGCGACATTTATCTTTTCTCGGAAGGTTTTTTCAATTTGGATGAGTGTTTCAAGCTAATAATTACTTTTTTGTAGTTTGTCTAACGGGAGTTCGTTATTCAAAACTCAAAATTTACAGATATATTAGAAAATACATATGTCTATATAAAATAAAAACATATGTATCACACTTAAAACATAAATATTTCTCAAGGATCTTACTCAAAAATATTTCTACAAAAATATATAAAAAAAAAACATAAACGACAACAATAAATCGTACATAATAATACGTCCTTATTATCTAATACAAATAGCTTCTTTCAGTTAGCCAAGTTTTCAATATATTTATTAATTGTTTAGTTTTAATACAGTTTTTTGTTCATATTTGTTTGAATGTTTATTAACAATTAATCCGTCATTAAAATTGAGACAAGTATTGTAAGCGTGCTCTAGTCTATTTGTATTATATATAGGGTTATTAATGTGCTGAAATATGATTTTGTACAACAGAATTAATATTACTGAAAGAATTTTGAGACAGAGATAAAAGCGTGGAACATTATGCCTTTGTTCGTATACAATTTTATGATCTATTAATTTAACCATTGAATTGAAAAAAAACAGATATCTGTATTTTTTTGACCGTCCTACGTATGTTTTAAAAAATATTAAAAATAATTTTAAAACGTGAAGAAAAATAATTGCAATCTTTTCCCAGTACATAAAAAAAAAACTTAACCAAAGTTAAGTAGACCCCATTAAAAAAAACATTAACGTTAGCGTTTCTGAAAAAATTTAACTACGTACCATTGGTTTTTTTTTGAAAAATTTCTTCTCGGAATTTTAAACAAAAAACATTCAAAGTATTTTTTGAAGATATTCAACATTTTAAAATTTTGTAAAACATACATATGTAAGACGGTCAGAAAACTGATTTGATTTTGATAAATGCTAAGCGTATGTAAATTTAAAAAAAATGTACTTAATACATATTTTTCTCTTTAAAAGACATTACGTTTATCGTATCGCGTAATAAAATCATAATTATTTTACATGAATTAATATTCCCTTTCCGACGTCCCTCTCTCCCTCAAGCCACATCTGAGACTTTTCGATCCTTCAAAGTACGTTGATCTGTGGTCAAAATATGCCAACAGCAAAGAAAAGGAGTCGAGACGGAAATTAGACAAAACTTTTTATAATTCATTATGAACTTCTTATCACTCTAGTAGATTTCTTACATCTACTTCTAAATATTTTCAAAAGAGTACTGGCTACCCTTTTTATTGAAAAAGCACTGGTTAAACTAATGTACATGAATACTATTTCGATAAATTGTGCTATTTTACAAGTGGATGTAGACATACGAGTATATTGATTATCATCCACTGTCTTGGATCTCTATTTAGACGGTGGATGTAATGCTTTGAAAGGAAAATTATTTCCTCTGCAGAATTTGACTCATGTATGTGGGAAATGCACAAGCAGGGTGAGGTGGGGTTGAAAATGGCGAAATTTGATAATCGATAACACGAAACAAAATCACCCGACACGCGTCGTATCTCGACGTAAATGCTTCGTACCGAGACGTGAAAGGTAATTTAACTAATTAAGAACATGTTTAAAATATAAATAAACCATGATTATTTAGCAACATATACAAGGGTATAAACATTGTTTTTCTGTTTAATTCGTAGAAATCCATTTAATTTTTTAAAAATTTAATGTAAATCAAATTTAATAGTAACATTATCAAAACTGTCAGTTTGAAAATTACCTTAAACGCCGAAACAGCTGTCACAGAAATAAAAACAAATAATATTTGCAGAACTTAATAATAAAATTATTAAATTTATTTTACGTTAAATAATTTTTTTTTAAATCATTGCACTCGCTTTCTTAGCATATGGTTTGAATTCTTTTACCTTGTGTGTTCTTCATAAAAAAAACTGATAAAAGCGTTTATTTTAACGAGGTAGTCCTGGTTGGAATATTTGATTTTGGTATTTCGTCACTGATAAAAAGTGGAACATGCAAGAGTATGACATATACTTTTAGTTACTAGAAATAAATTAACTTATGTCACTGAAGAAACGCAAACGTGCAGCAAAATTAGAATGAATTCTTTGCATTTTGTAAATTAAACTTATCGTCCACAAAACAAGCAAAGTGCATGTAAGCTGTATGGATGCATTTGAGCGACCGACGAACTAGTGATCGCTTCCCGTTCACCTCCGCATTAGAGTCGAGTGATGTTATAATGAGCATTACTCACGTAAAAACAGAGGGTGAACCTTTTACGCGAAACTCTAAGAATCTATTCCAGTATACGAGTAAAAGGACTATTCTATATATATGTGAACATATGTTAATTAGCTACCACCTTCTTGACAGTTTTTTTACACCGATGGTAATAATGCATTGCAATGGAAATGTTCACAATAGAGTTGAAAGAGAAAAAAGAATCGCAGAATGACATAGATAACGAGGTGCACATATTTCCTGAATGCGCTCGGCGCAGCGCCCGGTGCTTGTCAGTAGAGCGAAAACGTGAAACTCGCCCGTTTACTTGCCGCGGTTATTACCAGATTTTTAAACAATGTTTTCAGAACATACATCGTCTAGTGAGGCGGGTGACGTATATGCAAATGCATCAAATTAAAATTTCATAAACGCCCGGATTGCTGGCAGGGAAATGAAATGACACTTCGAAGCAACTTTTTTATCATTACCTCACCTCGTGTCACAGGAGGCCCTGAGGAAAATAATTTCTCTTAGGTCCTATGTCAACTATGAAGATGCTGTGTGGAGATATTTTTGAGGAGAGGAAGGTCTTGACGAGATGCTGTAGGAGGGAGGAAACACAGAGGCTGACAAGTGGTTCCACAGCCGGGCTGTTGAACTTAAGAACGAATCGTAGAAACGACTCGTTCTCATGCGAAAAATGTAAACCATGTACAAATCTTGGGCGCGCGTTTGGCATGTTTCTCGATTATGCACCAGTGCCGAAGGGATCAATGATGCTAGATGCTCAGAGCATCTTCCATTGAAATATCGGTAGAGCAAGGACAGCATTCCCACCTGATGCCTGTGCTCTCAAAATAGGGAAATTTATTAAACAAACCGCCCGTTTCTGTACAGAGTCAAAGGTTTTTATTTCTCCAAAAACGACGAATTATACGTAATACGCAATTAAGGGTGGATAATGAACACGTTAATATGAGGCGTGAAAGAGTGTAAAAATAAAAGTTTAGGTGGGAAAACTACAATGGAAGTGGCGGGCAAGCGGTGAAGGATTGCTGCGTTCATGTAACAGATTTTTCCAATCATTGTAGTGTAACCTAAAAGTGATACAATGTAACGAGATCGGTGTGGGAATTTTCCTAAAATATTTTCTTCTAAAATTGAATGTTTATTATTTTTGTGTACTAAACAAAAGTCAAACAGTAGTTTTCTGAAAGACTAAGTTATCTGAGGGAGTATCGATGGTCAAACCATCATGGAAGCAGATGGTAAGTAATAGGAGAAGGGTTGTCGATAAATGATCTATTGTTTTCAAAAGAAAAAAAAAACACCCGGAAGGGAAATAGATTATCTTTTCTTTGTCATCATTACGCCGTGAAATGTAAACACACAAACAATACTTTAATGCGCTGTCAATATTGGGAGACAAAATACATGCCCTAACGCGCAAGGGAAAGAAACCTAAATAAGGGGGCGAGCTTAGGCGGGTCACCGTCATTGATTTGCGAATAAATGCATCCCGACAATATCCAGGCAACTTGCATTGCATTGCAAAGAATTAGTATTTACTTTCCGAAAAGCAATTCTGCTAAAATGATCAACTCGTCCTTTTTACAATAAGTAACTCCAGGTCAATTTTTATTATTATTTTTTATTAATGTTGACATCCAAACTTAATTTTCTGTTTTTTCTTTTTAAAGTTCGTTTTCATGGTTAAAATAATTGTTAAAGTTTCAATTTTTTAAAGCCCACCAAAACGCACGAAATCTATTGCTTGTTGGGTGTGACGTCACACGAATCAGTCGGATTAGCGGTTCAATAGGCAGTAATCGATATTGTATGAATTTCATACAAAACTTCGAGAACTTTATACTCAAATTTAACTGCTTTTCATTGAAGGAAATATTGTAGAGTCTCGTTACTATTGTAGGTGAATTGTACCTAAGTGTAAAAATACATTTATATCCGCAACTAAATAACAATTTATCAGCGTTCAAAGAAAGTCCATAGCTTACTTTTTAATAACTAGCTTAAAATCACAATCGCTTGCGTTAATAGCCTCTTTTTTTTCTGCGCATGCGCAGAAAACAGACGCATGCGCATTGCGCATCTGCGGACTTCAACAATCCGTGACAGCAGTAGACAGATATTAACTTGAATGTGTTGGATAAATTGAATAGGTTTGAAATATTGGTGTCACTTCAATGGCTTGAAATAAAAATAAATATATAATGCATTGTAAGAAATAATAGGTTATCATTAGAAATCCCCCGCTTCCAGAATAACTGAAGAAATAATCACCAAAGTGCCATTGACATTGTTGTTGGAAGGGGAATAGAGTATTATTGCGTATACAAATTCGTTAAAATTGGAACGAATTTTCAAGCAAAAACTCTCAACTAGTCGCAATAAACAAACATAATGATTTTACGAGCAAAATGAAACTGTAAACAGCGAAATTATAATCTAAAAACATGATAAACAGCGGAAAAACATGTTATTTGGTTAGAGTTGGGCTCAAAAACAGCATGTGTGACGTCAGAAGCAGTGGTACCAACAGAACATGGTACCGTTTTTAATCCACTTTTATATAACGATTTATAAAATCTACGTATAATTATATACAATAAAAGTTATATATTCAGAATCGACATTTGCTGATCTATACGAACATATATTTTTAAAGCCATTATATTTTTCACTAGTTTAATAGTATTTTTCACAATAAGGATTGTGCGAAATTTATGGGAATCACCTTTATTCCGGTAACTGTTAACAGATTCCAAACTAACCCAAACAGCCAATAAGTAAAACAGCAATGAGAAAAGGGTACAAAAAACCGAATATTTTGATGAAGTATTTAGTTTGACCCTTTTTACAAATGTTTTTAATTTCTTCACCGCAGTCAAAATCAAGTGAAAGAAACGTGGACAGCTTCGATTTCGTACCACAAAAACTGTTAATGTATTATGTCATATAATTGAATAAGTAAAATACAGTAAAACAACGATTATCTGTGGAATGTAATGCGATAGTTTTGATTATTCTTTTCACCACTTCGATTTTTACAAAGTTTGAATGCGCAGAAAACCATAATTATTGTTTTATTCCTTAAAATCTTCGAATGATAGCTCGCCGCCAGTCAAATACGAATGATGGCGTCATGTATTCAAGAAATGCGTGAACCCGTCTGGTGCTAAATTTAGGTTGTCACGTGGTTACCTCCAGCTGTCGAAATGGTAAGCGAATATGGTTATTATGGTACGTCTATTCATTCGGACGTCAGTGTCTCGGAGCCTTTTTCTGGTCACTATCGTCATTTGACGGCATTTTTGCAGTGACGGCTGTCCTTGTATAAAAAAAAAAACATTACAATATATTGATCTTATCAAGAGGAATGATAAATACTAAAATGATAATCTAGAGGAAGATTTATAGAAAACGAAGAACTTCCTGACGTGATTGGTGCGAGTGCAGTTCTGTAGAGTTGTCCCCGGGTGTAACCTGCAGGGTAAAGATTGCCCTGATAGAAGAAGATTTAAAAAAAGGTTCGTATTACCTGCCGTCTAGGGAGACGGGCGCCGCGTGGCAGGCTTGCGCCGCCTGGTCGGGCCCCCCGGCCCTCCTGCGGCATGGTAGTGGTCCCTCCCACTCTCGTCCACGGCTCAGCTGCGCCACTGCCTCGGTGGGCACCTCGAGTACCCCACTGCCACACAGGCGCTCCCCGGCCCGGTTGGCGTACTGAAAAACAAACAAATATTATACATAAACGAATTAAATAATATACCTTGTATACACCACTTTCATAACAAACTAACATACTTGTAGAACTTAATAATAACATCATTAAATTTGATCTACTTTAAAATTAAAAATGCAATAAATTTAGACATTATATTTTTTCCATGAATTTGATAAGAAACTCATAAGCTCGTTTACAAACTGGCCATTTTCAAATATTACATGCACAATTCATACCCGAATTAGAAAAACTACGTACAGCCTACCTTTGATGAAAGAGAAATGCACGCCACTGGCATTCGGGGTGTATCAGCACGTAGGTAACCGATACACTTTAACCAGTGATTCCTGAGCTTATTTGGAGTAAAAATAATTAAGAAATTTTGTTCTCCGGTGAACTTTTTTCTTGTTTATAATTTTTTAAAAAATCAATAAAAAAAAAATTACGTCACTGGTCACTGAGCTGAGTCTAACCCCCCGTCCCGACCCTAACTGTCCAATACCTACTGTTTTTTTATGTTTTTAGGTGAAAAAAAAAGTCAGCGGAGACCAAAATGCCATTTACGTTTTTTACTGCAAATAATAATGTCGGGTACGTTCTGATATATATGTGTACTTTGTACTGCAAATAAGCTCAGGAATCACTGGTTAAAGTTTGTCGGGTACGTGCTGATATATATGTGTACTTTGTACTGCAAATAAGCTCAGGAATCACCGGTTATTTGTCGGGTACGTGGTGATATATATACGTGTACTTTTTACTGCAAATAAACTCAGGAATCACTGGTTAAAGTTTGTCGGGTACGTGCTGATATATATGTGTACTTTTTACTGCAAATAAGCTCAGGAATCACTGGTTAAAGTTTGTCGGGTACGTGCTGATATACTCGTATATGTGTACTTTTGTGATTTTTTTAGAAGTTTGATTAGTGTGTAATAGAGTACCTAGTCGAATAATTTGTTTATCTTTGGGAAAGCATTAGTTCGCTCTCATCTCTCCGAAGCCTAATCCCCAATCAAATTACGAAGAACGTCTGAACTTCTCGTATTCCAAGTAACAGGTATAGCATTATATAATTTTGGACTTAAGAATGAAAAACTACTTTGACCGAAAAATGTTTTGGTTGTAATTAAGTACTTGGATTAATGCACGAATGTCGGGTTTCGTGAGAGTGGTACAATAGAACAATTTTGTTTTCTTTTCAATAAAAACGAAAAAAAGAATAAAAAGTTCAATTTATTACAAATTTAAAACACACAAAAATATTAATTTATAAAAAAAAATGTAAGAAAATAAACAATCTTCCAATTATTAAAGATCAGATTTCAGCCGAGCACACAAAAAACGTGAAGATTTCCTCAAAAACTAATTGTGATTGTGACGCACAGCAGGAGTTCATTTTCAGGAAGGGGAAGATTGGCAAGAGCCTTTTCAGCTTGACACTTTACCCCCCACCCGCACCCCTTTTCCATCATTCATCCCATCTCACAACAGAGGCGAGATTCTTAATCAGCAATCTGGCGATGAACAAAATACCGTGAAATTTATACCAGCGGACTTTATTTATTATCATTTATCACGAGAATTACGTAGCTTACGTATTATTAGAATTTAACTCGATAAAACAGACATTTGAACAGAAGTGTAGAGCTTAATTTTGCAGTTAAAGCGATAGATCCGCTTGATTGATATATAAATTAATAAAATTGAAGAGACGCGAATTGAGAGAGAAGGGAATTGATTATTTTTGTCATTATATCTCATTTCTAATACTCTATGGCACATGTGGACAACCTCCGGCCCGCGGGCGTGTGTAGTTTAGATCATGCAAATGTCGTTCAGTTACTTCAAAACATCGAACGTGTCTGTGCTTTATTGAGGTTTTTTTTCTTAATACCTAGTTCAATAATATCTTAAATGTAATTTTAAACAATAACACATTATAACCCTTAACTAGGGAAACTTTGTAGTATAATAAATCCATTAAAACAAACGTCAATTTACTCAGAACTTAATCAGAGCTTTAGTAATAAAAATGAAAACATTCTGATATTCATTATACGTACCAACATAGAAATAATATAAATAGATCATCGGAAAGTGGCTTCAACACAGTTTGATAATGCCTTCGGAAGACGAATCAGCTGTCACGCGTAATAACAATTAAACAGCCGAACTTTTTTAATAATTAAACCGTTTTTTTTTTTTATTTGAATAATAATATTTAATCATTGAAGAAAATAATATTAACATAACCCAAATGAAACATGAAACCGGAAAAAAAGGCAGAAAATAAAGTTGCATCTGGGACTTGAGTGTTGAGCGTTGAGCGTTAATGAGCGTTGCCCCGGATAGGCAGAGGACCTGGGTTCGTGTCCCAGATGCGACTGAAATCTTTTTATTTTCTGTCCTTTTTAGCGGTTTCCTGTTTCATTTGGGTTATGTTAATATTATTTTCTTCAATGATTAAATATTAAAATGAGGTTTTTAAATCTCAATAAAAATAATGAATAATTAAAAAAAATGAATAATAATAGTTATTAATACATTTAAAAAAAAGTTAAATAAAAATGTAGTTTAAAAATTTATGTTGAACACAATAAATAATAAGAAAATATTATCAGTATACATTATTGACACCGTGTCATATTCAATAGTAGCAAGATATAACTTTCAATGTTTTGTAGTCAGTATAATGTATTTACATTGTATGTAATTAGTTACTGACGACAATAACGATGAAAATAATATTAGAAGCAAAATACAGCAATTTATGTACTTTGCGGGAACAGTTTTCTTAGAAAATATAATATCTAGGCTGATTTTGATGATAACTCTCAACTACAAGGCCAAATTTTGCAAATAAATTTGTTAATATTTTATATTTTAACTTTGTCGTTTAATTATTTTCCGTATATTTTATTACTTTTTAGTTTATATATCACTTGTACATTTTATAACTTTTTGAATTGATATACTTACTTACTATTTCCAGATATTATTTATTTTAATAAATCCTAATTATCGCTGCAGTGCTTCAAGAAGTTCTGCAGAGAATGGTTAGTAACTGCAAAACGTAATTGAAAAATAATTAAATGGAAACTTATGTTCGTGATTTTGTAAAAAAATGAATTATTGCGATTTTTAGATTTAAAATATTCTTTTATTTTTTAAATTTTATTTTATTCAAGTGTAGGGATTTTATCTAACTTTAACTTCATTTAATTTTTGTTGTCACTGCTGAAAACCAGCTGCATTCTGGGCTCCTATCTGGGCAATTACTAAAACTAAATTATATGTTAAAATAAAATATGTAAAGTAACAGCTTATTGACAAATAAACATTTTTATTATTATTATTCAATCATAGAAAACAAAAGCATTTTATTCATACAGCCGAAAAGCTACAAATAAGAAAGCTAAGATAAGGAGGATAATGATTCTATATTACAGAAAAATTGTCCCGTGATCTCGCAGGAGAACCTCCCATCATTTTTTAATACTGTCGAGTGTCCGATAGCAGTCACGTGATTGGAAAATTTCTATGGCATTAAATACCTCCATCCAACTTTGAGGTTTGTCATTCATGCTTATTGACATGAATTTATTTCGCGTAAGAAGAAACCTGTATGTTTATTTTGTATTCGCTGATTGAATTCAAATACGATTCATTATTTCGAATTGTATCCAAAGTACGTCAGCGTTAAACCCGATTTTATAGAAAACGAATAAACACACTCGACACATGAAAATGATTTCTATCCAGAGTGCGTCAGCCTTTGTGTGGTTAAATGACATTATCGAGAACACGAATAACAGCGGTTGGAAAACAATAATGTTTTCAATTCAGAGTGTGCAAAAGTATGTGAAGCGTTAAACATGATTTTAGAGAAGACGAATAACCACACTTGACAGATGAAAATGGTTTCTATCCAGAGTGCGTCAGCCTTTGCGTTGTTAAACGACATTATCGAGAACACGAATAACAGCGGTTGGAAAACAAAAATGGTTTCAATTCAGAGTGTGCAAAAGTATGTGAAGCGTTAAACATGATTTTAGAGAAGACGAATAACCACACTTGACAGATGAAAATGGTTTCTATCCAGAGTGCGTCAGCCTTTGCGTTGTTAAACGACATTATCGAGAACACGAATAACAGCGGTTGGAAAACAAAACTGGTTTCAATTCAGAGTGTGCAAAAGTATGTGAAGCGTTAAACATGATTTTAGAGAAGACGAATAACCACACTTGACAGATGAAAATGGTTTCTATCCAGAGTGCGTCAGCCTTTGCGTTGTTAAACGACATTATCGAGAACACGAATAACAGCGGTTGGAAAACAAAAATGGTTTCAATTCAGAGTGTGCAAAAGTATGTGAAGCGTTAAACCTGATTTTAGAGGAAATTATTAAATGCACTAGTAACATTAGAATGATTTCAATCCAGAAAAGCATATTTTTAAATAGAACTTTCGAACTACAATCGGAACACGAGAATGGTTTCAATCTAGAAGTGCGAAAAAATTTCTCTCTTTAATTCTAACGGAGGAGGAAGTGAAAAATGGCTTAAAAAAATGAAATCTCCTCTCTCCGCCTTAATAAGCTGGTGGTGTAACAATGTTGTTCAATCTCGGCCTATTTGTTGTTTGTTTTTCCAAATACTGTTGAAACCTGTTGTCAATGTTTTGTAATTATTATTTTGATTAGAGTTTTTTTTAATGTTATCTCGGGATTTTACATCTGAATTAGAAATCCAAAATTATCCTCTTGTTAGAGAAAGTGGACACAACGGCAGATATAAAAAAAAAAACTTGACATAATTCGACCGTTATTTGTGTCAAACCGCTGATAGCTCCGTTGTAACTCCACCCTCTTTCTCACAAACGACGTATGTAACAGAAATAGTGATCATAACGGAGCTGTCAGCGGCGGGATCATACGTTAGTTCAATTAATAAGGGCGAGCGATTTCACAGATGCGACCCTGACTTTAATTAACGTTGAACGACCTCAAGCACATAATGTGAACACAATGAAGCCGGCTTGAATCAGAAATCACGGGACTCAATTGGAACTGGAGACCCAAAGCAAACCCGGAATGAATAAAATTAATTTTCTCTAAAAGCTTGAGTTACTTCAGCCGAGTGTTTTTTGTACTTATTATATTCTCCTATCAAAATTATCATTTTTTATCAAAATGGTTTACACAATTAAGCAACATAAAGAGATGATAGTAGCTCGTAGTGAGGTGTTCACGTAAAATAAAAAAGCAAACAGTGATTCATTTCCAAACATATCTCAGATGTATATATATATATTTTAAAGTAAAATGTCCATTTATTTTTTTCTAGCCAAGAAAATATTTAAAAAAAAATTGTTAGTAGGTGATTTATGTTAAAAAAAAAATTCTCATTAGAGTACAGTAAATGGTACACTTTTCTATGGAGTGTGAGGTAGGCGCGTGGATCAATAGCTAACAGTGCTTGTTGCGTATGCCCCACTAGAGACAGCTTGAGTATTCACCGCCTCTTTAATTCTGATCCTCCGTCGATAGGGTAAGTTGCTCCAACAGCCGTTGTACCTATATGATGCACAGGTGGAGCCCAAAAGGAGTCGGCGATGTGTGAATACGGTGCGGTACAGACCACCTAACATGTGGTCAACAAATGCGACGCTTGAGGCCCTAGATTCACTCGATGACCTGGATGCTCCCTTCTGGCCCCCACCGTATTCCATCATCTTCACAGGGGTCACCGCCTGTCTACTGTGATGTTATAAAGGATTAGAAGGACCAACCTTCCGTCCCACTGCTCACTGTCTCTCGCCGGGACTTCCCGTGGGGTGCCAGAAGCTGTAGTTGCTATTCTCGTGTTTACGGTGTCATGGGAACGTGTTTGAATATGTTTTTCTTTTTTTTTATTTTCCTCTCCCAATGTATCGCCATCAAAGGGAAAATGCCTCCCATGTGGTTTTACTTGGTTTTACATTGTGACTTTACGAAAATTAGTTAAATATTTGTAAAATCACACAAAATGTTAATTGTACTTCAACATGCAAGATTTTTTATTTATGAACATATATTACAGCATCTTAAACTACAAACCGTATTTTTAGGTTAAAAAAAAATCTGTAACTCTTGAAAATCAGTTTTTACTTCCTCCTGAATTATTAACATTTTTAACACGTTTTCCCTCTACTAACTCAAGAACAAGAACAACCTGACCTGGATGAGAACATACGTAAATTTATGTCGTGGTGTGGAGGGACAGTGGAGGGTGTAAAGAAACCACCCATTGTAAAATAGTAGTAATAAATAGTAAGTTAGTTTAAAAAAAGTAGTCTTGGGTAAAAGTAAAAGTAATCCAATAGAGGGACCCATATGGTATTTAAAACGATTCGGGAAGTGGTGGGTGACCTCGACTGACCTCCCACTATACGAAAGAAGTAGACAGCATTCAAATAAATATATATTGGTTGGGTATGAAAACCGTTTGTTACCTGTATCCTGCAGTGGTCATCTGTGATGTGCACGGCGTCTTTCACCCGGTGCAGCGCGGCCAGCAGCGCGCGCGCCGCGCCCGCCTGCACCAGCGGGCGCGAGATACCGCGCGACAATTGGTTCAGCTCGCGCACCCACGCGCTGGCGTGCGTGCTCTCCACCACCACCTGAAACAAAACAAATAACCATATCAACATGAGTATAGTAAAGGACAGCGGGGAGGGCGGTGAGATTCTGAGCTAGGTAAGCAACTCTAAACCATGGATGGCGCCTAACGTCTATTTTGGGCATTGAATTCATCAAATTTATATTTTGAAACTGGCCATATTGCCCACATAATCAATACATCCCGAGAAAATTAATCGATAATTTTGGATAATTTATTTTATTTACAAAATATATAAATAAATAACTAAGACAAAACGTTTCATTAGTCAAACTACTAAAAAGTAATTTTAACGGAAGCTTGTTATTCAAATCCTTCTACTAAATTTAGAATTAGTGGTAGATACAACCACAGTTACCACTGTATAGCCTCAAGATTACCGTTTAGATTTAGATTTCATATCATTTGTCGAAGGTCGACACCTGCAGCCATTTATTCCGTTATTCGTTTTGGTGAGAGATTAGGCTTTAGTAGACTCATTTTACCATAAACCATCAGCGAAATAAAACTAGACATCATAATTTTGCAATTATTAGTTATTTCCGTGAGACACAATATTCAAACAATTATTCAAAACGAAGCGGTTGAAACATAGATATCGTAAAACTAATTAAAAATTATTAATTGATAAACTAAAGTTCTTAAAAACTTAAGACAAGATTTTTGTGCATAGCGCAAAGGGTAACAATTATTATTTTTATAAACAATAATTATTAATCTAAAACACTCATCCAAATTGAAAAAACCTTCCGAGCAAAGATAAATGTAAAACCCTTCTAACGGTCAGATGCTCTAAGCTACGTCGGCTTATGAATATATACTAGTGTTCCATTCAATAATTACTGTTTTTATTATATTTTCACCTGTAAACAACCAACTTTATTAGTATGAGAGATAACGGCTAAATCCCTCAAATAGATGGCGTCGAGACAAATTATGTCTACATTTTATTGGTGATTGCTTTGACTTGTCAAATATTTATTAATTGATAAACCAAAGTTCTTAAAAACTTAAGACAAGATTTTTGTGCATAGCGCAAAGGGTAACAATTATTATTTTTATAAACAATAATTATTAATCTAAAACACTCATCCAAATTGAAAAACCTTCCGAGCAAAGATAAATGTCGCCGGCAGGACTCGAACCCGCACCCTTCTAATATCCGGTCAAATAAAATTTCACCAATAAAATGTAGACATAATTTGTCTCGACGCCATCTATTTGAGGGATTTAGCCGTTACAAGCCTCTCTCATACTAATAAAGTTGGTTGTTTACAGGTGAAAATATAATAAAAACAGTAATTATTGAATGGAACACTAGTATATATTGATTAACTTGGCGGGTTTGCGATAAGCCGACGTAGCTCAACGGTAGAGCCTCTGACCGGATATTAGAAGGGTGCGGGTTCGTGTCCTGCCGGCGACAATTATCTTTGCTCGGAAGGTTTTTTCAATTTGGATGAGTGTTTTAGATTAATAATTATTGTTTATAAAAATAATAATTAAAAATTAATTCATAACTACTAGATCCCTGGAATGATGAGAGATAATAAAAGCAGATTGGTTATCTGAGATGCATTTTTAAGGTCATTCAACTACAGTATGAAATTTGTTCAGATTTGCGTGATGGAGGTACAGTATTAGCATTTGCATATTAAAAGAACACTTAGCATATCGGAAATACAATATTCTTCCAAACACTAACTCAAAATAATGCTCAGTAATTTGCTACAAGGAAAAGCATTCTAAATAAAATATTTACTTCCAAGATTTTAAACAATAAAAATTCTAAATAATACATATTATATGATTATATATATAGTTTTTATATAAAAAATTTCTTAAAGTGCATTCTCCATGGAGCAGTCGAAATGTCATATTATACTACCAACATTAAAGATGGCGTCAATTCTTCTTCAATATTTACGAGTTTTTATATAAAGAAAGTAAAAAATGTGTATTATTTTGTATTTCTGCACATGCAAAGATTTTTTATTTATTTTTGGCCTGAAATCCAAAATAACTTTTGTATGAAGTCTGACACAATTAGGTGGAACTATATGGATCAAATATTTTTTATATATTCCTACCATTAATTCCAATAGTTGTTGAACGTTTATCAAACCAAAGCTAATATAAATTTAGGTTTATTATTTTTTTTTAATTTAAAAAACAATAGTATTGTTTACCATACAACTAATTATACAAATAATTATAAACGATTGTTCGATCTCTGTCCCACTTGGAAAACTCCTGTATCGAGACATACTTATTAGAATATTGTTATCTAAAAAAAAGTCGGTTTACAGACCATCCTGAATGTTTTTTCCAGTACTGTTTAATAATAATAATAGTGATAAAACCCCAATTTTCTCAAAAACATCAGTTGGAATCTTTTCACTTTCGCATAAGGAATTGTCGGAATAATATTTATGTAATAGAGAAGGGCGCAAATCGTTGACATTGTACACGACATTTTCTGGGCATTAGCGCTTATTTTGAAAACAATGATCAGCGACACTGTTATGAAGCAGTTCATAACAAGGAAGTTTTACACTTAGCCCGGTTATTATTTACCGTCAAGTCCTCGATTTTTAATATTTGTCTCAGCTGATGGTAACACCTAAGGGCGTGGTCATTGGCGGAGGTATTGAGGGGGGGGGGCTTCAAAGCTCAGTTGAGGGCTCTAGGACGTGGGAGGAGATAGTCGCATTATGTGGCTTCTTCAAGTGTGGAGTAAAACGATTATTTGAACTGATATTCTGAGAGTACGTCGTTAATTAGAATAAAAGTGGGATTTGTTGCATCCCAATGTTAATTTATCGACTTGCTGTGATATTACGCAAACAAAAAAAATATGGATTTAAAACATAGTTCATTCGTTAAATCCTCCTTTGGCCGCCTATAAAGATATACGTGTCAAGCTGTACATGCTAAATTGCAAGACTTTACGATAGAAGAAAATGTGTATGGGTGGTAATAACCAAACATAATTATGTTTATGGGTAATAATAACAACACGGGGGATGGAAAGGGTTGTAATTTAAGATCATTTTTTGTTATTCTTTGTACCTACGTACATCCTACGTTGTTTATGAAATTTTAGAATAAACTTTTATTTTATCTAAAATTATCACGTTTTTTCGTTATTCTTTTTTTTGGCTTGGGGCTTGATGCCTTTAATATACCTTTAAGATACTCTCGAGATACCCTTTAGATATCTCTAATATTCCTTTAAGAAACCCTCGAGATACCCTTTAGATACCTTTAGATATCTCTAATATACCTTTAAGAAACCTTTGAGATACCTTCAGATACCGCTTAGATATCTTTTTTACGAACTAATATTTGAAAATGGGCAACAGAAGAACAAACCCACTGATAAATAATTTTTAAATTCTTATAATTATACTTAATTTTGTAGCCAACATAGTATCTACGTTAGTAAGGCTCGCGTGTCTGCATAACTACGTTTGTGGATAGGTACGATGTAATAATCAAAGACGATTATATTGTGTTAAGGGTAATAATAACATTATGGGAGAAAGGAAGAGGTTTCAATTTAAGGTAATTATGATCATACTTCCTACCTTAGGTGTTTAACGAGATATTATATTTTGAATGAAAAAGCCGAATTCGCCAATTATAATGGTAACTAGATACGTACGTATGTAGAGTGTACGCAATATCGTTTAATGGAGTATTTGAGAAGGTGTCAAAGCGAGGGAATCAACGTCACTTCTCCCCACTCTACCCTTCTCTCACAGGGGTGTTGAAGGGTTGAAAATTTGATTTTGAAATGATTTGACAAAAACACGACGCTTCAATCAAAACCCTTACTCCTTTCTGCGGATGACACGCGAGGTGTGAATTGAGAAATATCTGAACACGGCCAGGATAATATGCAATAAGATATATTATATTATGTATGGTATTCTCGCTTACATACTCGCCATACATATTTTAAAGTAAAACACAAAACACCTACGTGCTGGAAATACATTTTATCGTTCTCAGAGCGTTAAGAGACGTACCTGACTTGCTTCAACCAGTGATTCATGGCCTTATTTGAAGTAAAAAAAAATGTAAAACAAATTTTGGTCTCCAGTCATATTTAAAAAATAATAATTTATTCGCTTAAAAACGTAAGAAATCAGAACACATTTGACAATTAGGGTCGATGTGGGGGGTTGGGCGGTTTCTCGACTGGCAGTAAAAAATATTATTTTTTGGTTGAATTTGAAAAAAAAAACTAGGAATTGCGTCACCGGAGATCGAAATTTTATTAACATTTTTTACTCCAAGTAAGGTTAGGAATCACTGGTTAACGAGTCTCTTAACAACCCGAATAAATAATGAAAAAATAACGTAATTTTTGATGAATACGACATTCATTGAGTCATACAAACATATTTAAAAAAAAATGTATTTCCCTAGTGTGAATTACGGAATGTTTGTCCTAATAATACTGGACTCTGGACATGCGTTCAGCCCAAACAGAAAATCTGTTTTTTAAGCAGCAAATCTTGACGTCATGAAATCTTCAGCTATTTCCAGGACAACGCAACTATTTTCCGCTTGCAGCCTCATTTTCATCACGGGTTATGGAGCCTTGAATTTATCATTTATCGTCGTGTCCCTGAACAGTCGTACGTCATTGAGTGAAAATGACTAATCACTATTATTAGGTTGTTCTGTTTTGTAGAGATGTCACCCCCTGGATGACGTTTTTAAGGGTTGGGCAGTTGGAAGCCTGTTTGCGAATTTAATGATGAAAGTCTAATTAGTGCGATGGTTATTTAATTACTAGATACAGTGGCGTACCGATAAACGCCCACATAGTCCATTTTAATATTACTCACTGGTTGACCCACCATTCATCACATTAGCACTATTAGCAGTGGCGTGTGGCAGGTGCTTTTTTCGATTTTAAAGCAGAGTTTATGATAGATATACGTGTTTGGTATATTATTTAAACGATGTTTTTAAATTACAACCCCTTTGAAAATAAAACATCGAATGGTAAAAAAAATAAGCATTTTAGGGATTTCTACACGTATAGTTGGACTTTGAAAATAAAATAATTTTCAGTTTTAAAAAAATTATTGGTATAGGTAGACTACTCGCCACTGCTCTATGGATTGGAGTTTTAATGTCAACTGCATAATGCAGATATTTTGTGATGTTTTCATAGAAAGGTAATTAATAAAGAATTCGAAAGTGTGTGTATTTTTTTAAATTAGAAATAAACGAAAACATAATTTCTCTACAATATTCTAAATACTAATTATATGAATAACGTTTTTCATGTTTTATCTGAACATGGGCTCGCTTTTCGCTCAAGTGATGAGAGAACCCTTGCGATTACTATCCAACAAGCTACATCATACTCTCATTCATTTTCAGTGCAAGTATGACGTTACTGGAACGAACTGCCCTCCGACGTACGGAATGCTCCCTCAAACCCCATTTTCAAGAATAAAGTGTAGATTTTCTTTTTGTTCTTACCACCATCATAATAATGGTTAATTTCCACCCACCTCAATTCCTCCCCTTCCCTTGTCTCCCCCATTCCTTTCCTACTCTTGAAATTAATTTTAAAATACTTATGGATAATTGTATAAATATATATGTTTAACTGTTCACAATATGTGAGTACGCTTCGATATTATTATATCATGTTTATATTCCCACTAAGGATTGATTGACAGAAATTGCCACTAGACAATAAATTCGTGATAAGAAAAAAAATAATCATAATGGACATGTATGATGATTTTTTAGAAGAGTAAATAAATAAAAAAATAAAATATTCAAGTCCCAAAAGCGAATTATTTCAACTAATTAATAACCTTTTTTTTGTCTCAAAACCTTCATTTGAATATCAAAGTTTTTAATTTGGAAATGCATACTGACATCTCTATACATATTTAAATATGTATGATGTCCAGGGGTAACAGTAACTGTGGAAGATGATTCTAAATGGTATCACAAGTAAAAAGGTTAATAATCTCATAACAATTCCATTGTTCATTTATCGATACAAAAATATTTTTTCCAATTAATGCATTTTTTTCCTTACGAACAATATTTAACATAACTGAAAAGTTCCTTAACGTTGGACTTTCGAAAAAACTTAATCTTAATCTTTTTTTCTTGTTCCTATCACGTAGAATCACATTCCGGAGAAAAAATGATATCATTGTATTCATGTTATTGTAGCGGAAATTTTATCGAAAATGAAACTAGAGTTAAACGATTAAACTGGCGATACGGAAGCCATTTTACGAAAGCCCTGCAAAAAGTATTAAAAAAAAATTGAATTCCACGGACCGTCTCTGTTTTAACATATTAAAATATTAAACATGAAAGTTTACAAGCTTAATGAGCTGTTTATAGCGGTTACCATTAGTGGTGAAGGGTTGGTGAGTTTACTATAAAAAAGCTCATAAATAAAATTATTACAGCCACGAAGCTTCATTTGCAGCTGAAACTAACGGTGAACATAATAAAATTGTAGCGAACAGAAAAACACTTGAAATTAAATGACGCAAGAATACACTGGTCGAGAATTTATGCTGCTTCAGAACATATTCAAATAGCAATACAATGCAGTGTTTGCTTTTATCGAACAACATTCGTTAACGTGAAATCGCGTTTTTTTTTCTATTTTCTCAATAGAACTATAGATACGAGCATATTCTCTAAGAGAAAACCGTTAAGTATTTAAAAATGAATGAAAAATTGCTTTGTTTTCACCACTTTATTAATGTATACATATCAACATGTTTCTAAAGCGATGCTTTCCTCATCAGGAATATATGGTATTTATTTAGAAATTGAATGTAAATCAAATATAATAATTATTTTTGTTTTATTATTGTGACTGCTGTTTCGGCGTTCAAGGCCATTTTCAAACTGCGGTCAATCCACATTGCGACGACTTACTTATATGATTTTATTTACCACCACCCAATTCTAATTTGGATGGTGTTTAAAATTATTTATTTCTGGTAAACCGATTTAGTTAGAAAATAATTCAAGTTCTCTATTCTGTTAGGTACTTATATTTATAATGTGTTTTCCACGCATTTAACGAATATGTTTTCTTAATCGATTTATTTAAATGTTTTATTATATTCTTTTGGTCCTGTGAACATATTGAGAATTGGTGAATAAATAATGTTCAATGGTGATTAAATAACGCAAAGACATTTAATAAGTTAAGTATTTATATTGAAATGAAATCTTTTATTGTATATAGATTGAACAGGACTATGCTGTGGAGGTAAACATTTCCGAGAAGTAGAATTAGCCAGACGAGGAACAATAATTAGGTTAATAACGTTGGTAATATGGCTAATGAGAAAAATATTCCCATTCACGGAAGATAAACGAGGGATTAGTTAGAGATTACGCATACAAGTAATGGTCGGAGAAGCGCAGCGGAAAACAGACTCCGGTGTATTCCACTGCCCCGCTCTCTTCCCTTCTTTAGTTATATGGAAACTGAAATATAGAAGGAGGATTTGGTTTAGAAAGTGGAGTTTAGAGAACAAGATTAAGAAATTCCGCGGTGCTGAGAGTGAAGTTTTAATAAGCTGGGAAGATATTCGCGTCTACGACCACGTGTTGTGCGAGATATCAAGTTTGTGAAAGTCAAACACAACTCACGTGAATAGTTCTCAAGAACTTTCAAGAATGCATTAGCTTTGCCCCAACACTTAATAAGCGCTAAAACTCTGTTAAAGAAGGATTTAAAATTACATTACGGGTTCTGGTTTTTATCCGAGATTTAATATCTAAGGGCAAACAACAAATCGAATTTTTATTTGAGATTTATTTCAACTCTTGGAAGCGGCGAGGGCCGATATTCCAACCACCGAACCGAAGCTTGTTGGTACAGCCACTGAAAACACAACCTTATTGTTATTTTGCGAACCTTCGTGGCGTATAATATACCTTAGGTTATTTAAATTGGAAACCCTCTTATTAAGACGTTGAAAACGCAAATTAATTTGATAATAGACCCCCATATAGATCGAGCTGATGAAACCGCTAATTGGAAAGCAAAGAAAACCTCAGAAATCTCAGATTACTTACTTATTCTTGTTATCCCATGCCTCTTGAAAACCTTAAAGCCTCGATCACACGGAGCGATTTCCACGCTGCTCTTTGAACAGTAGCGTGGAAATCGCTTCAATGTCTTGTGATAAGTCACAAGACATTCGCTCCAATTGACTAAATTAGCAAAAATTAAACATTCGCGGCATTCGATTAAAATACGTTCAATTCCGATCGCGACAAACGCGCAATTTTGGCGGTCATGTGACCTAGTTTCCGGACACGTGACCTCTTCGCCGCAACGCGGATCTAGTATCGACTCGTCTGACATCTCAAATTGCCTGTCGCTAGTTGTGGAATATTTTCGGTCTGTTTCATGTATTTTTCGAATTGTGGGCCATTTCACTCACTTCACCTTCGCAGTTTCATTAGCTCCGTGTGACCGTCCACTACCGAAGACATAAAGTGGCGATCACTCGCCGGGGCAACATAGAAGCGTTGAAATCGCTCCGTATGACCGAGTCTTAAGTGAATTAGTAAACAAAGTTGAATTGGGAATTTCCCTTTTCTACGATCATAACAATTAAAGGTTTCGCAGGCGAACGCAAATAATAACGATAGCAAATCGTGAGTTTCTTGGTTTCCTGTTTCACAGTACACAATTTACAAATTTAAAAGATATTAAATTTGCAGAATGCGTCGAATTTAAATTACCTTAAACCCAACTTATTCCCCCGTACCAAAAAAACAGACCAGAAATTAAACTATTATCTGCTAGAATAACGAGTAAAAGAGGCAGAAAATGTAAGAAATACGAACTTATCCGTTTTTTAAAAGAGACATCACTTCCAAATAATCTTATTCATTTTATTATCCGCGCAGAGGGTGGGAAATACGACCCGTCAGATAAATGCGACCCAGCCACATGGTGACTCTATATCGAATCAACATTAAAAGTGACGAGGGTGGAATAAGGTTGGTCTGAATGTTGAATTTAGTTGGTTTGTGGTTGGTAGTTATATCTTAAACATATACGAATGAAGGCACTAATTGTATGAGTGTCTTAGCAGAGTCTAATAGTCTTACTAATAAACGTGTTTTAAATTTTACACAACTAATAAACAACTATTTATGTTAAAAAAAAATAACATTACATAGCATAAACTGATGTTTAACAGCCATATAGATTTCATGGAAAGTTACACACTTCTTATACAGCGGAAGAGGCTTGTGTATCTATGTTTTAGCGTTGACAGCTGTCAGTCTAGAATTATTTTTGGGATTGATTAGTATTTTTTTGCTTATTAAAAGTTGCGCAAACTTGAAAAAAAGTAACGACATAAAATGCATATTTCTAGTTTAATGTACATATTATTTAAATTCACGTACTGAAATGCCTTTTGACTAAACAGATTTTTTTCATGCATCGAGTAATAGAAAAAAATAATTGTTTTTAACTGTAATTTCACTTTACATTTGTGTAATTAAAATGCCGTTTTACGGTTGTATAGTATTATTTTATGAATAAGGATGTAAGAATTTGTTTACCATTATCCAGGTGGTTGGGTAGAATATTAAAGGAAATGTTGATAGAATAGATAGATATCGGTTATAAAAAGAAGAGGATAGTTGTGGAAGTTGAAAAGATTGCTCCCCCCAGTATGCCGAGCACTTGGGGTTAAATTAAAAGAATTTTCCACAATAAGTAGTAAGACATCTTGATGGACTCAGTGTGTAAATATTTTAACACGATCCCTCTGAACGCGAATGAAGCAATCCTCGTGAAAGCCTTTTTACATAAACTGATAAAAGCTTCCCATTTTTCCTTTTATGCAAACGTGGAGCTTTTCATGGCTGGTTTTAAAAAACATTAAAAAATTGATTTCAAATGACTACCCTGCCTAGCACTCTTTTTATGAAACCATTTAATGGAAAAAAATACGAAACAAAAGTATGGCGTCGCGTGTTCACAAATCATAATGGTAATAATTTTGCGAGATGAAAACAGTTGCCCTGATTCATGCATTAGATTTAAAGTGATTGCGAAGTGAAATCGTAAATTTTCTTAGATAATGCCATCGGATGGCGAAACAGCTATCAGGCGTAATAATAATTATCTTAATTTTGGAAACAAATCATTATTTTGACATAAAAAAGGGTTAACATTTTAATATACGAATACAGCTAGTTAACAATTAGATAAATTAGTGAATTAAATATTATTAATAACATTTAAAAAAAAAATATTTTCACAGCAATATGTATATTTAGAATATCATTAATAAAAATTATAATAATAATAACATTTATTAATTTATTTTTTCATGCTTCGTTATTTTATTTATTATAAAAATAAAAATAATATATTTTATATATAATATATATTTATAATAATTTTAAGAATTTTTTTAAAAAGTGTTATTATAATTAAAAAATAAGTAATTGCTTACCTACTTTCATTATTTATTATTAATTTTTTTTTATTCTGTCTATTCTTGTCATTATTTCTAAGTATTATTAGTATCCTGATGGGGGAAGCGTCGCTTTCGAAATATATATTTTTTATTAATTTGTTGAATAATAATAGTTATTACTAATTTTAAAAATACTTTAAATGTGATGTATAAAAACTGGAAATACAAATCAAGTTTAATAAAAAAAAGTAGCTGGAATAGAATAGAGCAACCTAAAAATAATATTTTTAGAACGACCGTTACAGAAAATGTTAATTTAGATCAAGGTAGGGATCGGAAGCCAATGTTCCTGAAAACAATTCTGCCTTCATTCTCAGCATCGAACTGACGTAAGAATGACCGGTATTCTCTGTTTTCTTACCGGTTGATCAATATTCCTGGATCTCGCAATCTAGAATTAAAATTAAATCCTTCACCAAAAGTAGTAAAAAAATACCATTCTATACTTGTAATAGATCAAATTTATGGCTCACGCAACGTGCAATCGTCTTTTCCATTGCAAAACCGCGTATCTGCAAAATGTGCGTTTCGACTTTTTTCAATAATTAATGCTTCGAAAATCACACCTACATGAAAGTGCGTAAGACATTAACGCAACTATCAAAAATATGTTTTATTTTGTATAGACAAAATAAGAAAATTCAAAAATGACACAGACAACTGTAAACAAATCTGACGAAGGGCTCGTTCCAAAAATGACACAGACAACTGTAAACAAATCTGACGAAGGGCTCGTTCCAAAAATGACACAGACAACTGTAAACAAATCTGACGAAGGGCTCGTTCCAAAAATGACATAGACAACTGTAAACAAATCTGACGAAGGGCTCGTTCCAAAAATGACACAGACAACTGTAAACAAATCTGACGAAGGGCTCGTTCCAAAAATGACATAGACAACTGTAAACAAATCTGACGAAGGGCTCGTTCCAAAAATGACACAGACAACTGTAAACAAATCTGACGAAGGGCTCGTTCCAAAATTGAATACCCGCAATCCGCACAAAAAAAATTGACGTAATAATTGCGAGGGAAGGAAAATCGACAAAAGAAAACACACGATCACGAAGCATTATATTTAGTATGTTCCCTGAATATTTGTTTTAAACATTAACGTTTTTACGCGCCCCAAAAAAACTCAAAATTTGCAAAGGAAACGACGATAGGTATGTTAATCTTAAAGCCTAACCCGGGCGATTGCCCGGGTTGTTTATACAGTTACTACGCCTCTGGTTTTCCGAGTTTAATAGGCGTAATTATATTAGACCGAACCGACGATACTAAACTCCTCGTGTTTGAGTTTAAAACTACGGTAATTCTCGAAAAGGAATCTGGGTAGACTTTGCAAATATGTGTGTATTTGGCAAGAACGTTCAACATTAAATAAGATTGGTACGTACAGAATTTATATACACGTTATACACGAGTCAATAAATCGTGTACGTAACGCAATTATATAACGTAAATACGTAAATGTTTTGATTATGTTTCCGACTGAGCCAAGTGAATAGGCTAATTATTATTTCTCCGCTTTTTGTTAGGCTAAGTTTGGTTACATTAATATAAATATTAAAAGCGACATAAAAATCAAGTCTTCATTATAAATAATAGTTTGTCGTTGTGGCGAAATAGCCGGTGGTATTGTGTTATTGCTTTTGAATGTATGTTATCAAATTCCAAAAAAATAAAAATTATTACGTATCATATAAAATTGCGATTAGCTAATAATTTGTTATTAAAATAAATCAAATGTTACGTTTAATAAAAAACATGTAAATTATACCAGGTAGTTTTTTTTTAATCTTTTAACGGTGTTTTAGCCAATTTTTTTATCTGAATGCGTATTCTGGCTATTTTTAAGGGACATTTCTTATCCGATTTCTTGCTTAACTGCGGCTCCAGTTCTCTCGGATGACAACTGTCATTCAGCGAAAGACATTATTTAAGAATATCGATATATTTGTGTAGTTTTAACAACAAAAAAAACTCTACATTATCGTAAGTATTGATTTCAAACTTTAGTAGTGGGTTATTTGTCACATAGTAATGCTATTAAATGAACCGAATCAATGAGATTGATATGTTTGTAGAAAACCCTTGCCAAAGGCCCGAAATGTCAGATAAAAGCGATTTAAATTCTAAAAATTATAATAAATCACACTTATTAAGAAGGTAATAATGAACTACACATGTTAAGTATGTGTGAATCACCTATAATTTTTAATAATACTGTGATAATTAAACCACAAACTCCTTTAAAAATTAATTGTCACTGACACGGAATCGGAATCGCAGTTAAGCTTAATGTCTTTAAGCCTAAGGAAAGAATAACGATTTTTTCTTAAGGGGAACGGCTGCGGTGCCTGTTTCATACAAAATTGAATTTTGGATTGGAGGCCAAAATACCCATCCAAACTGAATGATTTTTTTTTACAATTTAAGGTTTAGTAAATATCTAGTACGGATGAGGAGTATTTAATTTATTTTTGTTTTACCTTATGAAATATCGGCCATTAAAGGAATTGATTTTTCGCCATTTTAGAGGCACCTTTAACAATTATTTAGGGGCTAACGGTGATTTAAAAAAAAGTTTTAACAATTCCGCTTTGAAAATATAATGAAATATAAAATTAATTTTATTTTAAAAATATTAAAATAAGCATTATGGTGGACTTTAAATTTAATTAAAAACGACCAATTTACGGTGGAACACACATTTGCAATGCAGAATTTAAAATATCGACCCAAAAAAACCTAAGCTGCCTCTAAAATTATGAAAATTGTTTTTTTTTTATGATACATACTTAAAAAATGAAAACAAAAATAAATAAAATACTTCTCACCCGTACTAGATATTTACTAAACCTTTAATTTAAAAAAAAATAGATCATTCCGCTTGGATGAGTATTTTGGCCTCCAATCCAAAATTCAGTTTTGTATGAAACAGGCACCGCAGCCCGTCCCCCTTAACTGTAAGAACGAAGTTGAAAAGATATTTGTCTAAACCACGGTTAAAAAATGAAACAACGCTGCTTTAGATAGGCTAATTGAAAAAAGGATTTTCTTTCATACTAATTTCAATCCGAACTCGTAGCCAAAGTAAACATTGTCTTTTATTTATGCCAAAAGAAAAATTGTGTATTTCATAATAAACGTTTTACTACAAATGCCTCATAAAATCTTTAACGCCAGAAAAAAAGTGGAGAAATGAGATAAAAGCTAATTATCGTGTAAGCACACAACAAAGAGGTGGTTTTAGCCTCACCGGCTTCGTGAAAGTTTAGCCTTTTTACTTTGGTTTTGATATATTCTGACATTTTAAGCCCACTCTCTGATGGTCCGGTAAGGAACGAACATTTCACTCGTTACTGCAGACACTGCACAGAAACGTCAAGTTTGCTAAAGTAAGATAACAGTTTACAACGCAGACCATCGTGGGACTTTTCTGCGCAGTGTCTCCAGTAGCGAGTGAAAAGTTCGTTCCTCACCGGACCGTCAGAGAGCAACCTAAGAATATTAAGAATAATTTGAATGCTTTTAATAAAATTGTCTTTCCCGGAATGAGTTTTTTGAACTCTAACTAACTAACCATCACGCCGTTTCCCCATAGGCAGAGAGGACGGACCGCCAAACAACTCGATCTTGGCATACACTTCTTGCTTCATTCACATTCATACACTGTCTCATACATTCTCTTATATTATTCCGACTTCTGACACGGCCCGATTCAAGTATACCGTCCCCAGCTTCTTCTTTCATCCGAATTCGCTTCATATATTCCCCGTACACTCCTTTCTTTGTCCATTAATTCTACATTCCCAAACCATTTAAGCGTCCCTTTCTTAATCTTACTCATTACGCTTACATCACCCTTGCATTCTTTATGAATCTCAACATTTTTCACACGATCATTCCATACATGGTTTGACCGCACATTTTGAACTCACCAGCAATAATACACTACAATAAATATTTTCGAATAAAATCTCATTAAATCTTTGATGCACAAAAGGACTAAATGAAGAAAGTAGGTAGAAATAAACAGAAAGGAGTTAATTATGGTGCAATCACACAACAACGAGCTGATTTCTGTCTCACTGTCTTAAAAAAGTATTCCCTTTTTATAAATTGCAGATGCCTGGTATAATATAACCGGTATAGTATAACTGGAGAAGTAGTGAAGGAGATCTCTGTTATTCACACTGAACAGAAAATATCTAGAAGTATGACCTGTGCCGATTTGAAAGGAAACTGATGACGCCGACTTACACAAGACATTTCGATTGGGAGGCAGGTCTGGGTACCGTCGCATCGGGAGACATTCATTGGATAACCAACACTTCTGCCATAGGTGCCCCCAAGTGGTTCGTTACATTCGTTGATTTATCAGGGGTGCCCGGGTTCACGGGGCGAG
Source organism: Halesus radiatus (assembly GCA_022606495.2). NCBI lineage: Eukaryota > Metazoa > Arthropoda > Insecta > Trichoptera > Limnephilidae > Halesus > Halesus radiatus. Next base: position 55,021 of record JAHDVE020012332.1, on the reverse strand, counting down.
GTTTGTCCATGTCTCGGTGGTAGATACATCTGCTCACCAGCTCCGTGGTTGACAGGACCGGGAGAGCATGATTGAGGGACACCCCTTGATCTTTCCAGCCGGACTCCATCGCATCGCCTTCCACAACAGTGGGAGAAATGGGTTAATACGTTCGTCACTCCAGGGGACACTGACCCCCAAATTCCTACCCACTCCTCATACATTTTTCCTTCACAGAACTTCCTCTCCCTCCCTTTCTTAAATACAAAAGCCCTGCGCACAGCATCCCAAAATATGACAAAGGCCCCGAGGGAAAATATTTCCCTCAGAACCCCTTTGTAGAATTAATGTAAAAAAAGAAAGAATATCGATATTTTGCATTAGTAATAGAATTTTTTTATAACGCCGTTTAGTAAAGATTCTATTTTTGACAATTTGGTTTCAGTTTGCTAATTAAATAAAATTGTTTGATTAATTTTCCATCTGGCCTCTAAATTGCACCGATAAAATAATCTGTTACTAATTCCGCATAAGCAGAAACAACGAAGCGTCCAAAAACACATCTTGCAGCAACAAAGTGCATAGAGCAACTTTTGATTAATTAAGATAAAATTGGAACATAGATATTCCCACAACACACTTCTACCGGTTAATCTCTTCAGTGTTTATGTACCAGTATCCGTACCTCGCCAGCCAGGCAGATTAATCTTGGACTGTATCCACTGACGTCTATTGTGAAGATACACGGCGACGTACTCGTAGGCAGGTACTATATCCACAGGTAAACGTACACAGTACACAGTACAAACCTAGAACTATGTCCGCACACATCAACCGTGCTCCAACGCGGATAACAGGACAGGTATCGCCACCGTATAAACTAGGACGGGGCGTATTGATCAGGTTCGTCTACTGAGAAATATGGTAACTTTGAATTAGCAACAAGTAAATTGTCTGCTTTTACCGATGATACCAGGAAAAATTCAAATATTGTCAGGTAAATTGTAACCAGGGAACGTTTGTACTTTTTTTTTGCACATAAGCACTGCCTACCCCACCTTATCGCATGAAAATATAAATGTTTAAAATTATTGCAAGATATCAATCTTCTTTTTCAAAAAAACGAGACGCAGCGCCGCGCGCGCCTCACCGACCACACCACTAAAACGTGGTAAAGACAGGAACTAAATACCTATGCAAAATGACGTAAACATAATATTTAAATGTTGATTCTATTCTATCTATTCAAATGTACATGTGTGCACAATGCGTGTTTGCGTTAGTGTCTAAAAAGTAGTGCTTTTCGGCAGTGCTGGCAAATGTGGCTACCAGTGACATCTTTTGATATTATCTAGTAATTAGAACAACTTTACTAAAAAAATAAAGATAATATCATGTTGGCTTCTCTTTGAAATAAATATTATGGTCCGTGTTTATTTAGCGGGAAAAATAAGGAAATTTTATATATCCGGTAATTGGCTTGTAATATCAATAAATGAAGCGGTTATTTCGATATTTGATGTGGCAGGTAATTCAAACAAACATCGGCTAAAGTCAGCAGCTTTTTTCTTCTTTTTTTTTTACATTAACTCCACACAGGAGGCCCCGAGGAAAAAAATATCCCTCAGGGCCTATGTCATCTTTGAGGATGCCACGTGGAGGGTCTTTTTGATGGGAGGAAGGATTAAACATGGGTCTTGAAGAGACCCATGTTCTAGGAGGGAGGGAACACAGATCACAGAGGCCGGCAAGTCGTTCCACAGCCGGGCTGTTGAACTCAAGAACGAGTCATAGAAACAACCCGTTCTCATGTGACAAATGTCAACTGTGTACAAATTTTGGGCGCGCGTTTGGCGTGTTTCCCTACTATGCACCCTGGCCGAAGGGATCAATGACTCTAATTCCTCAGAGCATCTTCCATTGAAATACCTGTAGAACAAGAACGGCATTCCCACCTGACGCCCGTGCTCTAAAGATTGCATTTCGTTTGTTAAAATAGGGGAATTTATCAAACGGACCGCCCGTTTCTGCCCAGAGTCAAGGGTTTTTTTTCAGGTATTTTGGGGCTCCAGACCAGAGGTGTCCGAATTCAACAGTGGAGCGCACTTGCGATTTATGCAGGGTCAGCAGATGTGTACTCTTAAAGTATCTGCGGGATCTATGCAGTACGCCTAGCTTAGTCATTCATAGCGAAAACTTGTACGAAGAGTATTGTCTGGGGTATTTAAAAAAAAACCTATTAATTCGCTCTTTTTTCTACTGTTTACCCAATATTAAAAAAAATCTGTGCACTCCACTGAAAGAAGGGATGTTCAGAGAATGACTGATAAATGTGTCAATTTTGTATTTCTCAGTCATGGGATTGATATGATTTAAGTGATGGCTAAATAACTTTTGAAGCTTTTTAAATTCTATTTTATTATTTAAATGGTTTAATTCAAAAAAATATTTTATAATTAATTTTTTTTTTCATAAGCTAAAAATGTTAATTTTTGTAGCCTGTATATGATTATTAACATTTTTGCTAGAATATTGATTTTCGGGAAATCGACAGTTTATAATAATATAACAGTTAATATGCAAATGTAGAATAAACAATAAAAAAAGTGACTGTACCTAAAAACCATGTAACAATACTCAAACATATGTTTAATTGGTTCATGATAATACACAAGAGTATCAATTGCTTCGGCTCGTCGGATTACTGGAATCCGCAATAATAATAATAATAATAATAGTTGGATGACTTGTATAGCGCCGTTTTTGTGAAAAATCACCTCAAGGGCGCTAAATGTGCGAAATGTTCTCATCTTGCCCCTAAACCAAACGCTGACAGGCCGAGAAATAGTGGTTAACAGGAACTATTCAAAAGATTTGTGACAACGTCAAATGTAATAATATTGCTTAAGTGTTGCCCCGAACTAAATCTATTACAAAGAAATGAACTGTTTAAAATTAGAAACCACCATTTTATTCTGAGAAACTCGTAAGAAGGATTATAATTATTGGTTATTATTTAAGCTTAATGATAGGATTGTAATATTATAACGAAAACAGCCAAACGATTGTTTATTCCAGTTAAAGCTGCCCACTTTCGGGTTTTGTTGGAGAAGTATCAAAGGACTTCCGGAAACATTTTCTGTAGATAAGTGTAGGACTTTGAACTTTGATAATTTCACTTGCAAAATGATCATTCATAAATATAATATCTGAAACCGCACAAACGATTTCTCAAAGTAATCATAAAGTCACCCTTCTAGAAGAAAATGGTGTCGACGAAATTTTTGCGAACTCAAAAAAAGGAGTGTGAAAAACGGATAAACTCGGATACAACCGATTAATTGGCTTCACCACACCTTACCATAATAATAGTTATTACCCGGTTTCGCTTTTTAAAGTTTACACACTCTGTTGTTATTTAAAGTACGTTTCTTAAGCACATGGTAAATTATGCATATTTTTTAGAAAAAGTAGGAGTTTATTTTTCGATTTCAAAACTCTTTGAACGATTGTTTTTTATTATTGAAAAATCCAGTAAAAGCAGGATGACGTATACTAATTTTTAATCGCTCAATATACTCGTATTTTTCAAGGCATTATAGGTAAATATGGAAACGACATCGCACATCGAAAGTACTCGGGCTGATCAAAAATTATACCCCAGGGAAATGTCGTGGAAATTTAATGACACCAGAGAGAGTATTCGTTACCAAAGAACTATGTTTTTTTTTGTTTTTTATTAAGATTTGTACGTATTTGTAAACGCAGCTTTGCTGTTGAAAATAACATATTAAATGAAATCTTAAAATATTCGTAATTATGTTGACTATACTCGTACATCATTCGGAAAAAATTTAATACTTTTTTTTTGTGTTAGGGTAATATTCTAGAAAACAATAAATATGTTTTACTCGTTTTGTAAAATAATGGGTAGCTACACGAGAAGTGAAAACCCCCAAGAAAACTGTTTGCATAACTAAGACAATACAAAAGAGAGAATATTTCGGAATGAGTAATCTAAAATTCACTTGGAGCTTGTTCGCGAAAATAAATGCTAGTTTTCCGGACGCCGAATTTGTCGCGGAAAAGAAATTCATTTCTCAAAGTTAATTAGCCGTAGCGGGGTTAGCTCCACGGCAGCTGCTTACGGATTACCCTCGTTCAGCGGAGCTAGGGCTTGCCATGCTGAAACATCGACATTTTGTTTCTGATTAAAATGTCGATTAGTCAAAATAATGATATCTTGTTTGATAAATCTGTTAAGTTCTGCAAAAATTGGAAACTTCGTTACCAGAAGTATGAAGAAAAAAGAGATAGAGATGCGTTCCTTTTATAAAAAATGTTAGTAATATTAAAAAAATATATATTAAAAAAACGTGAAAAAGCTTAGCTTAAGTTAACTTAAACACCCACATTAGAGAGCAGAGATCTGTATGACTTTTTATAAAACTTAAACATTATAACTATTCTATTAAGGGGTGCATTCCTGTGCTTTTATGTATTTAAGTACGAGATATCAATGTATGATGTAGATTATATTTATTATATAATAGGGTTAATGGCAACATTAAAACTATAGATACGGAAAATTTATTTAAAAAAAATTGTCGAATAGTCTATGTTAGCTGAGAGTGGTGATTTCGCTTTATCCATGTTATCCCTTATTTTGTAATTAATGTTGAAACTTTATGTATGCTCGATATTATCATTATTATTTACTTATAATAACTTACTTATTACTATTTATTACTACTTATTACTATTTAATTATAATTTTTATTTTTTTACCCAAATATTATTATTTACTTACTACTATTTACATCATTTTATTTACATATTATTATTTGCCTATTTGCATTTTTATTATTATGTACTTATTACTATTTACATAATTTTATATACTTATTATTATTTACCTCTTTTTATTATTACGTACTTATTACTATTTACTTATTAATATTTACTTAACATTTAATGTGTCTTATTAAATGGTTATTACTATTTACTGATTATTATTTACTTATCATTGTTTACTTATTATTATTATTTAATTATTATTATTAAATTTTTGTTATCTATTTACTATTATTTACTTAATAATATTTACTAATTTTCGTTCATGTCTTATTATTTACTTATTACTATTTACTGATTATTATTGAATTGTAAAGCTGCTCATCTCAACACAAGATTGTCCTAGTGAGATGAGTGGCTAATGTTTTTGTTTTCATAATTAAATTTATGAATAAGTAAATATTTGACATCCATTGCAGGATATGTTTTTATTTTTAGTATTTTCTAATTTGGAACCCTTTCTTGCCAGTGATGTGAACCTTTTTGACATGTCTCCAATTATTTCAATATCTATGTAAATATTATAAACACAGTGTTCATATTTTGTTTTGAATTTTTTTTATTTTGAATATACAAGTAATTATTTAACGCAATAGAAAAAATGTTTCGTCGAAGAATCTGTAAAAAAAACAATATACGCTATGTCTGTATGCGTTGAGTGGTGCACTAGTGAGCGAGAGGGGTGCGGAGTTTCACTCATCGTACCACCATGCGCGGTCGCCAGTAGTAGCCGACGGTCTGCCGGCTTTGCCGATGTTTTTTCCTTGTTTTCAGTACTTATACACAATATTTTGCTAATGCACGTATGTATTTTTAATAACATGATTTACATATGTAATAAATGTAAACTTTTTATTTACATCCAAACGAAAAATTAAAAAAAAAACTCTAAATGCGTACCCTGCGTACTGAGTAGACAGCACCGGAGCTCGAGGGATTTTCTAGCACCGTAAGGGAGGGGCGAACACTGGACAGTGATAAATGATATGCATTATACATATTTTATTTTCAAATGTATTATCTCAGTGGTGCCATTATTGCTTTATCGTTATTTTGTAAAGCCGGACATAATACATATTTGTTACATTATTAATTCAAAGAAAATAACACAACTTTTGGAATCCTCTTAAATAATCCCCAACACAGCAATATAATATATTATGGTTTTTAATCATTATGATTAACAAGCAAATATAAACTTTTTCGTAGAAACAGCATTAAAACTTATCCACATATCATAATATTAGACTTCCATACTATTTTTTTCCTACTTCTCGAGGGATAAATCCATTCAAAACATTGTCATTGAAACTGAATACCGCTTTTACCTTTCCATGACGACAAGTTACAAAGTAATACAGATTTAAAAAAAAAAAACAAATTATTGTCATATTTAAAATATGTGGACGGAATTGCATTCCCTATCTCGGGAGTCTCCTTTATAGGCGGGGAGATATTATAACGAGGGGTAAAGGCGGGAGAGGGGGGGGGGGGAATCATTAACATTTTTATGAATGCAATATTTATCCGAGATTAACATCCCGAGAACAAAATAAGATGTTTCCAGCCCATAATAAAACAATGATTATAATTAAATGCGTCATTTTAGAAGGCATTATTAACCGCCGCGTAATGTCTTTGGATTGTCGTAAAAGCTTCAGAAGCAAGCTACTCTTAAATTAGTTCAGACGGAAAGCACGTGACAGCGAGAAAGATTAAATGAACACATACAGCCGAGGTTCATCGTTAACCTTATGCATCTTTGAATTAACGATAATGGGATTAGCATGTTCTGCATGTTGAATGTCGTCATCAAATAATGCATGTTAAATATTTTAATAAATGCTCATGTTTGCACGCTATCATTATTTGTACCTACACTCGTATACATCAATTTTTAATAAAATTAACGTAAAAAAATCGAAATTGCAGTTCTGCTACCCTAATATTATTTAATTTTTCGATAGAAATCGAATTCAACGGAAAATTTTAAAAAAAAAATGATTCACCCTCAAATAACCCACGATAAATTCTCCCAAAGACAAATTCCTTTCCAGAATGCGGTATACGTTATTTTTTTTCTCAGTACTGTTTACTAGTCAATCTTTTCAGGATGTTGATTCAAGGAAGTGCGCCACTTCTGTCTGATAAGATGTATCGGATGCTGAGCGGCTCGCAAAAAACCTCGGAAAACTCCGATGAGATACAAGGTTCACCACTAGGCGAAGTGTTAGGAGGGGTGGGTAGCATTTTTAATTTGTAAAAATTGTCATAGAGTTCATGGTAAGAAATGCTTATTACGATTTTCAAGTATAATCAATATTAGTGACGTTCTAAAGTATATTTGGGTAATGGAGAATATTTCAAAAAACTTTTAACAGCGAGCGGGGAATTTCTACCAGCTATCTATCTATTTATAAAGATGCTTTTTACGTTGAAATAAAACATTATGTAAGCACCTACCTCGAACACAAATCCGTAGCGAAGTGATTGTATTATCTTATTGGCACCTTTTATAATTTTGAACGGCACGGCACGGCCACGTCATAACAGGGAATCAAAATATATGGGTTTGTATGGAGACGCTTTTAACCGTTTTAGTGCTATGCTTATTTTGCAAGTATGTATATAAATTGCTACAGAGTCGGTGTGATTTAAATAAAAAAAAAAGTTTGGTATTCAATAAAAATGCTTGGACAAATATCAATCAATTTTAATAATTTTTTTAAAAATATACAAGGAAAAAATGAAATTTTACGAATATTATAGTTTTAATTAAAAATACAAAAATTCAAAATTATTTCACTTCACAATTGTGTTTTCCCGTGGTCCATGTAGTCCATTTTTACAGCGAGCGCATATGAGATTGGATCGCCTTATCTCATTTGCTTTGATGCACACATTCATTCATGGGAACAAAGGTCTCGTCGTTCGTAGTTCCGCTGTCATTTGATACATTACGATCATCCGCAATAGAACTAACTTCCGACATGGTGAAAAATACCGATTCACTTTAGGTTGTATTTATTTTAACAGGATAAACAATAAATACAGTTATCAAGACACGCGCCAACCGCAATCTACTACGCTCAAATTGAACACGCGCTTTCCCGAGGACGACAAAAAGCACACTGAAAATTGCAGCGCTATAGCGCTGAGTCGCAATTTATGTAACTAAAGCTTACTGCGCGATGTTAGTATTTGCAGTTTGTTAAGGTTTGTTTTTGGTATTAATAACGAGCGTCTTTAGTTGTAGTCGGTAGTGTTGTAATGACTCATTTCTAAGATCTTAAGTTATAGGCGGTAGCAGTGCGTGCATTGCTCTATGTTCAAAGGCAGGCAGTGTAAAGTAAGTTCGGGTATGAATTGTGCATTGAATATTTGAAAATTGCCGTTTTATTATCACTCTCCGCTGATTATTATGGTCAACTGAATAATTGAGCGTAAAAGTCCCAAATCAAATTCATGGAAAATATAAAAATAATGATAAAAACGTTTGTTTGCCAATAAATTGTTATTTCATAAATTTTAATTAAACACATAATTTAATTTTAGTAATTGATAAAAAGGTGTCTGCTCGGCTATACATTCCGGAGCCCGGAGTGCAGCTGGTTTTCAGCAGTGCCTGCAAAAATTAAACGAAGTTAAAGTTACATAAAATCTCTATACCCAAATAAAATAAAATAAAAATTAAAAAGAGTTTAAATTTAAAAATATAAAAATTACCAACATTTTTTCCACAAAATCACGAACACAAATATACATTTTCTTATTAATCAATGATGTTGAACTGCTGACGGTGCAGTCAGAAATCATTCGCTGAAGAACTTTTAGAAGTACTGAAGCGATGTCGACCTTAGAATAAATAGGGGTATTTAATTCCAAAGTTTTGTTGAGGTATAGCTGTAACTACCCTCAAATACAGCGGTTCGATGTCTGGGGAGAACAAGCAAATGGTGTCTCTGGCATGTATTGAATGCATACGTCATGGGACCTCTGCAGTTTATCTAACAGATATGTAGGAATCTTTGAATTCATCAAATTGTACATTTGACATATTTGATGTAACTTCCTCCTGCTCGACATAATCAGTATCCATTTCCAAAGTACATTTCGATCAGAAATTTGTCAATTTCTTTTTATGATTCGTTTTTCTTAGGGTAGATACAGCTTTTCAATCTTTATGGACTGAACGTAACTGGGTGGTAGGTTATAAGAAAAACATTAACGTTTTGATTCAAATCTTAGAAATGGTTACTTTTAACTCGTTGAAATATTTTGAAAACGTCCAATATGCGTTTTTTTTTCTTCAATTAAACGGCGCAATAAAGGAGGAGAGTAGGTTGCAAGATAAAATAAGGGTGGTTTTAATTTATAAATTGTTATTGTGTTTAATTCGTAGAACTCCACTTAATTTATCCAAAAAATCAAATTTAATAAATTTGATTAAAAAAACTTATACTTATTTGGATTTAATTTTTATAAGCTCCCGAATTTGATAAAAAAAACGACGTTATATAAATAAATATATTATTATCGTAATACGGGCACGTGTCTTGTTTGATGTTCGTAAGGACCTAGAGTATTAAATTAATATTTTTTAAGATAAAGAAAACAAAAATTTCGGTAAATTTGCAGATAAGTTATTTATTTTTAAACCGATATTAAGTATCTAAAAACCTCTTTTATGTGTAATACAATATATTAATTACATTTAAAATAGGTTCCAGGTTCTAAGTTTGCTAAGGATTAGAAGTAATTTATTTATTTTTGTTTTATATTATGATATTAAATAGGCCATTAAAGGAATTGATTTTTCGCGATTTTATAGGCACCTTTAACAATTATTTGGGGGCTAACGGTGATTAAAAAAATATTTTTTCCCGTCTACTTTGAAATTATAATGAAATATAAAATAAATAATTTTTTTTTATTTTTTTTAAATATGGTGGAATTTAAATTAAATTAAAGAACATATTTTACGTTGGAACATAAATTTGCCGTAAATAATTTTAAATATCGACCCGAAAAAAAGTTTGCTTTTAAATGTTTTGTTTTTATATTTTTATTTACGTAATTATATTTACATAGCATATATCACAAAAAAATACAGTATACCCGTAAAGAATTTAAGAAGTTTAAGAAGTTGCTCTAAAATTATGAATTTTTTTTTGTCATGGCATATATTTCATTATTTAATACAAAAATAAATAAAAATACTTTTTACCCGTACTAGATATTTACTAAACCTATAATTAATAAAAAAAATATACGAGGTGTGTTCAAAAGAAAAGGTGAATTTTGAATTTTCGCGGGCTGTGTAGATTCGACATTTTTTTTGTTATATTGGTACACATATGTTTATCATATGTTAGCATTATCAGCCATTTTGGATTAGTGGTTTGTTTTTGACAACTGAAAAGGTTAGTCACGTTTTTGTGTGTTCTTAGATTTTTTACTTTTGAAAAAAATGGATCAAAGAATGTATTAAATTTTGCGTTCAAAATGGAATAAAGTGTTCAAACGCACTTAAAATGTTGACTGTGGCATTCGGCGAGTCTACTTCGTCTCAAAAAAGTGTTTATAAGTGGTAAAAGCGCTTTACAGAAGGCCGAGAAGATGTTAATGACGATGAGCGTCCTGGAGTTGCAACCACGTCAACAAACGAAGAAAACATCGAAACAGTGAAGAAAATGGTTTTGGAAAATCGTCGAATCACTATTACGGAAGTTGCAGAGGATGTTGGCATATCAATCGGCTCATGCCATGCAATTTTCTCGAATGTTTTGTGCATGAAACGTGTGGCAGCGAAGTTTGTTCCAAAATTGCTAAATTTTGAGCAAAAGCAACGTCGCATTAGTATCGCTCAGGAGTTGTTGAATGACGTCAACGACGATCCAGATTTGATCAAAAGGGTCATAACTGGTGATGAAACGTGGGTTTATGGTTATGGTGTCGAAACCAACGCCCAATCATCCCAATGGAAGCGGCCAGAAGAGCCAAGACCGAAAAAAGCACGCCAAGTTCGATCAAATGAAGGTTTTGCTCACTGTTTTCTTCGATTACAATGGCGTGGTGCATCATGAGTTCTTGCCAACAGGTCGTACGGTTAATAAGGAATGCTACAAGGAAGTTATGCAACGTTTGCGTGAAGCAATACGGCTCAAACGATCGGAATTGTGGGAAAACAAATCATGGCGGCCTCCGTGGTCGAGGGGTAAGGCTCTCGACTACGAATCCGAAGGTCGCGGGTTCGAATCCCGGCGTGCCCAAGTAATTTTTATTTAATTAATTTGTGTTGTTTCACAATTAATTCATTTAAAAATAATATAGAGTATATTTGTGCCCGTTCCAGAGTGGAAGATACTGTCAGTATCGCCCTAGTGAAAGACCACCATTCAGAATTGAAACGTTGCTTGAAATGGCTTTTAGCCATGTTTGGTGACCAGATCTGAATAGCCAGGTATTCCCAACCTTCCTCTTCCCCTTCTCCTTCCCCTCCCCAATACCTTCAGCCTCACAAAATTCCCCAATTGGGAATGCCATAGTCTCACCGGCCCCAGACGGTTGGGAGCAGTTGGGGCTCTTGTGAGGTATTCATATATAAAAAAAAGGATTTTGCATCACGATAATGCACCAGCTCACACATCAATGCTTGTTCGTGATTATTTGGCCAAAAACAACACCGTAATCATGCATCAACCAACGTATTCACCAGATTTGGCTCCCTGTGACCTTTTCCTATTCCCGAAACTGAAGAGACCAATGAAAGGAAAGCGTTTTGCCACAATTGATGAGATAAAGTCAGAATCGAAGAACGAGCTGATGGCCATACCGAAAAGCGCATTCCAGAAGTGCTTCGAGGATTGGAAGAAGCGCTGGCATAAGTGCATTATATCTGAGGGGGATTACTTTGAAGGGGAGAAAATGGATATTGATGAATAAATAAATACTTTTCGAAAAAATTCAAAATTCACCATTTCTTTTGAACACACTCGTATATATTATATATTCAGTTTGGATGAGTATTTTGGCTTCAAATCAGATGAAACAGACAGCGCAGCCGTTCCTCTTAAGGATGAGGAGCGTGTATATTCACTACAATTACTTCCAAGCTACAGATAACCTGTAGCTTGGAAGTAATTCACTGGAACATATTGCATAAAAGTATCGACCGGAGACTGGATTAAATTGGATGCGATAATCAGGAAAGCAAAGATCGGCGGCAAGGAGATGCGACGCAGGCGGAGGGCGCAAGGGAAGATTGCACTCCGAGATGTAGAATACAAGTACGGCACAGGAGACGATGAGAAAGAATCTAATTAGATTTGTTTCGAAGCTTGAAGTAGGTAAATTAGTTAGTTATTAGTTTCATTTTTTGTAGATTAACTTAAGATGAGATTTTCAGTCAACTGGAAAAGTTATTATTATTAAAGAGTAAATATCAACATTCAACAATAAAAAATGACAAGTGAATTAATCTAGTTTTTAGTCTATTGCACAGTAAAAAAATCAAACATTTGAAAACGAAATCTGAAATAATTCACCCAGTACCTACACCTACAGGCAGGCCAGCAGAACACTTTAAAACATGCGGTAAAAGTTCGTTTAGCACTTCAAAATCACACTTTATCGTTTATTTTTTTAATGAATTAACCGCACGGTGTCGTTGTTTTGACAGGTAGCAATGGTATCACTGCGCTACGGGGTTCACACGAAATGAAGCGATGCCCGCGGGGCTAGGTCCGATAGCGCGAATTTTAAATGGATTGTCACAACCTGCCCCCGTCACAACAGTCTCTGGACTCATAGGTTGCTGATTTCAAATCCGGATAGGTCAAATAAATCGTTATTTAATAAGTAAGTCTTTTAGAAATATAAATCAAAAACATATAAAAAGAAAGTTTAAACATTTTCACATTTAAAATATTGTTATTGATACTTATTACTTTTTCGCTCTGTAATATAGTCTCAACTACTGCAGGACTAAGCTCGGCGAGTAATCTTAATCGTGTTTCCACTATAAAAAATATCCTGAAAATGTATATGAAAGTAAACTTGTATTTCATGTTCATGTGGAGGGGGTATGCCAATCCTCATTAAACATGTTAGGATTTGTTATCCGAACCCGTCGGGGTTTTTCAGGATACCCGTACTCTTAGAATATTATTCTTCTCTTTAGTCCATAGTAGGCTGGAGGGTGGGTCGATTATTTTGGAATCCTCACGAGGTGGGGTGCTCCCTCATGTTGGAGAGGGTTTAGAAAAAGTTTTTGAGAATTCTCTACATGAGGGAGTGCGGCCACTATCCGTGCCTTTGTCTAACTAACTTTCTTCTGGGCATGCTCGAATTTTAGTCCCTGCAGGTCAGAAGAGAGGGGTTTGCCGCTATACATTATTTTAGACTGCTGCGAGGCTGTGTAGAGAATTCAGCTATTTTGGAGCACATACGTCTCTATGTTTCTGATGACTGTCAAGACTGTCAAGCGTCGTCATAGATTATTCTATCCCCCCACCTGTCGGACCAAACCTGCCAATGGTTCTCCCGGCGGGGAATAGTATATTTCTCCCGAATAAAATCTCACAGGCTATCGATATATTTTGCGTCAGCGATTAGAGATTCAAAAGGAAAATTCCATTGATTTTTGAAAGAATCTCTCCTCATTGACGCGATCTTCACTTATGCTTGATTTTCTTTTTCGCCGTACCTGAAATTTTGTATATCTTTTTACCTTACAAATATTCCTTATATGTACTCGTAGGTATAATATGTTTGAAATGTACTAGAAATTTTATAAAAAATAGTATTAATATAAACTGACGAGAACCATTTATGTCACTTTTTGCAAAAGCTGTGCTTTTTCATCTTTAATTTCATAAAATCCATCAAATTTCGAATATGCATAACGAACAGTTACTAATTGGCTTCTCACGGGATTCAACCGTCTTTTCGACAGATATTTATAGATTATTTTATAGCTTCATAACTCATGACGAAAATTACGGGCTGGGAGCACAAAATGGTAAGACTGACGTAGAAATAACAATAAAAAATCCTGTGTAATTTTCATAAAGTTCTCATCGTTTGTGAATTTGTGCCGCTGAAAAATTGAAGTGAAGATCATATTTCCCGCCGTTGCAAACTTGGAAGCCACCCTCGACTATACCTTTCCGAAGGGTGGGTTGTACAAACCTGCTTTTAAATTGGTTGTAACTAAATAACAAAGTACGTGTCTTAAATTTAACATAATAAAATAAATGAGCACGCAAAATATTGTGACAAGGGTACTGAAGTACTTACCCTGTTGAAGCCGGCGTCCAAGAAGGGTAGGATGGAGAAGTCCTCTTTGACGTAGTGACTGTAACAAGGAGAGGATATGATTACCAAAGGGCTTCAGTATGAAGCGACGGCTTATGGAACCCTAAACCACTCTGACACGGCCCAATTATCTCAAAAATAAATACATATTTCGAATATTCTGATAAAATAAAATGTGCCGCATGTAACGTTGGGAATTTGAGTAATTTTTTATCATACCCTTTTTATGAATACTCACCCCCTATCTTAAATACTAGTATTTTGAATTATTTTATTAATGTCGTTTTCATAGTTAAAAAAATAAATGGTGGGAATTTTTGAAAGCCCGCCAAAACGATGGAAGTCTGGCAGCACAAGGGGTTCTGGGATAAATCGATACACGCATGAATCGGCCCACTTTTTGAAAGTGATATAAAGTCATTTATAGTATGAAAAATAAAGCATCTCGAAAGGCTAATCTAACCTAACCCAATTATTTTATTTTTATTTAAAAAAAAAAAAAAAATTATATATATATATATATATGTATTTATTACGTTGGGTAATATTAGGTTTCCAGGCTAGTTTTTTTTTGGTATTTTTAATGAATTTACATCATTTTAAAAAAGTGTATCGATCATACGTGTATTGATTTATCCGGTCACTCACGAAAGGGTTGGTATGAAATTCATAAATCTGATGATAAATAATTAGCTAGAATAAATAAAAACATTAATAATTTGTATACTGCATTCGTGTGCAAGTCCACGTAGCGCGAAACCGCGTAAAATTGCTCGCATTATTAATGAATTTGGATGAGCCACCGTGTGGGAACGATTTAAGTTCTGTTAGAGCCCGCTGACCAATCACAGGGCGTTTAAGTCTCGTATGGATTTAATCGTTTTTGAAGGACTGTTTGCTAATTTTACGTATTAATATCTATGTATATAAAAAAAATCAATGTAAGTTTGTTTGTTTGTCCTCGATGTTCTCAAAAATCTCAGGACCGGTTTCGCTGAAAATATCACAGTTTGTTTTTATTAGTGCCGGGAAGGTTTAAAAAGTAGTTTGAATGAAATCCAATATGTAAAACTGTTGCTACAACGTTTTAAAATTAGTATGAAAAACATTGAACCCGCCATGTTTTATTTAGGTTAGCCCATAACATAACACTCTGGTTAGCCACAGATTGCCTATTCAAAAGAAGAAGGTTTTTTTTGGGTAGAATATTTTCAAAATGGAAAACACGAGTAGGTACATACTTAACAACTTTATGATTTAGAACCAATAATATTTTAAGTTCCGTAAATTTGGTGGTGTAGTGTTTGTAATGCTAGACTTTGGACTGAACGGTCCTCCACACTAATGACCAGATTCACGTAAAAGTGTCGCGAAATCTATGATTCAATCGAAGATTTAAGTTATTGATCGTCATTAACTAAATATTTACCGAAATCAGCCGGCTAAGATGTTCATTTTACCTATTATAAATTACAAAGTTGAGCGAGCGGATTGATAGGATAATGGATTAATATTAGGGTGGCAGAGCTGCATTGTCGATTGACGGTGATTATAATAATGGAATGCAGATAATAATTGTTTTTATTCCGCAATGTGGGGCTGTTAGTGCTATCCTACACATCGCATAGAGACAGTGACGTCCATTGCTCTATAACCGAAGGAAGGCTGTGTGTAGTTTTACAATTTGCGTTATAATTTGTGCACTGAATATTTGAAAATGACCACATATTATTAACATCTTCGAAAATTATTAGCGCACGTAAGAAAAAAGGTTTTAAAAATACTGCGACCTTCGGATTCGTAGTCGAGAGGCTTAACCCACGACCACGGATGCCTATATACGAGTATATATTATAATATAATTGAATCTTAGATTTCGTCAGACTTTCCCCGTGAATTCGGTCGTTAGTTCCACAATACATATATATATATATATATATATATATATATATATATATATATATATATATATATATATTGTTGGACTAACGATCGTTTAACTTTGGAATAAAATTATTAGTATGTACCTACTTCTAAGATTCATGCATTTGAAAAACGAAAACAAATGTTATTACATTGACCGTGATCTTCCGCCAAACGGGTGTCTGATCTAACAACTGAGTTATCGCGGCAACCTACAGACCCACCGAGTTAAAATGCCTCTAAAAGCGTCACGTTTAAAAAAAATCATAGATTTTATGTCTTGAGTCTAGATATTGACGAGAAGAGGTAATTTTTTTTGTAAATAAACCTTTCAAGAATATCCATTAAAAAAATTGCTTTTTAATCTTATTTGGGGAATGTTAGGTAAGTCGTAGATTGTACTTAAAAGGGGGAATAAACTCACCAAGTTATTTGAACAAATTAGTAACTATAAGCGTATAAACATGCATAATTATAGAAGTTGGGAGAAAATTTAAACGATTTTCCCAAGCGGTCTTTGGGAATTTGTCCGAAAAATTATTTTAACTTCGGCACTCATCTCATTTCGGAACGCGGCAGCTTCATATTTAATACCCACTGATGAGTTTACCGATAAATAATCAAAAATAAAATTTACAATAAATATAATTTCTTCAAACGACTGGTATTCACTTTGTGCCGTCATTTTTAATTAATCAATTAAAAATATATACTTTGTTTACACCACTTTATAAATATACATAAACATCTACATGTTTCGACAGCAATGCTGTCATCATCAGCATTCATATATTCCTGTATATACTTTGTTTACACCACTTTATAAATATACATAAACATCTACATGTTTCGACAGCAATGCTGTCATCATCAGCATTCATATATTCCTGTATATACTTTGTTTACACCACTTTATAAATATACATAAACATCTACATGTTTCGACAGCAATGCTGTCATCATCAGCATTCATATATTCCTGTATATACTTTGTTTACACCACTTTATAAATATACATAAACATCTACATGTTTCAACAGCAATGCTGTCATCATCAGCATTCATATATTCCTGTATTCGTATATTTTTTTATTAATTAATTAATAATAAATACTTTGTTTACAGTACTGTTTAATATATAAATATCAACACGTTAGATGTTTATTGAAGAAAAAATAAATGATAATACATATCTAAAATGCCAAGAAAATTATAAATGATGAAATTTGTGGTAAGCATTAAAAATTCCATAGTATGCACCGTATTATAAACGACGTAATTATCAATATTAAGAGAGAAACGCTTAAATCATAATACACGATGACCAAGTGGATGGAAGAGGTCGTGGACGACCCAGGAAGACATGGCATGATTGAGTCAATAAAAATGTCCTTCACAACACGTATGTATTTCTAGGGTGGAGGACATTATATCTATGTTTTGTACTGTATACAGAACAATGCATTGTAAAAATAATTGAAAGAAAAGCGGGTAAACAGAAGAGGAACCTACTCCTGATTATGAATGAAAGAGTTAGATGACCTTTCTTTCTTTCTGTAATATCGGTTTCCAATCGGTAGTTTAATAGTGTTAACGTCATAATCGTATATTCTTCGCTATCAATTATCCCATGACATTTGTAAGAGCAGTTCTCACCAAATAAAACAAAAATATGAATCAAATATGTAATGAACCAATTTGAACGGAGATTTTTATAACTTCACTAGGAAGATAATCTCACCAAAGATATAGCTTTTACAGATTGACAAAATAAAGCAGGCCAAAACGGGAGGCGCTGCAATCGTAAAATGGTTTTAAATGGCAATACCAAGATGGTTGAAACTAGCTGAAAGGCAAGAAGCATATTAAAAAAGCAGCGAATATTGCCCATATCAATATCAAATAGTGTTCAGAAATTTCTGAAAATTCCTGAAAGGAGGTGATTCTACATCATATTCAAAGGAAATTAAGTTTTCAAACTTATTGTTACTTTTTAACACTTAAGCGAGATGGAATGGCATGGAAAAAGGTTTTTTTTTCTAAATACATTTATCAAATGATCTATTAATTAGATGTTAAATCAAAATAAAAATAAGTATTCAGAAGAAGCGCGCACTTTAGCATTTAAAACAAATAAAGACTTTAAGAATAATTGAGTTAAGTCATTTTTCCAGTCCAATCAACCTGTCAGATTCGGAATCAAACATAACATCACATTCGAACATAAAATATTTTTTGTTCCAAAATCGGTGTTGCCACAGTGATGAAAGTTTTTTTTGCATTTTATTAAATTTCTAGATTACGTTAGAATCTAATTGGTTTTTCATGTCGAACAACATCCGAGGAGTCATTTTTATATGAATACCGCACAAGAGTCCCAACTGCTCCCAACCGTCTGGAGCCAGTGAGACTATGGCATTCCCAATTGGGGAATGTTGTGAGGCTGAAGGTATTGTGGAAGGGAAGGAGAAGGGGAAGAGGGAGGTGGGGAAATACCTGGCTATTCAGATCTGGTCACCAAACACGGCTAAAAGCCATTTCAAGCAACAGTCAAGTCATACTCTTTGATTTCAATAACTGTGGTACTTATACTCTTTTGCGGTAACATTTTTAAAAATTTCTAAGTGTATGTATTTTTTTACGTGATTTAGGTAGGAACTCAATTTTTGCGATAAATTTTAATGAAATTCCACGGAACATTGCACAATGCCCATCACTGTGAAGTGAGCCGCCTTGTCAATAGGCGGTGAGGGTTCCCTTCAGGGGCGAACTGGCCAATCGGGCACCAGGAAACTTTACCGATTTTTTATTTAGACAAAAAAATATCGTAATTATCTCGGCGGATTTATCCAACAGCGAATTAACAACAAACATGTAAACGTTTTAAAGGGTAAGAATTTTTACGACACAAATGTTTTTTGCCACACAACGCAGATCCAGTTATGGAAAATTACAGCGAAAAGCAACTCCATTAAAGCGCTACAAATAAGGTTGGACGTAAAGTGATTTTGAAAATCTGTTACTCTACAGGAGCTAATGTGAAGTGTTTGTTGGTAGTTTCACCGTAAAAAATAATTTTAGACAAACTTACCTTAGAGAAAAAACCTTAATGTTTTAAATCTTAATTGTACAGGCTCCAATTTGAACATTAATACATTTATAATGCAACATTATACGAAAATATTATTATATTTATAATCGTTATAATAGTTACAATCGCGGTGTATAATGCGGAGCGTATGGTCGGAATACTTAAAAACCTGACTCATTACAACTCCATTGGTTAAAACGGCCTTAAACTGGGCCAACACAGGCTTAATTATACCAACGCTAAACCGGCGTGGAATAATCTATTAAATAAGATGGGTAATATATTACACTATTTAGTACCCTTTTCAGGGAAGGATACCCAATAATAATACATGGTATTACAGGCAAAATATTTACACATTAAACTATCTACAAAGTATACGTAGAGATACACACACAAATGATTGTTTGTCCATACTATAAAAACAATTTTTTATTAATATATATGAGTATATTATACATGTTATTTGTATATACTTTATGGGATATATGGCTAACTAACTAACTAAATAACCAAATAACCATCACGCCGTTTCCCCACAGGGGTAGGCGGAGAGGACGGACCGCCAAACAACTCGATCTTGGCATACACTTCTTGCTTCATTCACATTCATACAACGCCTCATACATTCTCTTCTGTTATTCCGACTTCTGACATGGCCCGACTCGAGTATTTGATTCACTTGATCGTGCCATATCTTCCTCGGGCGTCCCCGGCTTCTTCTTCCATTCACATTCGCGTCATATATTCTCCTTACACTCCTCTCTTCGTTCATTTCTACATGCCCAAACCATCTAAGCGTCCCTTTCTTAATCTTGCTCACTACGCTTACATCAGCCTTGCATTCCTTACGAATCTCAACATTTTTCACACGATCATACATTGTTTTATATTGTGGGATATATGGGATTGCACTAACCTCCCCAAATTCCGGAATAAATAAATTATTATGTACATGTTTATTAAATTTATATTTATTCATCTTTATAAAACATAACACATAAAGGGATTGATCGGTGTCTGTCTCACTGGGACATTCCTGTGAAGAGGCAGACGTGGGCACATAAATGACATAATATGGTTAAATAATACAGTAATCAATAGTTTATTTAAAGTTAACGGAAAATTTAAAAAATAAATTAGTAAGTTTAATCTTAATATGTAAACAATAATAAAAAAAATGGAGAAAGAAAAGAATAATTGAAATAAAATTCATATAGGAAAATAGATGTTTTATGGATGGTACATTTTAAGATATAATTTAGGTATATAAATAGAGAGAGGTTAGGTTGTAAATGATGTTTCATAGTCCAGATGAGAGAAAAAATATTTTAACATAGGTTTGCATGTGCCTGGAGACAAAAATAGATTCAAAATTGGAATAGGCACGACTATGTATGTGTTTTACCGTAGTAAGCATAAACACGACTATGTTTGCGTTTTACCGTAGTCAGCATAAATACTACTATGTATGTGTTTTACCGTAGTTAGCGTAAACACGACTATGTATGTATTTTACCGTAGTTAGCATAATACGACTATGTATGTGTTTTACCGTAGTCAACATAAACACTACTATGTACTCGTATGTGTTTAAGAGTAGTTAACAATAATGGGACGACCCATTTGTTTGACAATCAAATGTTTTATGTCATGTTTAAAATAAGTCATTTTTATTATTAGTAAAAAACCTTTTTGTTGTTAAAATGATTTTTTTTATTAAAAAAACTTTATAACTTTTTTCCACTTATTTATTTTCAACCGGACCGGTTTCATCCTTTTTTTTGTTGATTTTAAAGTTTGCCTCAATAATGCATTCAGAAGGCTATACAACCGCTGAATATAAAATAATCAACATACCGAACAGAACTAAAAAAAACTATCTAGTTTTTCAAAATAATTAAACAAATTTTTTTTAAATTAAACAGATTTTTAATTTAGAAAAAAACGTTTTTATTTATGCATGTCGATTGTCATAACGACCTGCAAACAATTTTTTAAACAACGGGGCCTACTTCGAGCGTAAGTCCACCTCGGCCTACCTTTGATCGCAGGGAGAAAGGGCGCAGAGGGAGGGGAGTGGGAGGGACACATTCCTGAGCTGAGCACCGTTCCGTGTTGGCATTCCAAGGGAGGGAAATTCTATTGATGAAATATGGGGATATGGATGGAGGAGAGGCGCTCTAAATGCATTTTTGTAAACTACGCAGCGGTATTTTAAAATGCAACCGGCGGAATGAAGCCGTTGTTATGTTAAAATACGATTAAAAATAATATTTTTTAATATGTAAACCATAATTAACTCCAGCTTTACAAGTGGCTTGCAGTCCACAAAGGTTGAAAAGCTGTGCCTATCCTAAGAACGACGGCTTCCGTGGTCGATGGGTAAGTCTTTCGACTACTAATCCGGCAGTCGCGGGTTAAAATTCCCGCGTGCGTAAGTAAAATTTATTTAATTAATTTGTTTTGTTTCACAATTAATCATATAAAATAACATATAACATATTTGCGGCACGTTTCAGGTGGAAGATACTCTAAGAATCGCCCTGGTTAAAGATCACCATTCAGAATTGAAACGTTGCTTGAAATGGCTTTAGCTGTGTTCGGTGACCAGATCTGAATAGCCAGGTACTTTTCCACTTTCCTCCCCACTATCCTCAGCCTCACAACATATCCCAATTAGGGATGCCAGTCTCACTGGTTGGGAGCTGTTGGGACTCATGGTATTCACATAAAAAAGAGAAAAAAAACAACCGTGAAAATATTTATCAGAGAAAAATAAAAACAAACGTGACAAATTTCTGATGAAATTGTATTTTTTCCGTGAATTTGGTAGGGAACTTGTAACGCTCATTTATTCAGTTTGCCGCCAAATTCAAAATGTCCAATTTAAAAAATTTGATGCACAATTCATACCCAAATTATACAGCCATAGAGCAACACATGCCACTGTATAGCATCGAAAATAATTTGTTAATTTTTTAGGTATACACCCTCAGATCATAGAACTCTGAGGGTGTATACCAATATTTGTATTTTAAAAAAAATAATTCTATCATCGTAAAACTATACTTTTTAGATGTTATTGTCCTTAAATAAGATGGCGACATGCCCGCATAACCTAAAAAGTGTGGACGTACCCCGAGTAGACAAAACTAATTATAAAGATACGAATATACGTACAATTTGTTAACGGGGCGCAATAAAAACATCTATATTTTCATGTTGGGCTTTAATGGGAAAAGAAAATCGTTTTCCCCTCGACTTTTGAGGTATGTGCGCGAAATACAGTGTAATTACAGCCTCGTTTGATTAAAATGAATATTTATAACATGGTTTGAGTGTAAACATCACGGTAGGATTAATTAGTTACAAAAGCTTCACGCTTCAGTGTGATATTATTAAAAATATGAATAATTTTCAAACAATATAAAGTAGAAAAAGACACAGAAAAAAAAAAGATATCAAATTGCGATTGAGACTCGAACTCGGAACCTTTTTTCTATCCGGGAGAGACGTACTAACGCATTTACTGATCACCATGCTTACTTGATTGTTTTTAAGTGATTCCCTTGATCGAGCCATGTATCCCTAATGCGTACATCCTCAGCTTCTTATATTTACTTGCAGTATATTATATATTCTGTATATATTGATTTCTTAATCTCAGTTATTACGCTTTAGAAATTAATAAACGAACGGATGATTCTAATATAACATTAATTAACAAAGTAAGGAAAATTCACCGCTTCTTGTTCACATTATAAAAACAATATAACACATTTAAATAAATCAATTAAGAAAACATTATCAGTTAAATACAAGGAAACACATTATAAATGTGAAAATCTCACAGAATTCATAATTTCAATTGTTTTCTAACTAAATCGGTTTTACCAATAATAAATCATTATTTTTAAAAACCCGTCCAAATTAGAATGGAGTGGGAGTGAATAAAATCTTATAAATATGTCGTCACAATGTGGATTAACCGCAGTTTGAAAATGGCGTTGAACGCTGAAACAGCTGTCACAATAATAAAAATGCTTAATAATAACATTATTATATTTGATTTAAATTAACTTTCTAAATAAATACTACATAATCCTGATGAGGAAAGCATCGCTTTCGAAATATGTTTATATGTATATAGTAATAAAGTGGTGAATACAAAGTAAATTAAAAAAAAAATCGGTTATTACGTTTATACTCGTACACCTAGCATTATTTGTGGATAACCATATTCTGTTCTGCCTATCACCTCTTGTACAGTATTTTTAAGTGTATTTTTGTTAAATACGAATAAATACTTAATCTGTTCAATAAATGTAAAATCTCTTAATACATTGCTGAAGAGTAACCAATTACCCACTTTCCAGAAGACAAATCTTTGGACACGAAGCGACGGCCAATGCTATCCGACCTCAGCTATTTGAAATGAAATCATTAATTTATTTACACATTTATATCAGGGCGACTGATACCGACTGATAAATCGGGGGATGTAAAATATATATTCTCATTGCTGTGGAAGAAGCGATGTCAGGGGCGAGTCCACCTACTGGTGTGATGGGGGTATCTCTTTTACGTTATTTAACGTATTGTCTGAAGCTGCTCGACTACTGTTCTATTAGGTTCGCTGATACTGCTCGTGTGCATAATGAGTGCATCAGTTTTTTATGCATATGTGAAAATAGCTGCAAACTTCACGTGTGGTAGCTTATTCATATTTTATGTACATAATGAACATTATTTTGCATGAGTATTTTGGCGATCAGTTGTATTTCTATTACACATTTATCTAAATAAATTGAAAAAAAAAAAA
This sequence comes from Halesus radiatus, assembly GCA_022606495.2. NCBI lineage: Eukaryota > Metazoa > Arthropoda > Insecta > Trichoptera > Limnephilidae > Halesus > Halesus radiatus. The sequence continues at coordinate 31,031 of JAHDVE020012332.1, read as the reverse complement.
ACAATTTCGTATTTTGTAAAAATGTCGGCTTGAAACCATCAGCAACCTCGTGTAAAAATCACCACTAATAAGGATTATATAGCAATTATTGCTACATTATAAAAACCATATTTAATTTAATACAAAGACTCTTCCAATTCAACGAATAACAAAGTAAAATAGTGAAATCTTCTTTATTACTTTTTATTGTCATTCATTTGTAGAACTTCATTTTTTTTATTTAAAGTAAATCAAAGATCACAGAAAATTATTTCGATCATTAATTAAATCTGTTCAATAATATTAGTAACATTAGTAGAGTAATTCAGGTTAACCAGATTATCGATACTCGTTCTTGGCACAGCAATTACGCTCAGCCGGTATGGAAATTCGAAAAATACTTTTGCATTCATTATTCACGTGAGATGCTTCCGTTTATCAAAGTATTCAATTTCAGGGAAAATGAGAAGCATAATTATATAAGTATACATTTAGAATGAGAATTGGCGCGCTTTTCAAATTAAAGAGGATGCGTTGCCATTCCATTGGTCACCAACTTTTGATGACAAATGTTTTTTTTTACTGATTTCCTGTTCCAACATTATGGTCCTAGAAAAGGAATAGAGAACGGAGCAACAACTATTATGTAAGTATGTTGTGTAGATCTTTCCAAATTCACCAATTGTTGTGCTCCGTGGAAATTTGAAAATCACCTTGGGTTTCGAGTCCAGACTGAGAAATTATGGGTTAAAATCCCATATTACAGTTTCACCACATTCCTCAAAAGGGGATGCTTTAGTTCCAATGGCTGACGGCAGTTGTAACTCGTATGATTTGGGCAAAGAAAGATATTTAAAAGCAATCTTCGTGCATGAAAAACAAATCTTTTGATTAACTACCATCCAGAAAAAAAGAAGTTGTAGGAACAACCGAAGAATACATATAATTTACCAAATAATCACAGCAGCAAATAGTGTGGACAATTATGTAAAAATGCTTAACGAAGTAAAAATTGATGTTAGATCGTATATTAACACTTTCAAATACATTACTTAGTAAATACAAGACCAACAGGATAATGAAATTCTTGCCAGTTTCATAAGCAAAGTACCGATCGATCCGAAGAAGCTGGAATTGAAGGAGCAAAAGGTGTGTTTCATAAAACAAGTGAAACAAGGTAAAAGCTCTTAAGGAACTTTGCAGCCATTGGAAGTAAACATATTGCAGTTATTGATAATATTCAATTTTATTGAAGTTTAAAGACCCCATTGTAATATTTAATCATTGTAGAAAATAATATTGACTCGAACCCAGGAGCTCTATCATTCCGGGACAACCGCTTTACCAACTTAGATAATGATACCAGTTCAATTTATGTCATCTTCATCGATATCATATTTCAAATTCAAGACTTTGTCAATATAAACTTGATATTGTCAAAATATTCATTTGGGTTATGTTAATGTTAATGATTAAATATTGATAATATATCAGGAAGGAATCGCGCTGCATCCCACACTTGTATGACACTTATAAGTAAATGAAGGGACTCTTCTGGGGAGCTTCACAAGATTGAAGAACTTTGAAATTGTAATAATTTGTAACAGGCTTCCCCGGAGACGGCGGAATGAAACGGGACTCGAGGAAAGGAGATTGAATGAATATGATTGTTTGAAAATAACCGCATTTGTCAAACTTAAGGAGTAAGAAATAATAACCCTGTAACAAAAGACACTTGTAGCAAAAGCTTGCGAAGAACTACACTTCAAAAGGTTACGAGAATATAAAACTAGGCGGGAAGTATGCAAGTTGAGGTTGATATAATAGTATTTGTTTAGTTTAAGTTCAATTGTTTTATCACTCAGAGTTCTGAAATGTATTGTCATTTTGTGGTTTGAATAGGGTTGACCCACAACTTCTACGCTTAAAAGTCTATTGACATCTACAAGCACTATGCAGGGCAGAACAGTACAGTACAGACACAGCACATTCGCGATTATTCACAGTAAACCGTTCAGCACAGCACAGACGCGAGCACGGCTGTCAACCGAACTGTCAACTAAGAATTAGCGTCCGCCACAACACGTTTAAGGATTTTTTTAATCTTATTACCATATTTATTATTATTTTATAACCAAAATTCTCTGACAAATTCGATAAATTTATTGTTATCCATCTTCTCGGTTTTAGCAATATCGTAAACTATATGACGTAAACTGACGAAGACGGCGGTGCTGACGGAATGTGTTCATATTAGCTGCGCAGGCGCAGACGTCACAAGCAGCCACCAGCACGTCAAAATATTTTTGCCGACTGGTCCGTGGATGTGTGGATACGTTACGTTTGCATACCCCGTAATATGAATGTGTTCATAGATAATGTAAGAAACTAATATTGTCGTGTCTGCACTGTACTGTTCTCCACTGCGCGCTGCTGGTAGATGTGAATAGACCATTACAGCTTTCTTGAAGAGTGAATATAAATAATAATCTTTTCAGACTATATACCTTTGTCGCAGTAATGAAAAGATTTATTTACTTATAATAAACCCACTTAAGATAAAAAAGTACAATTTTCTGAAGATTTCGTGAACGGATTTTTCAACATATATTTTTTATTATTATATTGATGTACGAGTAAATGCTCTGTGAAATCTTAACATTAATTTTTAACTTGGGAGAAATATATACGTATGGATTTTACTTCCATAGTCTTTATATCTAATCATATATAAGCACCCTTGAAAAAAATTATTTTTATTCTTCTTTCTACTTTATTTTTAATTTATACAATGAGAAAAAATTTAAAAAAGTCATTTCCTGTTTGTCTTGCTCACACGTAAAACATTCATGGCATAAACTTATAAGAAGTTTAATATCAATAAAATAGATTTCCAAATAATCTGTTACATTTTTCACTGGACCTCTGGTCTGTGTAGTTTTCTCGTTATATATTTACGAGTCATTTAATATTTTGGAGCCAATAAAGACTTTCTTTGGAAAATTCTCCGAAACAATAGTCATAAATCTAGTTTTTATCCTCGGAAGCGCTATTTTAGGGTGGAATCAAAAACATGAAACGAAAAGTCCTTTGTTATTTCCAATATGTAAACCCCACTTATCTCTGGCTTCTCTGGGTTAGTTCCTAGTACCGTCAATAACAGTACAACTCTTCAAATAACAAAAGGAAATATAGACAATATTTTGTGATAAAAAATATATTAAAATGATTGTTATTCTCAGATTTTAAGCTTCTTTTTAAAAATACGAGTTATTTAGAAATCCGGTTTTACGAAGGGTGGAAAAAAAATCAATTTCTAGTGAAAAAAAAAAATCCATTTCTAGAGAGAACTACGCGAATTCTCGCAGGACTGGGAAAGGCCAGTACTAAAATTAATGTTTTTTGAAGGATTACGGTGAACGATGTCATGCTATTCAATTCATTGTTACCCTATTATAAAAATATTTTAATTTAGTCATAAAAAATAGACATTGAAAAGGAATCGTTTAAATGAATGTACACACTCAGTCAAAACAACTTTTGTGTATATGTTTTGATTATTTACTTCCTTATTTTTAAAATGATTTAAAAAATATTCAGTATTTCTATCATGTTTGAATGCCATAATATGACATTTAAATTACTCTACACATAATACAATATAATACGGTTTTGTGAATTTTTATTGTAAACAAAGGAAAACAAAGTCCGATTACTTTGAAGTCATAAAAATGACATTAATATTTCTGTTTCCAAGAAGTAAAAAATTCCATTATGATACAGAAAGGAAGAAATACGCAAGTGTATGGAAAACAAGACATTTTTTGATAAACAAAGCCTGTTTTTCTGGTGTTCATTAAATAGTAGTAAAACAGGTTAAAAAAGGCCGCGAAGCGGTTCCGGGCGGCAATTCTCCGTGGTGAAAAACGAATGACAAAAGTTTGTCCATTTGAGTGGTGTAGGCTGCGAATCCCATTTTATAATGTAGGATCTTTTCACCCGCGGAGGCTTTATGGACAAGAAAAATAATGATTTTCAATGCCTCCAAAAACAGCACTTACTATCAACAAGATTACAATTGATTTTCGACCGGAGTCCGTAAAACAATTCGACAAAAATACTACCAACTTTTGGATGACCGGTTTATTCCGACATTTTGTGTACAGGCTGTGTCAATATAATTTGCCGCAAAACAAATACAAAGCGGTCGACGATTCCCCTAATATACTTCCGGGTAGGAAATGCTCATTCGACGGAATCCAGATGACCGATTAGTAGGGACCTGAAAACTTCGCGATATTTTTCGCCGAAATTCGCGTTATTTTTTGTGGAATTTTTCGTAAAAGCGTTTTTACTTTCAGCAAAATCGGTGATATTTTGCAACAAAGGTGATTTTAACTTTTTGGATTATTTTGCAGTAAAAAGTGGCGGAACGACTGTTTTTTTTTTGAAATCGAAAAAAAAGAAAGTCATTACGCAGCATTTTTAACGTGAAATTAGCTGTGTCCCATTTCACGTCTTTCAAGCTTAACGAAACCATAGACAAAGAACTACTTAGAATGTACAATATTAAATTCTTATTTTAAAATACCAGAAAATCGTGTAAAAAATTACAAAAATTTGCGTTGTATACTTGAAACTTGCCTGAATGTCCTGAATTTGGTGTATCATACTGTATTTTTCATTGACGGATCGTTGTCCAATTGGACAAAATACATTACACGAAGAAGACTAGACCTCAGGAGTATATTAAAACTAACACAATGACAGACATACAAGAATATTCAGGGGTTGGAAAGGAAGGCGACCAAAGGGGAAGGGGTAATTAGGGGTTTTTCAGGAGGAACAGAGCGGTTCTGTGGGAAAATATTTAGAATAGGACTATAAGATAAATTTACTTGGTTATTCAACATAATAGAAATAACGTTAACTAATTTCAAGTGATTCAAAATTATCCAATTTTTTCCCTTTATTATTACCATAAAGAATTTGAACACCCGTATATTTATTAAAATTATTTGGTCGTCTCTCACTCCAACACTTAAATACTCTTGTATATCTGTCGTTATTTTGTAGCTTATTTTAATATAGTCCTGACGAAGGAAGGGTACTTCCGAAACCAGTCGATCATTATATTAAATTCAAGTTGTTTAAAACGAATTTATGTATCTATATTATAATTATGGCAAGCCACAAAGCAAATGCTTTTTACAATTCCATATTTATCTATTCAGTGGTCAAAATGAAGACATTTAATTAAACTTTCTTAACCATGTGGCACAACTACATTAAACGATAGTAGTTGTATAAGCACTGTTCATCAAGGGATGAAAATTTAGTTTCCGATTAGCAATATACGCCTTGTGGAAGAGTTCGCCCGGGAGCGGAAATGTATTTCGCTACGTTGCTACGCCGAGCGTCCGTAGAGTTCCATCAAGGCCGGCGTAGCAACATCCTCACTGTCGTAGCGGCGCCGGTGCGCGGCCACGGCACGGCGTAGAGATCGGTTGGGGCTGACGACGATTCGGGTGTGATACAGTGGTAGCAGAGTTGCTAGCATTCAAAACAATTTAAAATGTCAAATTGCGGTTAGTGTATTTTTCAGCAGACTGCACGAAGACTAATTAAACTGTTTCTCACAAAGATTGGAAATGCATATCTTTAAAAAATTATGAGGAAGTATCAAATACATAACGTGTTACGTTTGTTTATTACGTGAGACTCCATCTTTATTTAATGTTTTTAAAATTCAACAATATCTACTATTATTCAATTAAAAAGGGTTTATTTAAAAGAAAAAGTTCTGCTAGGTAATTATTATTACGCGTGACAGCTACTTCGCCTTCCGAAGGCATTATCAACTATGTTGAAGCCACTTACAGATGATCTATTTATATTATTTCTATGTAGGTACTTATAATGAAACTCATAAAGTATATTCATTTTTATTACCAATGCTTTTATTGATTTATGAGTAAACTGTCGATTATTTCATTGGTTATTACCCTGTAAAGTTTTTCTACTTTTATATCTACGGGTTATAATAAAATATTGTTTAAATTCTACTGAAGGTTATTAAGATGATTTTCATTGGCGTTATTTAAATTAATTTTATTTTGGAATGTAGTTTTTTTTTCTTCCGCATAATTATATGAACTTAAACGTATTATAGACCATAAATATATGTCCCGTCTTCATAAATATCAAAGGGAGCAATACGAACCAATAAGATAAATTAAAGTTTCTAAAAAACCTTTAAAATTCATTCACATAACTATTTAACAAACCAAACTAGTATTTACATCGAGTTATCATTGTTTTCGGAATTGGATTAACCGTCAAAGAACCTTTTTAAAAATAATATTTCTCTCAGATACGTTTTTTTTAAACTGTCAGTTAAAAACAAATTGTTAAGCAGGAGGACCTCATTTATATAATGAGGAATATTGATGAAGAATTATAATCTAGTGGAGTAGACAATTATTTAATTTATTTTCATATGAAGCGGGTACTTGCTGATGTGACATTATAATTTAAAAAATAAAACAACAACTTTGTTTACATCACTTTTATTTATACTTTTGCCGACCGGGTTTCGCTACTACCGTAGCTTCTTCAGGGCAGTATATACTGTTGTATACTACCTTGAAGAAGCTACGGTAGTAGCTAAACCCGGTCGGAAAAAGTATAAATAAAAGTGATATAAACAAAGTTATTGTTTTATTTTTTAAATGATTTAATTGTAAATAAAAAGAGTACAAATCTCAAATACAGAAGAATTTGCAAGTAAATAACATAATATGGGAAACGATGGTAAAAAATACGCTTTCAACGAAATATTTTATACGTATCTATAAGTAGTTTTGTGCACCAAATTACACTTTATAACAAAGAGTTTTCTTTATTTTTCTAGTAGTGAAAGAGCATACTTAAACTGTACCAGAATTTCCGCATAGTTTTCAGATACCTTTATTAATACAAACATTTTCTGCTGTTGGGGAGATGAGGAGAAACGTACGTACGTACACCAAGGAAAGAAAAATGAAAATACATCGTAGAAAATGTCTAATAATATCTGCAATATGAAAATTCTACAATGGTGGCTTTAAATTTTCATTTCGCGCACAGGGAAAACATAATATGACTCAAATTGGTGAAGGATTTTATAAGGTAAGCGAACGTGATCAAAGTTATACAAGGGAAAAGTCAATTTTACTTTACTTTACGGCATTTATAGTTTCTTGGGTTCTAGCGACTACCATGCTAGGCTCATGCCAGTATCACTGTCAACAATGTAACAATAGAACTAGTTTAAATATCCGCACTAAGAAAATATTATCATATATGTAGAATGGCTTCGATAGGTAATCAATGTCAACACATTTGTTCTAAACCATTTTTTTAAATATCGAGTATTTAAGATTCCGCCGTACAACTGACTAATTATTTCGCAATGGGAGAAGGGTCGAAGATGATTCACTCGAATCGAAACTAGTCGACGGATATATACCAAAATAAATGTTGATTCAAACAAAATGTCTTTTCATATAATTCATCATGTCAATCCACAAAGCGTTTGCTCATTGTGAAAATCTAAACATTAAACTTTCGTTTTTCGATGTCAGAAGTCCGATGTATTCGATGATCATTCTTCTCTCTCGGTGAATTTCAATAATAATACTTAAAAATGATCAGTTTTACACAACAACGATTAGTAATTAAATTATCTAAAAAAATATATCGGTTCGATTTAAATGGTTTTATTTTTTAATCTTTTTAATCAATTTGTTCGATTATTTGAGAAGAAAAAATTTTCATAAAAAGTATTTTGAAAATCATTACGGCTGCGGCTTCGAATATTTTGGTTCTGATACTTGCTATGATAACGAAAACCATCAAAACACTTTATCAAGTCGCAACATTGGATTTCGCAATGAACATCGTATATTAGGTCTGGTGTCTAGTGACGAGAAGGATTTCATATTATGAATACTTATTGTTCATCTGAACAAATGTCCTTCCAGCGCGCAAGTCGTTTGTGGAAATTGTGGCCGTGTTATTTCAAATCTGCACTGTAATGACAAAGCCAAACTAGACTTACAAAGGTTCAATTCTTCAGTAGCTGTTACTGTTATTTGCTACCCGGAGTTGCGGTTTCAGAATTGAGAGACACGTGCTAATGGATTTGTAAAACAATAAAGTAGATTTGGTGTATTAATTACTTTGCTAAACGTTTATTCAAGGAGGTGTGATCCAAATTCATGGTTGTCATAGCTTTGTTTTTCATTTTATTAACACTTCTTTCCAACGGTAGAATCAAAGAAGATGGACTTAAATAGATGAAATAACTCCTCTTAACACCTCTTTGTGAAAAACTTGTTATATTTTTAGAAAATCGTATTCATAAATATATAAAACGTCACACCCACATTCCGAGGTAGTAAAAACTAAAATCTAAAACAACATTATTCATTGTTGTTAAAATTTGGATATTCTTAATTTTGTTCACTCCATTTTTTCCATAAAATTTCAACCTTTTTACAGTTAACGACAACTGCTTTAAGTTTTTGATTATTTGATCTGTGTTGATAGCTTAGAATTTCAATTTTAATTTAAGGATCATATAAACGTGTTTTAAAACTTTATTCTATGCCCTACAGGTGATAATATTTCACAAAAATGGTATTAATCTTACAAAATTAAGCATTTCCATGTGATAGAAATATAATATTAATTGTCTTTGTTTGAATAAGTGGAAAATTTGAGGTTTATGTAAATGATTATTCTCAACTAAACTCAACTCACCTTTAGAATGCAAATTTAAACTGGTTCTACAGTTTGAACAAAAGAATTACTGAATTCAAAGTGACTCTCTAACGCGTTTGGTTCAGAACTTCGCGAGCTTTTACCGAGAAAATAGAAGAAGGAACAATTACCTCGAGATTTTATCACCACGCTGAGATGGAAGTTTTTATTTCAATTCTAATAAAAATGAATACGTTTTAAACCCCGGAAAACGATTACAAGTAAAATTATAACTTTTTTACTTTAAGGAAGCAGTCTTTTCAAACAACGCTATTATTACAAGTTTGTTAGAAAAAAACAAATACACTTTGTGGCCATAATTTTATCCATATCTAGATTGCATTTAACAAAACTTTGTCTAAACAACAAAATTTAATTAATCCATAAACAGATTTCTGAAGAATCCTCCTGTCGCCAGGACAAAAGTTATCGTACCGAGGTTAACCCAACGTACCCTTACCTTGCACAAGTCAGTTTGACTTTTGTGCGTCTAATACGATAATTTCAGTCATTGACAACTGACAACATTAGATTGTTCAGGCTTTATATCTTCAGGACCAAACTGCTTTTGCTCATGTCGGTTGTGAGAGCTTTCTGTCTTGAAAATCTTTTTTGATGTTGACATACTTCAAAGGAAGAAACGTTAAATTACAAGTAATAGAGCTAAGAAGTGAATTGCAAAAATTCCCTTGTTCAAGATATAAACAATATAGTATGAGTTTTATGAGTGATACGTAACAGTATCTTCCATGTCATTATGTCGCATGAATCGCTAAATTGGAAGTACCATTTTTATGGGAAGATTGTGTGTTTAACTGAAATTAAACCTTCACAGATAAAGTTGCAAAATTTGTAATAAACGTAAATTTCTTCGCCTCTGCGCTACAAAACGAAAAAAAACCTTTTGAATTTACATCAGATAAAAGCAATAAGAATAAAATGTAAGATTGTTATAGATTGTAATGTGGAGATTGGGGCGTTTTGTATTTTCAGGCATTGCTAACAGAATTTTCAGTTATTCCATATTTTAATAAACACTTCGCCTCTCTCCTGGGAAATTAAAGGGACGCCAACTGCCCGATATCATTCTCTCTGGATATAAAAAAAATATTTCTAAACCTTGAAGGACAAGGGTGCCTGTAAAAATATACTGGCCATAATATTATTATCCCAAAAACTACCCTTTAAGATGTTATTGTCAGGATTATGTTGCTTTCGTGTCAGCTTCATACGAGACTAGTGATAATATTATCGGAGTCATTTCAAGGGTAGTTTAGTTGTTGTAAATAAAGACGAGTGATACAATGTCGTTAATAATAACCGTTCGTTGGATTGTTTTCGTATTTATCCGAAACAGTTCAAGGACGTTTAAGAATCGGTACGCAAAATGGCGCTAAACGCCTCTTTTTAAATTTGTTATAAAAGCAATACTAGTAATGATTCATCTGAAAATTCTTACGGGTGGTTAAAAGGATGTCTAACGTTTCCTGTGAATAAAATTCTAGAACCGTTTTAATTTCTATGAAATAAATAATAAAATATTTAAAAGGGGTGCAGTTTGTAAACAAGTGAGGGTCTTTTGAATGTTTTACCTGAAATTTCAGTATTTATTTCACACATAACTTTAAAATGGTAAAGGTGATTTTTCACAAAAACGGCGCTATACAAATCATCCAATTATTATTATTTAAAGCTTTAAGATCTTTTTTCAATGGAAACCTTACATATACGTATTAAAAATTATTCTGTATTCACCACTTTATTAATATACACATATCTACATATTTCGAAAGCGATGCTTTCTTCATCAGGAATATATAGAATACTAAAAAAATAATAATGTCAAGTGTAGACAAAATAGAGAATAACATAGAAGACAGTAATGTAAGAATAGACAAATTATAAACATAAACAAAAATTGATTAAAGTAGGTAAGTAATTAATCAAAAATGTTAATAAAAAAAATTATAAAACATTGAATAGCAAATTTATATTAAAAATTAAAAAAGAAATTATTTTTAATATTAGTATACAAATACAACCGGTTTACAAATAGACAAATTTGAAATTTTAGAAATCATATAAAGTGTTTATAGTTCATTAAATTTAATTAATGAACAAATATATATTTTTAAAATAGCTGTCTCTTGAATTTATTTTCATATACGAGTAACTATTAATAATAAAAATAATTTATTTTTTAATTTCTAATATAAATTTGTTATTCAATGTTTTGTAACTATTTTTTATTAAATTTTTTGATTTATTATTACCTACTTTAATCAATTTTTGTATAATTTGTCTATTCTTACATTTCTGTGTTCTATGTTTATCATTTTTTTATACTTGACATAATTATTTTGTAGTATTCTATATATTCCTGATGAGGAAAGCTTCGCTTTGAAAACATGTCGACATTTAAATATTAATAAAGTGGTGATTACAAAGTAATTTTTAATTAATTTATTAATAATGACGCCGCAATGTGAATTCCCATCTTTTAAAGAAATTTTATTAAAAATAGTTTATCGGGACTTTTTTTCTCTTTTATATCCTTTTGCTTGTTGCATTTTCTTGTTATTTTGAAATTTGATAAATTATTAAAAAAATAAAAAAAGGTATGCTGAAATATTTGACCTTTTTGTGTATTTTTTGACGCATTTTAGTGGTTTAAACCGGGGATTTAATTGTTTTAATCCTCTTTCTTGCAAACTTTTCTATGGTTCCAAAATAGACTGCCATCTGAAAGGGGGTAAACAGAAAATTTACGAAATTTCTGAAAGGATTAAAGATATTTGTTAACCCTTTAGGTGCCACCGAACGATATATCGTTCCGATACATTATTGTATTGAGTGCCACAGAACGATATATAGCTCGAGCCATAAAATTCGTCACGCCGTTACGCACGGTTCTAAATTTATGTAACATTATTGAAAACATGTGTTTAAAAATAAAAGTAATCAAAATAAAAATATATATATATTCATGGATAATCGACACTTCTCCAGCATTTAAAAAAAATACATGTGGCACCTAAATGGTTAAATACGGAGACTAAAGAATGTGTTATCAAGTATCTAGTAATTCTTTTGGACGCTTTTTAAAAAAATAAATATATTGCGAAATAATGTCCGCGTTTGAAAACCTCTCGCGTCGATCGTTAGGTCACCCCTGCTCTACATCATCGGAGTGGAAACAAAGGTTTTCAGGCCATGCACGTTGAATGAAGCAACCCACTAACTACTTACGTCATTACATATGTGCAGTGCAGCCTACTAACCTACAACCCACAATCATATCACCCTCTGTATTGTAAAGGTGTCACTCGCTCGTCGGCCATTCAACGTCGGACTATGGGATCATGCTTCCATGTAATATTCAATTAATAATATTCAATTAAGCCGAATTATCTACAGACCGGTCGACCCTACAGAACATGCTGACAGTATCCCCATACTGAGGTGTTCGCGAAAGGAGGGGCGGTTATTGAATTATTTCAAATGACGTTTGCATCGAGCTCGGTGGCTACAGCAAGTGTGTACCCAACTGGCCTAAAGGGTATGGGAAAGAAATGGTGAAAATGATGATTAGAAAGAACCTAGCTATCCAGTCACTAAACATGGATAAAGTCTCATTCTCTCCCCGTCTGATAATTTGTTGTGCCTTGTGGTACTTGTGGCGATAGATGCCAACCGAGTGTACCGTCATCTCGGTTCATGGATGTCCCAGTACGCATCATAGAGAAGGGTACTAACCACGAAAGTAGTAACCGAATCATGTTAAAAGATAAAATACAGAAGCGGAAAGAACCGATACTTTGTTAGCTCAGATATCTCAACTATATGACAAAGATTATTTTTTGTTCGTCTTGTCAAAATATGGCTTAATTCTGATGTAATTTACATAATTTTCTGATTGGACTTTTTGGCAAAAGCAGCTATTTTAAACTTACAGCGTCATTTCTATAATTAGCTATGGTACTTCGAAATAGACATTTTATAAAATAAGACTAGAGCCGTGGTCGTCTAATAAGTATTTAACAAGTTGTTTGAAATTTATTAATAAAAGAGAATTTCTACGCTTCCTAACAAACATATATAGTATACGTTGAATAGGATTGTGTAATATTTAGCAGGTAATATTATTCAAAACAGAACAACCTCGGTACAATTTTTTTTTAATAATCCATTATAAAATAATGAACTGATCAATTTGAAAAAGAGGTGTTGAAACTCGGCAATGTCGGTACTAACTAGAGATAAGTAAAATAAAGTGAAACCGTTTAGGTTCCGAAACGGTTGTAAGAGCATAGCGGATTTTGGGTTAACCATTTAAAAAAAGTTTAAATGCCTACCAATAAACTCCTGCGAAATGATTACAGTAGATCACAATTCGTTTGAGAATTCCACGCGAAATGTTTAAATAGCTCCCCACAATACTAAACTGTGATAATACATGTCGTAAACCGTTGCAAAAAAAACGCTTGCACGTTAAACGCTTTCGTCCAAAATTCCGTCGCTGACGTTTGCTACGAAACCCATTAGAAAAAAATAAACGCCCGCCCACGATACGCCGTAACTCGTTGCAAAGAAACGCTTTCTCGTTAAACGCCTCTGTTGGAAACTACGTTGCTGACCGTTGCCACGGAACGCTTTTGCCGCTACCTTTTTAAATAGAATTTTATTTAATACATATTTTTTTCTAAGTTGTTACGTTATTTATAAACAGTTTTGAGCAACAGAAATGGCATAGGTTATTTTAAAAATAAACTGAAAAGCCCACCTCTTGTACTAACTACAAGAATCTATAGGTTTGTGAAGAAAATAGACAACATGGTGAATCCCCCACGCAAGAGCTTAAGAATTAATATATAAATAATTAGGTTGTATCATGTCGTGTAAATTACCACGTAGAGCAATACATTCAACTTAATGAATAAAAACCTTGACAGGGTGATGGGGAAGGGCTGCGGATGGGACAAACTAGGGATGAACGGCTAAGGGAGGAAGGTAAAGGCAGGATAAAAAGGCTAATATAAATTTATACAGCTTTACTAGTTGACACGGACGGATAATAGAGCCGAGGAAATGGATACCTCGAAATTTAACATTTCACGACTTCTCTCACGCAAATTCCACAATTCAGAAAGTGTCGAAAAATGAGCAACGTAAAATTGTGATTAGGGGATGATCTTTCCACGAGGAAATTAAATTTCACGGAAAGGGTGGGCTGCTGAGAGGTCAGTAAAGTATGATAGAGGTTTTTAAATGTCTACTATGTTGGTAAAGGATTTTATTATTTTATAGTAGATTTTATTTATAAATGATTTAATAATTTACTTTGTATTCACCATTTTATTAATATACACAGATATTTTACATGTTTCGAAAGCGAACAATTTAATCAATTTTTGTTTACGTTTATAATTTGTCTATTCTTACATTATTGTGTTCTATTTTCTTCATTTGTCCATACTTGACATTATTATTTTTAGTATTCTATATATTCCTGATGAAGAAAGCATCGCTTTCGAAACATGTATAATGTAAACATGTAAACAGATATCTCTGTATATTAATAAAGTGGTTATTACAAAGCAATTTTTAAAATTAATTTATTAATAATGACGCCACAAAGTGAATACCAATCTTTTGAAGAAATTATAATAGAAATTATTTGATTGATGTTCTTCGATTCATTACCGCACGATATAAACCTCGCGTATTTCATTTACTCGCAGTATTACATTTCAAGTATTTATTTGTATTTTAACTTCTTTGTTAAGCTACGCTATGAAGCCTGAGATTTAAATAACAGACATCAGATAGTCGTTAGTGGCGTTCATTGCTCTATGACCAAAGGTTGGTTGAGTATTGTTTTTCCAGTACGAATTATTATGGATTACATATATTATATGAAAATTGTCATTTTATTATTATCCCCCCCTAATTTTTGTGACCAACTGAATAAATGAATGTACACATTCCTTACAAAAAATATGGAAAATCATAAAAAAAATAATATTTCAACAATGTGATCGAATCAAACTGTTTTTTTTTTGTTTTGTTTTGTTTTGTTTTTTGTTTTTTGTTTTTTGTTTTTTGTTTTTTGTTTTTTGTTTTTTGTTTTTTGTTTTTTGTTTTTGTTTTTTGTTTTTTGTTTTTTGTTTTTTGTTTTTTGTTTTTCGTTTTTTGTTTTTTGTTTTTTGTTTTTTGTTTTTTGTTTTTTGTTTTTTGTTTTTTGTTTTTTGTTTTTTGTTTTTTGTTTTTTGTTTTTTGTTTTTTGTTTTTTGTTTTTTGTTTTATTTTTTATTTTTTTATTCTTTACATATTTTTATTCCTTCTTTTTCATTTTTTATTCATTTTTTTTCCTTTAGTTGTTGTTGACACCTAATCAAATGTTTTGATTACTTTTGCTTTTATTTTTTTTATGTTAGTTTAGAGATATGTTTTTTTTATTCTTTTTGGTTTAATTTCTTCTGTTTTCCACCGGCCGGACCATGGTGCACTTCTCAATGGAGCAAGCATTGCCGGCTACTCTTTTCCACGTCTCTTCAACCTAGCGGTACGCTTCCGGTCATCGGGATTCCCTCTACCATATATCCCTAGGGTCTTCAACCAGATACACTCTTATTAATGGATACTCCCCGGGTGACTGGTCCAATGCTTCACTGGGAAGAGTGTCGGAAGCAGGAAGTCGCTTTGCACTGCTCTGGAGGTACTGCCCTGGTTTCGTGGCTACGGTCTGTTCTGGATATAATTTGTTTTTGTGTTTCTTGTTTGTTTATTCATAGGTTTTTTGGTGTACTCCCCGCATTTCGTCTTGGATACTCCGGTTATCGACAGAAGGAGCCACTGAGGGCTATATTTTATCGTGATCAGTATCTGTACTAACCAATTTGATGTGCGTTTGCGGTCAGTTATAAACGCACATCAAATTGGTTAGGTTAGGTTTTGTCCTTCTATGCGAAATCTGTGCAGGGACACTTGAGGGTTTAGAGTTTTTCTAAAATTATAGATTCGTTTAATTAAAAAAAAAATGAGTCCTTGACGTGCACCCTGAAGAAGTAACCAAAGTTATTTATACCGGGGTGGGAAAGTGAGGGGTAAAAAAAATACCACCGTAAAATATTGATTTTTTTTTTATAATTTCCATAGTGCAAATATTGATTATTAATATTAATACTGATATTTAATATTGTAAAAGGCTCCTAAAACTCGATTTATTACAAGCAATTTACATCTTACGCGAAATAACAACCCTATAAAGCAAACGAATATTATTTAATTGTGTTGTATAAGACTGTAATTAATTTAAGCCTTTAAGAGAAGTAAGTTATTATTTATTGTGTTTAAGTTTAATGTGTAAAACTCCATTTTTATTTATGGTTTTTATAATTTAATAACAATTATATTAGAAAAATAGGCTAGGTAATTATTATTATGCGTGACATCTGTTTCGACCTCCGACGGCATTATAAAAGTGTGAAGAGGTCACTTACAGACAATTTATTTATATTAAAACCCATGCATGCAAAATCCATACATTCCAAACTTAATTTATTATGGAAACCACAATGGTAACCATATGATATATGGTGAATTTAAGCGATATAGCATTATAACGCTTAAGTAGGGAAGCTTTATAGCGTAATAAACATTAAAATAACCGACAAATTACTTAGACATTAATGAAAAATAATACATTTTATGAATTTCATTAAAGTGACTTCTCCACAGTTTGATAATGCCTTCGGAAGGTGAAACAGCTGTCACGCGTAATTACCGAGAAAAACATTTTTTATAAGTGAACCTATTTTAAATAACAGAGTGGGCTATACGAAGTCACGCCTAACTACTTGTTGCGCTATTTCTATTCCGCCTATCTCAGGAAAACACTCCATTGTGGCTTACATTTCCCAAATGACGCGACGCGTCTTATCTTTGTTTTACTGCGCAACTAACTAATACCTTTATTGCCGCAATAGTAAATGATATACCCACTCAAAAAATGCAGTAATAAAATTCGTTTTATTGACTCGTTGTTATTCATCGTTATGTCACAAAGGCTATTTTTATTTGATTAAAGACTTGACGTCTGAGAACTGGCGTTATAACGAGATATGGACAGCCAATATCCCAAATTTCATCTTTCCCATATCTTCCAACTTTTTTCAGTCTAACGACGTACCCAAAATTGAGGATTCCATAGTTCCACTGGTTCTGACGAACTCTTTTACGTGAGTATATATTATACAAAAATATAATATCTTAACTTTAACGTTTCGTTTTACGTCATTTTTTAATACGCTGTCAAAGAGTTTAGAATTATTCATTATTACCACCTTTGTATTTGTTGGCAGTAAGAACAGAAAGCAGTGAATTTAATCGAATTGTTTTTTGTGTTGGTATAATAATAAAAAAAAAAAACTGTTAACGTTCACCCATTTACATTTCTTTAACGAATTCTATTATCGAAGTTAATTTGATACTAGGAGCAAAAAATGCTAGAACCCAGTAATAATCGTCAGTCAATCGCAAATTCCTTATTTTAAAATAAGAAACGATTCCGGAAAACTGCTAACATCCCTTGTATTATTGGATTATTCTGTTGGATTTTATTTTGTATTAGAGCAGCGAGTTTCAGCCTCAAATAACCCCCTGAAAGATTTGTCTTCATTTTTTTAGAAGGCGGCAGTGGCTCGCAGTGGTTTATTTTCAGAGAATTCAAATTTTCAATTTTTAATATCTTATATACTCATTTCGTGCAGAAAAAAAAAGACTGCCGATAGCTCCATTATAACTTGTCCCACTTTCTCGTAAACAACGTATATAACAAAAAGAGTGATTACAATGGAGATCTCAGCGACAGGATTGTACTGATTTTTTAGACAGGAGTATGCATTTTTTATCGTCCGCTAACGTATTTTTTTTGTTTTACACAATTTTAAAGAAAATAAAAGTGTAGCTTGATATTTTGCTACTTGCGGGTTGTCGCTCATCACACATTTTAAGGTTTAAATATTTGATAAATTAAATTCCGAAAAAAAAAAAACTAGGTTAGGTTAGATTTTTACGTTGATTTTTTTTATTCACTTTTTCCAAACGTTAAAAGATGGGTGGACGATAACTCACAAATACCGATATTTTTTTCTGTAATATTTTTATTGAATGACCTGCCGCTATATGAGTATGTGTTCAGATTCCGTTCAAAAGTAGCAATTTTAACAAAAAACCACTTTAGTGTAAAAATAAAAACTTTCGCTTTTGGACATTCATTTCTGAAAATTGATGAAAATAAATGTACGCCACCACTAGACCGGCATTAGACGCACAGCGGGGGGGCATTGTAATGAATTCTGACTTATCTCGGATACAGTTTGCTCGGGAAATAAGTGGACGTAAAAACACCAATTATTTCGCTGGGAGGCGTTCGGGAAGCTCGACAATGGGACGTGATCGTAAAGTGAAATTAGGGAGAAATGAGAGGGGAACGAAGAGAGAATCTCTGCATCTGATCTGGCGTTGAAAATGTCCCTTACTTTAATTACACGTTGAACAGAAGATATAATTTAAAAAAAAATGTCAAAAGAAGCAATGCTAGCTGTCCAAAATGAAGTTCTGGTAGCAACACCGATGTTTGGTAGTTACGCATAGGAAGCAGTAATGTTTTAAAATGCAACTAGCCGTTGGAAATAATGATTCTATGATAAATCAACACACGTATGAATCGGCACACGAAAACATATGTCATTAAAAGTACGAAAAAAAGCTACCCGAAAACCTAAATTAATCTAACCGACTTAATATATTTATTTTTAATTTAAAAAACTATTTTATTTAAAAAAAAAATTTTGCGAAACAATAAAAACAATAAATCATGTCAATTATAAATTTTTCACTGCTGATGACAAATACTATGAGTAAAATGTGACAACATACAGTTTTACATCAGTTACCTTAAGCTATGTCAGTCGGGGGAGGGGAGAACGAAATGTTTCTTCATTCAGTAAATAAGAACTTTTCTGATTGAAGAACATTTCGTTAAATACTAAAAATATTGTCGAGGGCAAATAACATGGCTTAAAAATCTACGTGACAGTTCTGTAGAACTGATAGAAGTTGAGTTATGTGCACTTAGAGTGATATCAGTGGCGTGCATTACTCTATGACCAAAGGTACGCTGTATGTAGTTTAAAATTTTAATTTCATATTTTATACACAATGGGTATTTTTGCCCGTTAAGCTACTGCAAGTAGCTTGTCAGCAGGAGCTTAGTTCAGTAATATTATAAAACACAACAATTAATAAATAAAATAATGTCAAAAAGAGTTTTTCAAGCTCAGGTATGAATTGTACATTGCATATTTTCTTTGACCTACACTTTCACTCCCACTTCGACTTCCACCAACTCTCCTACACCACACAAAGAGAAAATATTTGATATCTGAAAAGTTTCCAATTTATTATCATCTTCCGCTGATTGCTGTAGCCAATTGAATAAATTAGCGTACAAGTTCTTATCTATTTCTAATAAATTTATTGCTTTTTTAATTATATTTTTTTATGGCTCGCTTTTCTTAGGGTAGGTATAGTTTTTCAGCCTTTATGGACTGTACGCCACTGGGTGTTATATAACATAAATGCATAATATTAATACTCTATTTAATGGCTACAAATTTACATCGCGAAATTGAAGCAAAATGTAAAAGTTGTCCGTTTGAGTTACAGTTTTCCGTTGTAATTTTACAAAAGTTTTAATTTAATTTATGTCTAAAAATCCTGTTTGAGTGTAAAGGCTAATCCACAATCGGCTCAACGTTGACTGGGACACTAAGTACACTACATAATATTATATTCCATCATCTACACATTATCCTGTATTATTTTCAGGTTAGAAAGTTGTGAATAACTTTATTAATGAAAAGAGCCCGTATTGGGGATAAGCGGACTTAACGCATTAGTTTAAAGGACGAGGGAGGTAAGCCGCTTTTCCTCAATCTACCTCGCGATAAAATCTACTGTTAACAAAGCTCTATTTTATGAGTAGGATTTATTGTGTTACCAGGCCCGGTTCAGGTCAGAATACAACCCTTCCAACTGACTTTACACGTTTCTAATTATTTCAATAGTGAATATACTAAATACAGAGTTCATATTTTAATTGTGCCTAAGCAATACATTTAAGAGTATGTATTGGATAAAATAATTAAAATATGTAAATAAAATTTATCAGAATTACATTATGAATAAGTTACCTTTTCAGATTTTCAAATCCTTAAATTCAATATACATGCGAGTACCCCTTATAATGTCTATATATATCCCAATTATAGTAACCCTATTTTATTAATATTATTCGAAGCCTCACACTTCAATCCGCTTCTTATCGAGGTATGAATCACAGTTAGGAACATAATTCTAATCAAACCTTGTCCCGTACCACCCACCATAAAATATGGGTTTTCTTTCCTAAAATGAGTAAGAACATAGATAATTATTAAAATACATACCAGGATTAAACAGTATCTCCAATAACATGTATTTCCAATATTATGTCCTCTGCGTGCAAAACTGTATCTAAATTTTGCTAATAAACAGTGACTATTAGCGTTTATTTAGTGACCTGCCATGTAAGTAAGGTCCTATATAATATTATCTGCCTGTACATAAAATTAATAACATGTATATTTTAATGCGGCATCACGTTCATTGGTCAAATGCATTAGTGCATATAGTTTGGTATTACAGATCGATGAACCGGTGAATTAAATTTGTTAGCCATATGTAGTGATAATAGATTGTCCATAGTAATTGGAAAAAAAATATTTGTACAACGCCTTTGAGATGATTTTTCACAAAAATGGCGCTATACAAATTATCCAAATATTATTATTTCACCCAAATTTAAAAATGCTTTTTTTTCTCACTTCTGCCAGCATTAAAAAAATGGAATATATGAATGTTTTAAAAAACCAAATGAAAACCTGGCTCAAATAAATCAAAGAGGTTCCAGTATTTTAAAAATAACGTCGTAAGAGCTTACAACAATCAGTTTATAAAACCTAGTCCGCCTCAGCACAGGAACCCCTAGTGAGGAGGACTACGAAAAACATCCTGAATTATCTCATTAGCCTTGTAATTTGTTGTTATGTAAATAGAAAATAAATGAAAATATATAAAAAATATAAAAATATAAAATATAAAAATTTATCAAACGTAACAGAAAAAAAAATCGTGAAAAATCGGTAAAAAAATTAGTTAATTGCCGAGCGATGCGATAGTGAACGAGGGGGGTATGGAGTGTCGCTAACCGTGCCACGATTCGCAATCGTCAGTAGTAGAATTATTCATATTTATTCATATAAAAATTCTAAATATGTACCCTGTACACTGAGTGTACAGCATCTGAGCTGGAGGAATTTTCTAGCCCCATAAGAGGATGGTTAGCCGTTAAAATGGGACAAATTAAGACAACTAAGACTCTGTGTTTGTTCTTATAGAGTATTTCTTTTACATGTAAAAAAATTAAAATAAAATATATGCGAGAATTTATTAAGTAATGTTCAAATCTAAAAGTTTTACCTTGATTTCATTTTCTTTTTACTATGTTTTCACCCCAGGTATTCCATAATCGCTAATAAAAAAATTTCGAAGGGAGTGAGACTCGCAGTTCACAATGATGGAAATTAATATTAATAACCCTATCGTACCTTACGCATATTTGACAATATATGGATTTCAGATTTTTTTCTCCTTATTTGATTGCGAATTAACATTGGGAAATTAAGTTTTCCAATTGCCAGCATTACTGGCTTTGTGCGCTATTTTTTTTTCACTGGGAGTGAGCTATTCGTTCAGACTTTAGCCATGGATAGGGAAAGCTGATTTTTATATTCAGTCTCGACTTCCGCACCCTTCAAAATGTTTTTTTTTAAAGTATGTTTACATTGTTTAATTTTTATGTAGAAATTTTTGAAATGATAAAATATTGTATTTTTACATACAGTACATGAGTTGTCATTTTTGTGTAACGCGTCCCGGGAAACCTAATATCCTTTCAAATGAAATTATCAATAAATTCTAAAACATTGAAAAGGACACTGACATTTTTTAATAGTAAATTAGTCGTAATTTATAGTTCTTAATTTTATATTGTGATTTAAATTATATATTTTTTTGTGTGTAAGTCATATTATGTTAATATTAGAATACACGTAATCAATGTAAATAGAGTTGTTCTATTTTAGGTTAAATAAATAAAAATAAAATATATAATTCTGCAAGCATAAAATATGTTTTATCCCTGCCAGTTTTATTTCAGTTCTGAAAGGGTTAAGAAAAGGACCGTTAGATGATTTCAATATACAGGGTATAACGTCCACGACCAACTTTAACCAATGATTCCTCAGCAACATTTCGAAATTATTAAAAAAAATTATGACGTTTTTTTGGTTAAAAAAAAAAATAATCTTTCCATGTCATCGCTGGTCACTCCGCCGAATAAACGTCCAATCCCCCGTCCCGACCATAACTAATCAAAACCTAGTGTTTTTTTATGCTTTTAAAGTTTTTTTAAAAAGTCACCGGAGACCATAATGCCGTCTACATTTTTACTCCAAACAGGAATCACTGGTTAAAGTTTGTCGGGTATGCACTAATACCCTGTATAGATCGAAAGAAAGGAGAATGAAGTGTCATGAGAACGCATGACACTCAAAT
The DNA here is from genome assembly GCA_022606495.2 of Halesus radiatus. Lineage (NCBI taxonomy): Eukaryota > Metazoa > Arthropoda > Insecta > Trichoptera > Limnephilidae > Halesus > Halesus radiatus. The sequence goes on along the minus strand of JAHDVE020012332.1, from coordinate 8,525 downwards.
GAATGTGAAAAGAAGTCGGGGACGCGCCGGAACGAAATGACACGAAGAAGTAACTAACTACTGCGCCTTCCCCTGCAGATAAATGGAATAAATCCCGAACCGTTGATAAATGGTAGGTAAGCACAATAGTTTGAAAATACGCAGTTATAATGAAAAAAAAAATCATTTACTATTAAAAAAAAAAGTATTTAGAATAACCTATTTACGTCTTAATAATATGATGGAAATAGGGTATTATTCACAAAATAAACAACAAAGTAGTTTTAACAAATGATAATATAAAACTATATCCGATTAGTATATTTTATATTTAAATAGATACAATAAATGTTAAGAAAAATATCTGTATACATATTTATAAAAATACAGATTTGGAACCGAACAGTCCAAGGCATCGGATTCGCACGCAAGCGTCGCGGGTTCCGTCCTCTGCAAGCCCTACATCCTCTACACAAGTAACGTTAAAGAAAAATAAAGCAATTGAATCACAGCAAATAAAGCGGAAATGGAAATTTGTGATATTCAAAAGAAAAAAAACCTACGCAAGATACCATTGAAACTTTTTTTAAATCGTGATTTCTTTAATTCTTTTCGTAGAAAACCGACAAAAAATCTGATTTAAGGCCAATGAATTTTTATTCCCAGCGCATTTAAGGCTCGTTTTTCTTACATCAAAGGAGGGGGAGGTTCTACTTAATTACGCAGGGGTGGGAGCCGCGGTTCTATTGATGTTCATTTTAAGCAAGCAAGAAGATCATTATAATTATTTGGGGTTCTAACAACCCTGACGAATCTAATTAGTTTCTCAGACACATACAACCCCGAGACGGATGCAATACCAATACCAACAGGGCAATTTTAGTGATAACGACAGGGTTCAAAACATTATACATTTATTTCTTGTATTTTTAACAGTTTTAATATGCGTACAATATATATATATATATGTGTCATCTTTGAAGATGCTGTGCGGAGGGTCTTTTTAAGGAGAGGAAAGAGTGAACGTAAGTCTTGAAGAGACCCATGTGTTATAGGAAGGAGGAAACACAGTGCACAGAGGCCGGCAAGTCGTTCCACAGCCTGGCTGTTGAACTCAAGAACGAGTCGTAGAAGCGACCCGTTCTCATGCGATAATATCAACCATGTACAAAAGTTGGGCGCGCGTTAAATAAAAATATTATTAAATGGATTAGTTCTATATCGCTGGTTACTTAGGAAAATCACCTCAAGGGCGCTTTGGCGTGTTTCCCGACTGTGCACCGGTGCCCAAATGATCAATGACGCTAGTTCCTCAGAGAATCTTCCATTGAAATACCGGTGGAACGAGGACAGCATTCCCACCTGACGCCTGTGCTCTAAAGATTGTAATCCGTTTGTTAAGATAGGGAAATTGGTATTTTTTTCCAGTTGGGACTCAGTTGAAATACTCATAATTTAAAAAAAAGAAAAATACCTCCAGAGCAGACTTTTGGAAAATGTCACTTCATACTAACATTAAAAATAGCGTCAATTCTTCTTCAATATTTACGCGTTTTTATATAAAGAAAGTAAAAATAAAGTGAATTTTTTGGATTTCCCCATATGCAAATATTTTTAAGACCAGAAACTACTTTTTTTTTAAAAAATTGGGTGTTCAAAATTCCCAATTGGAAACAATTACCCGCGAATCTATCAAACACCCGTTTCTGCACATAATCAAGGGTTTTTTAAAGGTATTTTAGGGCACCAGACCAGAGGTGGCTATTAAATTCAACAGTGGGGCGCACTTGCCATTTGCAGAGGACCGGCAGTTGTGTACTATTAAAGTGTCTGTGCGCCCAGCTTCTGAGAGGCTAACTTGACTCTAATATAAGTGTTTAATATAATTATTTTATACAATTTATTAAAAAGGTCAAAGATTAAAAACAAAAATTCAAATTGGTTTCGTTAAATTTACAGGGGAATTACAATTAAAAACTATTGAAGCTTCACAATAAATTTTACTACCCTGCTTCGTTGGTAGTTTATTTAACCGGCCTCCGTGGTCGAGGGGAAAGACTCTCGAATATGAATTTGGAGGATGCGGGTGCTAATCCCGGCGTGCGCGAGTAAATTTTATTTAAATAATTTATGTTGTTTCCCAAGTAATTAAAAATAATACACCTTATATTTGCAGCACCTTCCAGAGTGGAAGATACTCTCAGTATCGCCCTGGTGAAAGACCACCATTCAGAATTGAAACGTTGCTTGAAATGCTTTAACCGTATTTGGTAACCAGTTCTGAATTGACAGGTACTTCCCCACCTTCTTCTTCCCCTTCTCCTTCCCCTACCCATTACCATCAGCCCCACAACATTCTCCAATGGGGATGCCATAGTCTCACTAGCTACAGACGGTTGGGATCAGTTGGGACTCTTGTGCGGTATCCACATAGAAATAAATAAATTTGTACTAAGTTTTCATTTATGTTCTTAATTTGAATTCTCATAATAGAAAGATTAAAACAAACGAAGCCATAACTGTCTCATTTAACAATATTTATTACGAGTTTTTGTTAACAAATAACGAATTCATTCTCTATTTCGTCTTGTCTTGTTTTTCGAGGGTCAAATGAATAGTTAAATTTTTCAATATCTCATCACACAAATTATGTTGAATGCTGAACTAATTGTAATTAGTTGATGTAGGACATTACTGATATATATATACATTTTTTTATGAATACCCCACAAGAGTCCCAACTGCTTCCAACCGTCTGGAGCCAGTGAGACTATGGCGTCCCCAATTGGGGAATGCTGTGTGGCTGAAGGTATTGAAGAGGGGAAGGAGAAAGGGAAGAGGAAGGTGGGGAAATACCTGGATATTCAGATCTGGTCACCAAACACGGCTAAACGCCATTTAAAGCAACGTTTCAATTCTGAATGGTGGTCTTTCACCAGGGCGATACTGAGAGTATCTTCCACTCTGAAACGTACGCAAATATACTACATATTATTTTAAATATATAGCATTACAGATATATGGAACATAACAGATATATGTAGCATTACAGACACTATGCCAGAGTGTACGGTACGAAAGTATTTATCGAATTATATATCACACAGATTATCCGTTCCATGGTAAAGATCAATTTATTTCTCGTCCACTAGTGAAATAATAAGGAATATAAAAAAACGCATTATCAAATAACGCCAGTGTGGGAGTTACAATATTTATTATATTCAATTCTAATATGTTCGAAGTTTCTTTCGAGGTGTTGACATAAAAGTTTTAAATAAAATTTATGGAAACGTGAAGGAAATGAATAACTGCGCTGTCAAACCTGCCCCGGGCCGCGGAGCGTCATAACTTCGCATACGTACTCGTATACCCTGGAGCATGCACTTACTTTTACTTTGGCTTTTCGCGATTTTCTGTCGGCTGGAAGTTACGGTTGTTACCCAAAAAGGGTTTTCTAAAACATTCTCGAGTTGCGCATGAAAAATAATTTACAAACGTATTATAACGAACTAGTATTATTCGCTACCCGCTTTCACAAATGCTTTTACCGTTAGTTTGTTGAAATCTGTTGAGATTTGTATTGATTTCAATTGTTTTTTCTATTCACTTTAATACTATTTAAAAAAATAATAATACAAATGATGAGTATTCATATTGTGGAGTGTAAGGCAGGTATGTTGTGTACTGTAAATGGTTTATATTGTATCATCGAAGAAAATAATATTAACACAACCTAAATGAAATATGAAACCGAAAAAACAACAGAAAATAAAAAAAATTATCAGTCGCATCTGGGACTCGACCCCAGGACCTTTGTCTTTCCGGGACAACCGCTTTACCGACTTAGCTAAAGAGACCAGGTTAATATTGTATTTCAATTTTTGAAACTGAAATTTCGGGCTGGAATTCCATTATAATGATTTATTAAAACGATTTTTAAACTGTACTTTTCACTTTTAATTTGAATTTTTTATTTGTATAAATAGCGAAAAAAAAATAAAAATCATTTTAAAAATCATTATGTTTATAATGTGTTGTAATATGAACACCTTATTAGGAGAACCTGTACTGAGGTTTTCACGTGTTTTAGTTAGTGGTGTATATGTATTGCTGGATATTAGTGATATAATTAGGTCAAAGAATTAATAAAATATAAAAAAACAAAAAAAAAACAAAAAACAGATTACAATAATAAATCATATATTGCGTTATGTTTCGTTAGGTGTTATTCAGTTTTGAAATTTAATATTATAACGAAATGATCTTGCAATATTTATTGAAAGTTAAAAGGTTATTAAAAAAAGTTCTATAGTTAGCGATGAAGTGAAAATGTGAGCTGGAAAATTATATTGGGTGGAAGTAAGTAAAAAGTAACGTTACGGCTTCAAAAATCTAGAGGGAAAAGCCTAGAAATTACGTCAGAGCTCACGCAGAGATAGTTACCAATTTATTGCTTCCTTATTACCAGAAGGAACGAAAAATATGGGATTCCTAGTACCTGCTGAAAGATGCGACGCGAGTGTCTGTCCGTAAACGGAGATGAATTCTGATAAACGGTACTGCATTTCCATTAAAGAGGAAGCTTTTGAGAACTTTACCGGAACCAACAAGTTATTTACCTAAAGCATAATAGAGTATTAGATATCGTGGCGGAGCGTAAAAGTACTTTACTATAAAGTTGGGACGATGAAGCCACAGCGAAGACGTATATAATTTAATATCAAAACGGAAAAGTGGAAGGAACGAGGAGATTTTATCATGACATTCTAAATATTACTTATTTTATGTAATACCGCATAGGAAACTACCGGAGGCAGGGAAATTCTGCATACCTATTTAGAGTATGGTATGAAGCCGAAGAAAATCGTGCAGATCACTAAACCCACAGCCAAAACCATTTTAAGCAACAGATTGATTCTAAATAGCAGTTTCTAACCAAAATGGTATGCTGGAAGTAGATATCTTCTACTCTGGAAAAAAGTAGCCATAAATACGTATCAAGTATTTAAATTGAGTATGTGGAAAAACCTACATTGATTTTCAGTGTGTTCACGCTTCTAGTTTACCGGTTTAGTTTACTAGTTTACTGGTCTGGTTCAGAGATCGCCACTAGATTCATTATTATTCAACATTTTTATTACCTGCCTAAGAAAATTCTTGAATTACATGAATAACAGCTTCTAGGAAAGAAATCTGCCATTTAAAAACGACGAGTACAACCCGTTTCTAGTTCAAAAGAAATATGACGTCATCACATCGTTGCAAAGCTCAGCCAGCAATTCCCGTGCCCTTAGAGAGCGGATAAGGGGTAGTCTCGACCCGCGGGGGTGATTGCGGTTGTCGCTGGCTAGATACGTACTGAATAATATTGCGCGCGCGAAACACCAAACAAATCGATCCGCTACCACCCGCTGACTTGCATGCTCTCCCGGTCGGTGCTTTCTGCATCCTTTGTTGGACAGGTGGGGAAAAATACACCCTTGGCTCAGGAACTTTGGAAAAAAGTTATCATTACAGCCCTTTCACATTTTCTGATAAATGGGAAAGTATTCATTCACATTGTGATTTGTATATTTTTCTAAATGGACTGCCAATGCGATTTTATTATTTATTTTTATGTGACATCTCACGAGAACGTCCCTCTCTGTATAAAGCATAGACAGGGAAACAATATCGCCATCCTATTGGGCAACGTTGTGAGGCGGGTCAAGGGGGTGCTGTAGGAAGAGATTTATTATCTCGAGCCTTGAAGAGGCCCGGATTTAGTGTAGGAGGAAAGAAAGATGCCAGTAGGCCGAAAAAATTAAATGGAGTTTTAATATAAGTCAGAGAAATGCTTTTAACATTTTCCCAAACTGTTCGGAGTCAGCGGGACTATAGGGTATATTGTGAGATTGACGGGAGAGGGGAAGATAGTGAGATGGGGAAAATAGAGGTTGGGAAGTAGGTAACTGGCTTTCAGAGCTGGTCAACAATCACGGTTAATGCCATTTTAAGAAACGTTTTGATTCTGGATAGTAGTATTTCATCAGATAGTATCACTCTGGGAAGTGCTGTAAAAATCCCTATTGCAATAAAATTTATTTAATTTTTTATTTAACTTTTTCCATTTTTTTTGACCGGACCGATTTCAGCCTATCACGGCTATCTTCAGACTGCTACAAATTTTTTTTAAACTACTATTTTACTAAATATACTAACTAATCCAAATAGTCATACGCATCTTTTGAGAACTTGAAAACCACTATATATGACAACCCATATATTAATAAAAGCTCACGTTTGAATTGTTATAAAGTTAATTTAACAGTCAAAATGTTGAAAGTTTTAGTTTATTTTTCGAGTGTGTCTCCTGTTGGCTAAGTCAAATTAACCTACAAAAAATAAGCATACAAGATTGTGTATACAAAACCCATAAAGGGAGCCAGTCACAGTAGAATTAAATTCATAAAGGTGGTAGGTTTCAGAGAGATTTTCATTTTATTCAAAGTTCTGAATTTTTAATCAATTTTTTTACGTGTTAGAGTATCGTCTACCAGACAGTGGGAAAATATTTATGAGTTCTGAAGATTCTCGTGATAGGGTGAAACCGGTTCGGTCGAAAATAAACAAGTGGAAGAAAGATACAAAGGTTTTTTTAATAAAAAAAAATCATATATTCAAATGCAATTCAACACCATTAATTGACAGTTTCAAAATCAGAAATAATATAATCAAGTTGAATAACGTTGGGAGGCTAACGGAAGTGGAATAGGGAAAATAGAAAGAAATTGGACGGCTGGGTTAGGTTAGGTTAGGCTAGTTTAGGTTAAGTAAAGTTTGGTTGGGATAAATTAGATTTTTTGTTCTTGTTAGGTTGGGTACCTCGTAGAAGGACATGGCCACCAAACACGGCTAAAGCAATTTCTATCAGTGTTTCGTTTCTGAACGTTGGTCGTTCACTTGGGCGATACTATAAAACGTGGTACAAACATGGCACATACTATTTTTAATTATTGATGTGTGAAATAAAGTATGCAACTCACGCTGGATTTGGAATTCGCGGCCACTGGTTCCGGATCCCGGTAACTTATAGCTATGCCACAAGGGTCGTCAGTATTTGCTTCGTTAATTAAATCATTTCCGTATGTAAAGAGTGCCTATAAAAAATTCCGAATGAATAAAAGAGGTATAAAGTAAGCGATAGTTAGGATTTCTATTCGAATCCACCGGGCAACGCCGGCCGATCAGGTTACAATTTTGCGGCTGTGGACCACTACCGGAGACCGTTTTCACGGCATTTTCTCTAACTAAGCGGATTATAACAAAGTTAGTAGCAATACCAAGTACATGTGAATATTTTGGAGGTTTAATCGCTTAAAAAATAGGACATAATTAAATTTGAAGAAATTTTCTCATTATACATACTCTACAAACTGAATACTCAGTTTTTGACTTTTTATATAAAATTTATTTAAGTAAAATATTGCTTTCCGAGGAATCTGAGCCACCAGTCAACAGATATATTGATAGTAATTTTGCGAATGAAGCACTCATAATATATGCGCCCTTGAGGTGATTTTCCCACGAAACGGCGCTATATAAGTAATCTTATTACTATTATTATTCTAATGTATCAGACAATAATAATCTTTGCTTAGTCGCAGCTTCCGTCGTATTCTGTGCAAAATAGATGAAAATCTTAACGTCGCTAATCTGCGGGGCGGGAAATTTCCCGCACGATAAAAACCGCTCGGTGTAAACTCACACGCATGTTTTTGTGGAAATTGATGAATTAAAATGGTCTTCGTAATGATTAATGTATTCTTTTTGAAGATTTTATTTCAGCTGAGAACCCTTGTTTTGGCATCTTAAATGCGTAATTGTCGACTACCCAACCCTCCCTACCCGATCCGATTCCTATTATCACTGGAACAAGAAAGGGCCGAAGACAGTTCGATCTCTACCGCTCGTCGCGCAAGAAGAAAAGGTGTTTAACGCCGCGACCGAATCATCTGGCCAATTCTGTATTAGTGAAGTTTCAGTGAGGTGAAACAAGTACTAGAGGATATCCACGAAGCAAGGTAGGCTTATTCAATTTCCGTGGCATCCTCCTGTTTCTCTTCAGTCCTTCCTTCACCGTAGTTGGAAACATCGATGGTTTTCGTAGGATGACTTTGGAAATCAGCCTCTCGATCTTTTATATGGGTAAAATGCTAGTTTTGAGTCCTTAACAACACAACGTGATTCCCAAAAAAATGGTGGAATTTTATATATAACTGGGTATAAATACGCATTTTTTGTATTTATTCGGCATTCACTATTAATTTAACATTTTATTTTGAAGGGTTTATTTCACAAAGTTAATTTTAATAATTAGATACCAGTTTCGACACGTCCGTGTCACTGTTTAGCGTTTTTAAAACAACTTTGTGAAATAAATTACGTATTTATTTTAATTAATTACCAAGAGCTAATCGAGTAGTAAAATTAAATACACTTATCAAAAGATTTTTTTTTAATAACTGACAAACATTGATCAAAAATATGGCGTCTTATTTTTT